>CM055816.1:68740016-68775193 GCA_029582265.1 Zoroaster sp. YZ-2022
CAGACCTTTAACCTACACACTACATTACATGGCCACAACATCTAATGACAAAAATGTTAACGTTAGTTTTGTATCGTCATTAGCTGTATACATGTATAATTAATGTGGTTTACATACCTTCAAATGAAACAAAGTAATGAGGCCCTTCCATTAACTGTGAAACGATTCTCCAACGATCATTGGGACGAAAACAAATGATATCGTATCGTCACATTTACTAACTTTCTAACTCAAAAATACACAACGTCAGTTTAACACTCACGGACAAGTTGTGCATGAAACTCCAACTACAATTGCGTTATCAGACATCGTCATTTAAATAGACTGGATTAAGTCGCTCGATTAAGTATGTGTGTGTATTATGTACGAAGATATTATGGAGAATCACTTCCGAATAATGTAGGACTTGGTCACATAGTCCATGTGTTTTGTACACAGATACAAAATGCGCTATAAATGATGTCATGATGACGTCACAGGACATTGCAGGCCAAAAGGCACATCTACAGTACCCCACAAATGTATAACTGAAAAAAGTTTGATGATCAGGTGTATACTTGAGATATGCTGTCCACAAGATTGCCTAATTAAATATTCACGTGACTATAACTAAGCTAATTAATTAAGAATTTTAGTCTAATGACATTTAGAAACTACGTCAAGGCATAAGCTTCCATATGGTATATGATTTATATACTTATGATGATTCAAAGAAGGACATTTGGTGGTCAGAAAAGTCACATGTTAAGTCAATGGGGTTTGGGGGTAAAGAAAGAATAATAATGCATAACTAGAGCTCAATTGTATTCGTGAACGAATACCCAGCTGTTTCGCTATTTTTTATCACATTAACTTCCACTTTTGCTGTATCGGCGCCCTCCCCCCAATAACTGTAAATGTACACCGGCCATGATGTTGGCACTCCTGCAAATGAACACCATACGTATATGGTGACTTTAATCTCTTATCTTTCACCCTGTTTTTTTCGTGCAATTCCTCTGATAAACCATGAAAAAAGTGGTTTTCCTTTAGCTGAACGAAACCACCCGTACTAAAATTAATATATAACAATAATTCTGGTGTCAAATTAAAGCTAAACGTTGGGAGTTAACATAAGCAGTATTTGTCTGAACTAGGCTGGTCCCTTTTTGTAACGGTTTACCATATACTTTACCCCAACCCCATTAGAAACATGCACACGGTTTACCATTTGGTAAACCGTCTCAAATAAAGGTCTGATAATCTTTAATCTTTATTACTGTCAAAATGGTAAACCGTCAACCTTTACCGTTTGTTTTCGCGTAACCCTGGTGACATCCAATCACCGTAAAGCGCTCGTATCGTGCACTCAGGAATGTTTGAATATTTACAAGCATCCACTATAATGACAGATGTTTCACATTGAAGGTCTTTTCTTTGAGAGAATGGAAGACTTGTGTGAGACTTATGTAAGACTGTTAGGACAATAAAGGAAGGCATGCATTGAGAAGTCATTGTGTCAGGCCTTATAAAAACGGGACATTCTAACTACGACTGAATCATTACAGCTCATCCGCTCACCCACGAGGTCACCGGCCGGCAGTGGGAAGCATTTGTTTGTTGGGCTTCGGCCCTATTACGATCCGTTGGCTTCGGTCAATAGTTGGACTTCGGTCCTAGTGTGGTCTGACGGGTCGACCGTACCCCCCGCGCCCCCAGCTCAATGTTGTAGATGATTCCGTGTATGTTTAGGCTGTCTATTCCTACCTCTATGGTCTGTGCCTACAAAGTGGGACTGCATGCAATCACTCAACATTGAGCTGGGGGGTGCGGGGGGTTACGGTCCACCTCCAATTGGAAAATAATTCTTTACCCTAGGTTCACTCGGCAAGGTTTGTAGGGGGGGGGGGTACAATACTTCTCTGAAAAAGAAATAACTGCACACAGTCAAAGTAGAAAGTTGCTTCAAATGTATGTAATTAAATTTCATCTTCCCATATGTGCACTTTAACAAAAAGGCAATTCCATGCAAAACAGGACTTACTTCTGATGATGTACATTTTGTAAAAATCAAAAGTGTAACTGAGTTATGATATTTTTAAATATAAAATTTAAATCTAAACCAACAAGAAAGATATTACAAAGTCGTTGAACATAGCTCCTTGATTTATTGAAACTTAGCAATTAAATGGGTATTCGAAAGGGGTTTTAAAGACAAGAACAAACACTATTAAAAGGAGGTGGCTTGAGTGTAATTACATGACACAAAAATTGTTGTAACCAATACAATGACGATCAACCAGAAGAGGGCGCTATTTCATGCAAAACTCGGAGCCAGCCGTGTGTAATTGTTTTCTCTCTGCAGTACACGGTATCTTTAGAGCTCTAACAATATTGCTATATTTGAACTTCTGGTTTCGACCGGAAGCAAACGTCACAATAAGGTCATATTTGCACGAATTGTCAAGTGGATAACGGCCTACAATATGGCTCAAAGATCATAATTATAGCTATTGTGGTTCAAAAGTTATAAATGTTTAAATAGTTTTTCAATATTAATCTTTAACTTAGTGTAACTTGACACCTGATGATGTCATAATGACGTAATTTATTTTGATATTTAAGTTGATTCATAAGCTACAATATGACATATCATTTGTGGTAATGTGACATTGGCAAGTGTACATGTGAAAATAACGTCTTTTTAAACCTGTCGCTAGAGGGCGCTCTTGCATATGATGACGTCATCACACCTACTATCCAAACGAGTACACCCTACTGATGATTACATACACTGAAATCATAGCATTATTTTTTATCATATTGGCTGTAGAGCTCTTTAAACTTGAACTTCCGGTTTGGACCGGAAGCTAAGGTCAAAATGGGGTCATATCTGTGCACGAAATACGGAGTGGGTAACGACCTACAATATGCCCCATAGATGAAATTGATAGCATATGTGGTTCAGGAGTTATTAATTTTTTAATGTTTTTCATTATTAATCTTTGATTTAGTGTAACTTGACACCTGATGACGTAATTATGACGTCATTGCAATATGCACACTATTGCACTATTGCCTTTGGTCCCCTTAAGTTTCATTGCAATCGCATTTATGGAACACTGCAAAATGGCGTTCAGAATGAAACATGTGTTATTGCAATGCACTTCCGGTACGGAAAGCGCTGAAAAAGAAAAATTAAAATAAAAAAAAAATAAACTAGAGCTCAATTGTATTCGTGAACGAATACCCAGCTGTTTCGCTATTTTTTATCATATTAACTTCCACTTTGAGCCGTGAGGACTTTTGAAATGTTATGACATCATTGAATGGATTGTGATACAAATAATTAGCTACAAGATGACACAAAGATTGTTAGTTAATGTCATAATTATAGTTCATGAGATAATGATTGTTTTAACAGAAAAAAATTCAAACTAATGTAATTCAAAAACCGATGAAGTCATGATGACATAACCTGTTTTGTTGACTAAATTGGCTCATAAGCTACAATATCATGTATCATTTGTATCCATGTGTCATTGGTAAGTGTAATTTATATAATGCACCTCTTTTAAAAAACATGTCGCTAGAGGGCGCTCTTACATATAATGACGTCATCAAACGTACATTGTGATAGAGTACACGTCAGTGATAATGTCATACACAAAAACCACACATATTGTACCAGGGTATCTGTAGAGCTCTAACAACATTGCTATATTTGAACTTTTGTTTTCGACCGGAAGCAAACGTCACAATAAGGTCATATTTGTACGAATTGTCAAGTGGGTAACGACCTACAATATGGCTCAAAGATCATAATTATAGCTATTGTGGTTCAAAAGTTAATTATTTTTAAATAGTTTTTCAATATTAATCTTTAACTTAGTGTAACTTGACACCTGATGATGTCATGATGACGTAATTTGTTTTGATATTTAAGTTGATTCATAAGCTACAATATGACATATGATTTGTGGTAATGTGACATTGGCAAGTGTACAAGTGAAAATAACGTCTTTTTAAACCTGTCGCTAGAGGGCGCTCTTGCATATGATGACGTCATCAAACCAACTATCTAAAAAGGTACACCCTACTTATGATTACATACACAGAAATCATAGCATTATTTGTTATCATATTGGCTGTAGAGCTCTTTAAACTTGAACTTCCGGTTTGGACCCGAAACTAAGGTCAAAATGGGGTCATATCTGTGCACGAAATACGGAGTGGGTAACGACCTACAATATGCCACATAGATGAAATTGATAGCATATGTGGTTCAGGATTTATTAATTTTTTAATGTTTTTTTCATTATTAATCTTTGATTTAGTGTAACTTGACACCTGATGACGTCATGATGACGTAATTTGTTTTGATATTTAAGATGATTCATAAGCTACAATAAGACATATCATTTGTGGTAATGTGACATTGGCAAGTGTACAAGTGAAAATAACGTCTTTTTAAACCTGTCGCTAGAGGGCGCTCTTGCATATGATGACGTCATCAAACCTACTATCCAAAAGAGTACACCCTACTGATGATTACATACACAGAAATCATAGCATTATTTTTTTTCATATTGGCTGTAGAGCTCTTCAAATTTGAACTTCCGGTTTCGACCGAAAGCTAAGGTCAAAATGGGGTCATATCTGTGCACGAAATACGGAGTGGGTAACGACCTACAATATGCCACATAGATGAAATTGATAGCATATGTGGTTCAGGAGTTATTAATTTTTAATGTTTTCATTATTAATCTTTGATTTAGTGTAACTTGACACCTGATGATGTCATTATGACGTCATTGCAATATACACACTATTGCACTATTGCCTTTGGTCCCTTAAGTTTCATTGCAATCGCATTTATGGAACACTGCAAAAAGGCGTTCAGAATGAAACATGTGTTATTGCAATGCACTTCCGGTACGGAAAGCGCTGAAACAGACAAATAAAAACTAGAGCTCAATTGTATTCGTGAACGAATACCCAGCTGTTTCGCTATTTTTTATCATATTAACTTCCACTTTGAGCCGTGAGGACTTTTGAAATGTTATGACGTCATTGAATGGATTGTGATACAAATAATTAGCTACAAGATGACACAAAGATTGTTAGTTAAAAGCATTAGTTGTAAAGCTCAAATAAATGTCAAATTTTGAAGCATGTACTATCATTTACATGCACTGCTTACTTCTGGTGACAGTGCATGTTTTGTTTGTATCCCTATACTGTCACCATTCAACACCGGATGCAAAATATATACAACTGATGAATTGTTTAGTTGCATAATACATATGCAGGTTAACTAAAATGTAATGTCCAGTAGGTTTATTACTTCAATGTTACAGACTTCCACAAAATACCATACTTTCTAGAGTGCCTTCTTTTTATATTTGTACAGTTGGGATTATGGAGACTATCAGTTTTAGTCGAAAGAGCCAGTTGGGCATGAGAGTGCACTGCCTACATGAGGGTTAACATGTTTTGCATCATGTGCGAGTAGTTCTCAGTGACAGTATAGACAATGTGCCCTCTGACGTCACACCTAAACCAAAACATTATGTTTCTGCCAAGCGGTATACGCGCGCATCATGTTTTTGAATAAATTTGGTTTGGTAGTGAAGTCGCAGGTCATGTTGCATTGCTATATTTGAACTTCTGGTTTCGACCGGAAGCAAACGTCACAATAAGGTCATATTTGCACGAATTGTCAAGTGGGTAACGACCTACAATATGGCTCAAAGATCATAATTATAGCTATTGTGGTTCAAAAGTTATAAATTTTTTAATAGTTTTTCAATATTAATCTTTAACTTAGTGTAACTTGACACCTGATGATGTCATAATGACGTAATTTGTTTTGATATTTAAGTTGATTCATAAGCTACAATATGACATATCATTTGTGGTAATGTGACATTGGCAAGTGTACAAGTGAAAATAACGTCTTTTTAAACCTGTCGCTAGAGGGCGCTCTTGCATATGATGACGTCATCAAACCTACTATCCAAAAGAGTACGCCCTACTGATGATTACATACACAGAAATCATAGCATTATTTTTTATCATATTGGCTGTAGAGCTCTTTAAACTTGAACTTCCGGTTTGGACCGGAAGCTAAGGTCAAAATGGGGTCATATCTGTGCACGAAATACGGAGTGGGTAACGACCTACAATATGCCACATAGATGAAATTGATAGCATATGTGGTTCAGGAGTTATTAATTTTTTAATGTTTTTCATTATTAATCTTTGATTTAGTGTAACTTGACACCCGATGACGTAATTATGACGTCATTGCAATATGCACACTATTGCACTATTGCCTTTGGTCCCTTAAGTTTCATTGAAATCGCATTTATGGAACACTGCAAAATGGCGTTCAGAATGAAACATGTGTTATTGCAATGCACTTCCGGTACGGAAAGCGCTGAAAAATAAAAAATAAAAAAATAGAGCTCAATTGTATTCGTGAACGAATACCCAGCTGTTTCGCTATTTTTTATCACATTAACATCCACTTTTGCTGTATCGGCGCCTCCCCAATAACTGTAAATGTACACCGGCCATGATGTTGGCACTCCTGCAAATGAACACCATACGTATATGGTGACTTTAATCTCTTATCTTTCACCCTGTTTTTTCGTGCAATTCCTCTGATAAACCATGAAAAAGTGGTTTTCCTTTAGCTGAACGAAACCACCCGTACTAAAATTAATATATAACAATAATTCTGGTGTCAAATTAAAGCTAAACGTTGGGAGTTAACATAAGCAGTATTTGTCTGAACTAGGCTGGTCCCTTTTGTAACGGTTTACCATATACTTTACCCCAACCCCATTAGAAACATGCACACGGTTTACCATTTGGTAAACCGTCTCAAGTAAAGGTCTGATAATCTTTAATCTTTATTACTGTCAAAATGGTAAACCGTCAACCTTTACCGTTTGTTTTCGCGTAACCCTGGTGACATCCAATCACCGTAAAGCGCTCGTATCGTGCACTCAGGAATGTTTGAATATTTACAAGCATCCACTATAATGACAGATGTTTCACATTGAAGGTCTTTTCTTTGAGAGAATGGAAGACTTGTGTGAGACTTATGTAAGACTATTAGGACAATAAAGGAAGGCATGCATTGGAGAGTCATTGTGTCAGGCCTTATAAAAACGGGACATTCTAACTACGACTGAATCATTACAGCTCATCCGCTCACCCACGGAGGTCACCGGCCGGCAGTGGGAAGCATTTGTTTGTTGGGCTTCGGCCCTATTACGATCCGTTGGCTTCGGTCAATAGTTGGACTTCGGTCCTAGTGTGGTCTGACGGGTCGACCGTACCCCCCGCGCCCCCAGCTCAATGTTGTAGAGGATTGCGTGTATGTTTAGGCTGTCTATTCCTACCTCTATGGTCTGTGCGTACAAAGTGGGACTACATGCAATCACTCAACATTGAGCTGGGGGGGTACAATACTTCTCTGAAAAAGAAATAACTTCACACAGTCAAAGTAGAAAGTTGCTTCAAATGTATGTAATTAAATTTCATCTTCCCATATGTGCACTTTAACAAAAAGGCAATTCCATGCAAAACAGGACTTACTTCTGATGATGTACATTTTGTAAAAATCAAAAGTGTAACTGAGTTATGATATTTTTAAATATAAAATTTAAAGGGGGACTGACATCCTTTAAACCAAGGCAATAAAGATATTGTTTTGAGACCCACCTGTGTCTATTTAATCATTGATTTCTGAGTACAAGTATTTTAAAACAATGTTTGAAGTATTTGGGAGCAATCCGCCCCATGGTGGAAGCTTCTTGCATAAGATATGTGACGTAAGGTCGAAGATCCGATGTGTACATGATGTCCATATACATACAAACGTTTCAACACGTAGCGTCGATTTCATTTATTCCGTGATTTTGTTTGGAACTAATAAAATGCCGGGAAGATGTGTTTCTGCAGGATGCAGCAACACCACCAAAGACGGTGTTAGCCTTCATCTGTTCCCAATGACGAACACCATTAGAACTCGATCTTCAACCAGAAGAGGGCGCTATTTCATGCAAAACTCGGAGCCAGCCGTGTGTAATTGTTTTCTCTCTGCAGCACACGGTATCTTTAGAGCTCTAACAACATTGCTATATTTGAACTTCTGGTTTCGACCGGAAGCAAACGTCACAATAAGGTCATATTTGCACGAATTGTCAAGTGGGTAACGACCTACAATATGGCTCAAAGATCATAATTATAGCTATTGTGGTTCAAAAGTTATAAATTTTTAAATAGTTTTTCAATATTAATCTTTAACTTAGTGTAACTTGACACCTGATGATGTCATAATGACGTAATTTATTTTGATATTTAAGTTGATTCATAAGCTACAATATGACATATCATTTGTGGTAATGTGACATTGGCAAGTGTACAAGTGAAAATAACGTCTTTTTAAACCTGTCGCTAGAGGGCGCTCTTGCATATGATGACGTCATCAAACCTACTATCCAAAAGAGTACACCCTACTGATGATTACATACACAGAAATCATAGCATTATTTTTTATCATATTGGCTGTAGAGCTCTTTAAACTTGAACTTCCGGTTTGGACCGGAAGCTAAGGTCAAAATGGGGTCATATCTGTGCACGAAATACGGAGTGGGTAACGACCTACAATATGCCACATAGATGAAATTGATAGCATATGTGGTTCAGGAGTTATTAATTTTTTAATGTTTTTCATTATTAATCTTTGATTTAGTGTAACTTGACACCTGATGACGTAATTATGACGTCATTGCAATATGCACACTATTGCACTATTGCCTTTGGTCCCCTTAAGTTTCATTGCAATCGCATTTATGGAACACTGCAAAATGGCGTTCAGAATGAAACATGTGTTATTGCAATGCACTTCCGGTACGGAAAGCGCTGAAAAAGAAAAATTAAAAAAAAAAAAAAAAAAAGAAAAAAAAAAACTTTAACAAAAACAATAGCTGTTTCGCTGCGCTTCGCTGCGAAACAGCTAAAAAAACTTTAACAAAAACAATAGCTGTTTCGCTGCGCTTCGCTACGAAACAGCTAACTAGAGCTCAATTGTATTCGTGAACGAATACCCAGCTGTTTCGCTATTTTTTATCACATTAACTTCCACTTTTGCTGTATCGGCGCCCTCCCCCCAATAACTGTAAATGTACACCGGCCATGATGTTGGCACTCCTGCAAATGAACACCATACGTATATGGTGACTTTAATCTCTTATCTTTCACCCTGTTTTTTTCGTGCAATTCCTCTGATAAACCATGAAAAAAGTGGTTTTCCTTTAGCTGAACGAAACCACCCGTACTAAAATTAATATATAACAATAATTCTGGTGTCAAATTAAAGCTAAACGTTGGGAGTTAACATAAGCAGTATTTGTCTGAACTAGGCTGGTGCCTTTTTGTAACGGTTTACCATATACTTTACCCCCAACCCCATTAGAAACATGCACACGGTTTACCATTTGGTAAACCGTCTCAAGTAAAGGTCTGATAATCTTTAATCTTTATTACTGTCAAAATGGTAAACCGTCAACCTTTACCGTTTGTTTTCGCGTAACCCTGGTGACATCCAATCACCGTAAAGCGCTCGTATCGTGCACTCAGGAATGTTTGAATATTTACAAGCATCCACTATAATGACAGATGTTTCACATTGAAGGTCTTTTCTTTGAGAGAATGGAAGACTTGTGTGAGACTTATGTAAGACTGTTAGGACAATAAAGGAAGGCATGCATTGGAGAGTCATTGTGTCAGGCCTTATAAAAACGGGACATTCTAACTACGACTGAATCATTACAGCTCATCCGCTCACCCACGGAGGTCACCGGCCGGCAGTGGGAAGCATTTGTTTGTTGGGCTTCGGCCCTATTACGATCCGTTGGCTTCGGTCAATAGTTGGACTTCGGTCCTAGTGTGGTCTGACGGGTCGACCGTACCCCCCGCGCCCCCAGCTCAATGTTGTAGAGGATTGCGTGTATGTTTAGGCTGTCTATTCCTACCTCTATGGTCTGTGCGTACAAAGTGGGACTGCATGCAATCACTCAACATTGAGCTGGGGGGTGCGGGGGGTTACGGTCCACCTCCAATTGGAAAATAATTCTTTACCCTAGGTTCACTCGGCAAGGTTTGTAGGGGGGGGGTACAATACTTCTCTGAAAAAGAAATAACTTCACACAGTCAAAGTAGAAAGTTGCTTCAAATGTATGTAATTAAATTTCATCTTCCCATATGTGCACTTTAACAAAAAGGCAATTCCATGCAAAACAGGACTTACTTCTGATGATGTACATTTTGTAAAAATCAAAAGTGTAACTGAGTTATGATATTTTTAAATATAAAATTTAAAGGGGGACTGACATCCTTTATTGTGTGTGTACTTAAGGCGTTTTGTAATAAAATATTGTTTTTGAGACCCACCTGTGTCTATTTAATCATTGATTTCTGAGTACAAGTATTTTAAAACAATGTTTGAAGTATTTGGGGAGGCAATCCCGCCCCATGGTGGAAGCTTCATTTGCATAAGATATGTGACGTAAGGTCGGGAAGATCCGATGTGTACATGATGTCCATATACATACAAACGTTTCACACACGTAGCGTCGATTTCATTTATTCCGTGATTTTTGTTTCCGGAACTAATAAAATGCCGGGAAGATGTGTTTCTGCAGGATGCAGCAACACCACCAAAGACGGTGTTAGCCTTCATCTGTTCCCAATGACGAACACCATTAGAACTCGATCTTCAACCAGAAGAGGGCGCTATTTCATGCAAAACTCGGAGCCAGCCGTGTGTAATTGTTTTCTCTCTGCAGCACACGGTATCTGTAGAGCTCTAACAACGTTGCTATATTTGAACTTCTGGTTTCGACCGGAAGCAAACGTCACAATAAGGTCATATTTGCACGAATTGTCAAGTTGGTAACGACCTACAATATGGCTCAAAGATCATAATTATAGCTATTGTGGTTCAAAAGTTATAAATGTTTAAATAGTTTTTCAATATTAATCTTTAACTTAGTGTAACTTGACACCTGATGATGTCATAATGACGTAATTTGTTTTGATATTTAAGTTGATTCATAAGCTACAATATGACATATCATTTGTGGTAATGTGACATTGGCAAGTGTACAAGTGAAAATAACGTCTTTTAAACCTGTCGCTAGAGGGCGCTCTTGCATATGATGACGTCATCACACCTACTATCCAAAGAGTACACCCTACTGATGATTACATACACTGAAATCATAGCATTATTTTTTATCATATTGGCTGTAGAGCTCTTTAAACTTGAACTTCCGGTTTGGACCGGAAGCTAAGGTCAAATGGGGTCATATCTGTGCACGAAATACGGAGTGGGTAACGACCTACAATATGCCCCATAGATGAAATTGATAGCATATGTGGTTCAGGAGTTATTAATTTTTTAATGTTTTTCATTATTAATCTTTGATTTAGTGTAACTTGACACCTGATGACGTAATTATGACGTCATTGCAATATGCACACTATTGCACTATTGCCTTTGGTCCCCTTAAGTTTCATTGCAATCGCATTTATGGAACACTGCAAAATGGCGTTCAGAATGAAACATGTGTTATTGCAATGCACTTCCGGTACGGAAAGCGCTGAAACAGACAAATAAAAAAAAGAAAAAAAACTTTAACAAAAACAATAGCTGTTTCGCTGCGCTTCGCTGCGAAACAGCTAACTAGAGCTCAATTGTATTCGTGAACGAATACCCAGCTGTTTCGCTATTTTTATCACATTAACTTCCACTTTTGCTGTATCGGCGCCTCCCCCAATAACTGTAAATGTACACCGGCCATGATGTTGGCACTCCTGCAAATGAACACCATACGTATATGGTGACTTTAATCTCTTATCTTTCACCCTGTTTTTTCGTGCAATTCCTCTGATAAACCATGAAAAAGTGGTTTTCCTTTAGCTGAACGAAACCACCCGTAATAAAATTAATATAAAACAATAATTATGGTGTCAAATTAAAGCTAAACGTTCGGAGTAAACATAAGCAGTATTTGTCTGAACAAGGCTGGTCCCTATTAGAAAAGGTTTACAATCTACTTTACCCCCAACCCCATTAGATAACACACGGTTTACCATTTGGTAAACCGTCTCAAATAAAGGTCTGATAATCTTTAATCTTTATTACTGTCAAAATGGTAAACCGTCAACCTTTACCGTTTGTTTTCGCGTAACCCTGGTGACATCCAATCACCGTAAAGCGCTCGTATCGTGCACTCAGGAATGTTTGAATATTTACAAGCATCCACTATAATGACAGATGTTTCACATTGAAGGTCTTTTCTTTGAGAGAATGGAAGACTTGTGTGAGACTTATGTAAGACTGTTAGGACAATAAAGGAAGGCATGCATTGGAGAGTCATTGTGTCAGGCCTTATAAAAACGGGACATTCTAACTACGACTGAATCATTACAGCTCATCCGCTCACCCACGGAGGTCACCGGCCGGCAGTGGGAAGCATTTGTTTGTTGGGCTTCGGCCCTATTACGATCCGTTGGCTTCGGTCAATAGTTGGACTTCGGTCCTAGTGTGGTCTGACGGGTCGACCGTACCCCCCGCGCCCCCAGCTCAATGTTGTAGAGGATTGCGTGTATGTTTAGGCTGTCTATTCCTACCTCTATGGTCTGTGCGTACAAAGTGGGACTACATGCAATCACTCAACATTGAGCTGGGGGGTGCGGGGGGTTACGGTCCACCTCCAATTGGAAAATAATTCTTTACCCTAGGTTCACTCGGCAAGGTTTGTAGGGGGGGGGGTACAATACTTCTCTGAAAAAGAAATAACTTCACACAGTCAAAGTAGAAAGTTGCTTCAAATGTATGTAATTAAATTTCATCTTCCCATATGTGCACTTTAACAAAAAGGCAATTCCATGCAAAACAGGACTTACTTCTGATGATGTACATTTTGTAAAAATCAAAAGTGTAACTGAGTTATGATATTTTTAAATATAAAATTTAAAGGGGGACTGACATCCTTTATTGTGTGTGTACTTAAGGCGTTTTGTAATAAAGTATTGTTTTTGAGACCCACCTGTGTCTATTTAATCATTGATTTCTGAGTACAAGTATTTTAAAACAATGTTTGAAGTATTTGGGGAGGCAATCCCGCCCCATGGTGGAAGCTTCATTTGCATAAGATATGTGACGTAAGGTCGGGAAGATCCGATGTGTACATGATGTCCATATACATACAAACGTTTCACACACGTAGCGTCGATTTCATTTATTCCGTGATTTTTGTTTCCGGAACTAATAAAATGCCGGGAAGATGTGTTTCTGCAGGATGCAGCAACACCACCAAAGACGGTGTTAGCCTTCATCTGTTCCCAATGACGAACACCATTAGAACTCGATCTTCAACCAGAAGAGGGCGCTATTTCATGCAAAACTCGGAGCCAGCCGTGTGTAATTGTTTTCTCTCTGCAGTACACGGTATCTTTAGAGCTCTAACAACATTGCTATATTTGAACTTCTGGTTTCGACCGGAAGCAAACGTCACAATAAGGTCATATTTGCACGAATTGTCAAGTGGGTAACGACCTACAATATGGCTCAAAGATCATAATTATAGCTATTGTGGTTCAAAAGTTATAAATTTTTAAATAGTTTTTCAATATTAATCTTTAACTTAGTGTAACTTGACACCTGATGATGTCATAATGACGTAATTTATTTTGATATTTAAGTTGATTCATAAGCTACAATATGACATATCATTTGTGGTAATGTGACATTGGCAAGTGTACAAGTGAAAATAACGTCTTTTTAAACCTGTCGCTAGAGGGCGCTCTTGCATATGATGACGTCATCAAACCTACTATCCAAAAGAGTACACCCTACTGATGATTACATACACAGAAATCATAGCATTATTTTTTATCATATTGGCTGTAGAGCTCTTTAAACTTGAACTTCCGGTTTGGACCGGAAGCTAAGGTCAAAATGGGGTCATATCTGTGCACGAAATACGGAGTGGGTAACGACCTACAATATGCCACATAGATGAAATTGATAGCATATGTGGTTCAGGAGTTATTAATTTTTTAATGTTTTTCATTATTAATCTTTGATTTAGTGTAACTTGACACCTGATGACGTAATTATGACGTCATTGCAATATGCACACTATTGCACTATTGCCTTTGGTCCCCTTAAGTTTCATTGCAATCGCATTTATGGAACACTGCAAAATGGCGTTCAGAATGAAACATGTGTTATTGCAATGCACTTCCGGTACGGAAAGCGCTGAAAAAGAAAAATAAAAAAAAGAAAAAAAAAAACTTTAACAAAAACAATAGCTGTTTCGCTGCGCTTCGCTACGAAACAGCTAACTAGAGCTCAATTGTATTCGTGAACGAATACCCAGCTGTTTCGCTATTTTTTATCACATTAACTTCCACTTTTGCTGTATCGGCGCCCTCCCCCCAATAACTGTAAATGTACACCGGCCATGATGTTGGCACTCCTGCAAATGAACACCATACGTATATGGTGACTTTAATCTCTTATCTTTCACCCTGTTTTTTTCGTGCAATTCCTCTGATAAACCATGAAAAAAGTGGTTTTCCTTTAGCTGAACGAAACCACCCGTACTAAAATTAATATATAACAATAATTCTGGTGTCAAATTAAAGCTAAACGTTGGGAGTTAACATAAGCAGTATTTGTCTGAACTAGGCTGGTCCCTTTTTGTAACGGTTTACCATATACTTTACCCCAACCCCATTAGAAACATGCACACGGTTTACCATTTGGTAAACCGTCTCAATAAAGGTCTGATAATCTTTAATCTTTATTACTGTCAAAATGGTAAACCGTCAACCTTTACCGTTTGTTTTCGCGTAACCCTGGTGACATCCAATCACCGTAAAGCGCTCGTATCGTGCACTCAGGAATGTTTGAATATTTACAAGCATCCACTATAATGACAGATGTTTCACATTGAAGGTCTTTTCTTTGAGAGAATGGAAGACTTGTGTGAGACTTATGTAAGACTGTTAGGACAATAAAGGAAGGCATGCATTGGAGAGTCATTGTGTCAGGCCTTATAAAAACGGGACATTCTAACTACGACTGAATCATTACAGCTCATCCGCTCACCCACGGAGGTCACCGGCCGGCAGTGGGAAGCATTTGTTTGTTGGGCTTCGGCCCTATTACGATCCGTTGGCTTCGGTCAATAGTTGGACTTCGGTCCTAGTGTGGTCTGACGGGTCGACCGTACCCCCGCGCCCCCAGCTCAATGTTGTAGAGGATTGCGTGTATGTTTAGGCTGTCTATTCCTACCTCTATGGTCTGTGCGTACAAAGTGGGACTGCATGCAATCACTCAACATTGAGCTGGGGGGTGGGGGGGGGGGGGTTACAATACTTCTCTGAAAAAGAAATAACTTCACACAGTCAAAGTAGAAAGTTGCTTCAAATGTATGTAATTAAATTTCATCTTCCCATATGTGCACTTTAACAAAAAGGCAATTCCATGCAAAACAGGACTTACTTCTGATGATGTACATTTTGTAAAAATCAAAAGTGTAACTGAGTTATGATATTTTTAAATATAAAATTTAAAGGGGGACTGACATCCTTTATTGTGTGTGTACTTAAGGCGTTTGTAATAAAATATTGTTTTTGAGACCCACCTGTGTCTATTTAATCATTGATTTCTGAGTACAAGTATTTTAAAACAATGTTTGAAGTATTTGGGGAGGCAATCCCGCCCCATGGTGGAAGCTTCATTTGCATAAGATATGTGACGTAAGGTCGGGAAGATCCGATGTGTACATGATGTCCATATACATACAAACGTTTCACACACGTAGCGTCGATTTCATTTATTCCGTGATTTTTGTTTCCGGAACTAATAAAATGCCGGGAAGATGTGTTTCTGCAGGATGCAGCAACACCACCAAAGACCGTGTTTGCCAGCAACTGTTCCCCATGACGCAACCCAATAGACCTCGATCTTCAACCAGAAAGGGCGCTATTTCATGCAAAACTCGGAGCCAGCCGTGTGTAATTGTTTTCTCTCTGCAGCACACGGTATCTGTAGAGCTCTAACAACGTTGCTATAATTGAACTTTTGTTTTCGACCGGAAGCAAACGTCACAATAAGGTCATATTTGCACGAATTGTCAAGTTGGTAACGACCTACAATATGGCTCAAAGATCATAATTATAGCTATTGTGGTTCAAAAGTTATAATTGTTTTAATAGTTTTTCAATATTAATCTTTAACTTAGGGTAACTTGACACCTGATGATGTCATAATGACGTAATTTGTTTTGATATTTAAGTTGATTCCTATGCTACAATATGACATATCATTTGTGGTAATGTGACATTGGCAAGTGTACAATTGAAAATAACGTCTTTTTAAACCTGTCGCTAGAGGGCGCTCTTGCATATGATGACGTCATCAAACCTACTATCCAAAAGAGTACACCCTCCTGATGATTACATACACAGAAATCATAGCATTATTTTTTATCATATTGGCTGTAGAGCTCTTTAAACTTGAACTTCCGGTTTGGACCGGAAGCTAAGGACAAAATGGGGTCATATCTGTGCACGAAATACGGAGTGGGTAACGACCTACAATATGCCACATAGATGAAATTGATAGCATATGTGGTTCAGGAGTTATTAATTATTAATCTTTGATTTAGTGTAACTTGACACCTGATGACGTAATTATGACGTCATTGCAATATGCACACTATTGCACTATTGCCTTTGGTCCCCTTAAGTTTCATTGCAATCGCATTTATGGAACACTGCAAAAAGGCGTTCAGAATGAAACATGTGTTATTGCAATGCACTTCCGGTACGGAAAGCGCTGAAAAATAAAAATAAAAACTAGAGCTCAATTGTATTCGTGAACGAATACCCAGCTGTTTCGCTATTTTTTATCACATTAACTTCCACTTATTTTTAATTTGGGGAGTCAGTCAAGACAACTTGACTGGCACCCAAGGCAGGGCGATCACATCGCACCTAGGTTAGTAGGGTTACGAACCCTCCTGCCTTACGCAACGGGACAAACGAACAAACACACGCAAATATACAAAACTCAGTTGTCTAAAAAGAACAGCTACTCGTTCATATACCTCATGCATATCAAGCTCTCACAAAAAACAATAATATACAAACACCCACAAAACTCAGGACAGACAGAGTAGCCACGCTACACATGCCGCAACATGCAAGGGTACGACCCTTTATGTCTGTTCAACTACCAAAAAAATACACTAGTGAAAGTGTATAACCAAAAAAATGTATAAAATGACCCGAGGGTCACATATGAAAAGGATGATTAAAAGTCGTGAATCACCAAATGGTCATTCACGACAGTGCACAAAACATTATGTACACACCAAGTGGTGCGAAATTCAGCCAGAGTTAATCTGGCAAAATCTATTTTAATTCTCTCTCCGACTGCAGCCTTGACACGGCAAAGCACCCGGTCGGCGTCTACTCGCGAACCATCGAACATGGTTTCGCATCGAGAACACCAGACCAGCCACTTCACCGTGCTAATCAAAAAAATAAGTAAAGAATCCCGACGGTTGTCGAGACCCGTACCGTACAAAACACAAGACTGAGTCAGAGAGAAAGGGCTATGACGGAGTTTCCCCCCAACATGCTCTAACCATGACCACAAAATGGTCAGGAATAAGCAATCCCAAAAAACATGGCACAGTGTCTCAGGCTGGGAACATCCCACCCTGGGACACTTGCCATTGCCAATGCCCCATTTAAAAACTTTCTGGGATGTCTTAAGGGCACCCCAGATAATCCTCCAATTCAAACCCCGAAGTCGGTGATTTAAAATGGAGGCTTTACAAAATTTAAAAACCTGACCTAAGTCAGGAACATTAATAGCCGGCCTCTGAATGGTCTGTTGGACCGCGAACAGTTCGTACAATTGTCGAAATGTCACGGTCCCCCAATCAAAGTCCGGCAAAATACTAAAAATTAGCAAGACCAACTTGCAAAAATAACCATAATAAGCCGTGGGTCTCAAAGAGTGAGGAGTGGTATTACTCCAAGAGGGGAGGACTCTGCGGAGGGACAAGGCCACCCAGTAGAGAGCAAAGTGCCTCCACGGGGGACCGTCATCCCCCCACAGAGCCCCCATCCCACGAACATATAAAGCGTCGCATTTATGGCGAATATTAGTGACGCCCAAACCACCCTCATCCGGTGACTGGACAAGAACCGATCTACGAACGAGTTCGGTCTTGCCAGACCAGATGAAGGAAAAAATAGCCCGATTCACCGCCCTCTCCACTGAAGCAGGAAGCGGGTAAACCGGACCTAGGTAAAAAAGAGGTGCTAAAAACAAGGTATTAACAAGTAATACCTTGCCTAAAAGAGTGAGCGTTCTCCCCCTCCACTTATCCAAAGTGGAAAGCAAAGGGGGAACGCGCTCCCTCCAATTCTTGAGGCCCATGTCCCCCCTTCCAACCCAGACACCGTTGATCTTAATCGGGTCAGTGGTCCACTGAATCGGAGCCACTTCGGAAAGGTTGGGGGGCCATGAGCCCAAAACTAAGCCTTGCGTTTTGTTCACATTAAGACGCGACCCACTCGCGCGTTCGAAACTATCAATGATACCGAAAAGCCGCCTCAAAGACCTGAAGTCCCTTACAATGCAGGTAGTGTCATCAGCGTACTGTAACACCCTACATTGCAAGCCGTTGGCCCCAGGGACTGTCAGGCCCTCGAGGCGAGTATCACCAATAATTAATTGAGCAAAAGGCTCGATAAAAAGAACATATAATAGGGGAGAGAGAGGACAACCCTGTCTTACTCCCCTAGACAGAAAAAAGGGGGAAGAAAGTTCCCCATTGACTAAAACCGCACTGGATATGTCTGTATATAACAGCTGTATCCAGCGACGGAAATTTGGCCCAAAACCAAAGCGGTCGAGGACCTTAAATAAAAAGGACCAGTTGACCCTGTCAAAGGCCTTCTGCTGGTCAAGCGAAATAACAAGGCAGTCAAGGTTCTTCCCACCCACGAAATCAACCAGATCCCTAAGGAGTCTGATATTATCGTGTATGGACCTCCCCTTGACGCCACAAGTTTGAAATGGACCTATGATGTCGGGCAAAACTTTGCCCAAGCGCAAACACAGAGCCTTTGACAGGATCTTATAGTCGACATTCAGAAGGGAGATGGGACGCTTGTTTTTTGGATCAAGCGGATCTCCCTTCTTTTCTAAAAGTGTGATGACTCCCAAACGTTGGGAATCACCTAGAATATTAAGACTAAAAGCACAACGAAAAACCCCGAGAAGATCGTGGCCAACCAAGTCCCAATAAGTCAAATTGAACTCTTTGGGAAGGCCGTCACAACCCGGAGTCTTACCGTTGGCCATGCTACGTACAGCCGCATCGAGCTCGGAAAGCCCAAGTGGGCTCTCCAAGTCGACACGGCTCTCTTCGTCTACGCGAGTAGACAAAGAGCTAAGGAAGGGAGATTGTAAATCAACCTCCACGGGCTCTTCAGTAAAAAGATCGAGATAAAAGTCTCGATAAACTTTAATAACCTCCCCAGCAGAGTCAATGACGTTTCCGCCAGGGCCTCGTACTGAGGAAATGAGTTTCTTCCGAGCCCGGGAGGTCTCGAGTTGATAAAAAAATTTGGACGGCTTCTCCCCTTCATCGAGGTCGCGAACCCGCGAACGGATCCGAGCCCCCTCCGCTTCAAAGTCGTCCAGTTTTTCTAACTCTCCCTTCAAAAAATCATGCCGGGCAAGTACAGCAGGGCTGCACTGTCCGGCATTTAATTTGGAGATGGAAGATTGCAGGGAAGCCAAAAGTGACTCCCTACACTTCCGCCTTTTTCTTGCCAAGCGGCAAGAAAAGGAAATAATAAAACACTTAATACGGGACTTGACATCCTCCCACCAGAGAAGCTCATTACCGAACCCCTCCTTGAGAGTCTGCCAGCCCGCATAAGCCATACGAAATTCTCTTTGAAAGTCAGCATCGGCAAGGACGGAAACATTACATTTCCAGAAACCTCGACCGACACCGACTCTCTTAGGGAAAGACAAATTCAAAACAATGCAATCATGATCGCTGAAATAACATGGCGAATGCAGACATGACACCACGCCAACAGAACTCGATACGTAAAAACGATCGAGCCTGCTAGACGCGGTGTTTGCTGCATTACGCCATGTATAAGAACGTTGGGACGGGTTTAAAGACCGCCAACAGTCTTTTAAAGAAGTATCAGATATGAGTCGACGCAGCTCATTGGCCCCGGTCCCATAAAGATGTGGAATCAGAACCACGCCGGTCGAGCTCAATATCTAACACACAATTGAAATCTCCTGTTAAAATAACAGGAAAATTACCCGTCAAAAAAGAGCATAATTCCGTGAAGAAAAGACGACGTGCCCTGGGATTAGAAGGGGCGTAGACTGTACACAGTCTAACACCCCCGCCTCCCCCAGAATCACGCAAAATTCCAGAGACGATTCTCCCGTCAGAATCAACGGAAGAATCTGAAAAAACATAAGGGCTTCCGGCAGGAAGAAGAATAATAGTGCCACAAGACAAAGATGTGCCAAAACTGGCAAACATCTTCCCCTTCCACTCCCTCTGCCAAGAATCCAAGTCTTTTGCAGAGGAAATATGACACTCCTGAAGACAGGAAATGTCATACCCCCTACATAAATCAAAAATTCGTCTTCTCTTCACGGGATCACGCATCCCATTTACATTCAATGAAAGAATTGCGATCATGATCGCCATTTTGAAAGAAAAGAAAAACACACATTACGTGGGAGCACTCCCCGGAGGCCCCGGGGGGTGTCCCCTAGAGGGGGCACCCCCCTGAGGTCCCGGGGGGTGTCCCCTAGGTTTTCTCGGAGCAGGGATTGGTTTAGGACAAGTGTCCTTAACCTCCTCCTGCTCCATTTCCGACTCCGAAGAGTCGGATAAATTTTTTCCTTTTACAGGGGTTTTTCGTTTCGCTGGGGCTGTTGGCCCGGTGGAAGAGTCGGAATCAGAAGAGGAACGATTCCTCTTCTTCTTCTTCCCCTTACCACCTACGGCTTTAAAAGGCTGGACCTTGTCGAATGCTGCTGCGTGGCAGTCTGGCTTGTCGCAGCCCAAAGTTGGGCGAGCGTTCAAGCCAGTACAGCCCGCGCATCCGACAAGGCTATAGCATGATTTCAAATCTAAGGTACACTCGCAGTGGAAACATTTCCACGGCGAGTCACCTTTAAAAGGACCTGCCACCTTCTTGCATCCCAAGCAGGATGCGGGTGGCAGGCTATAACTTGATGTAAAGGGGATTTCAACCCCACAAACTGTGTCTGAGTCCGAAGACCCAGACAACAATGAAGAAGAACTCCCCGGTCCGCCCGTGTCCGAAGATTCGGAGCGAGAGGAGGGAGAGTTCCCTACTAACACAGGGGCCGAAACCCCAGACTGCAGAGGAGAAGACTCCTCCCCCACCGAAACCGGCTGAGGAAGAGGCCTCTCCTCCTGAGAAGAAACAGACTGCGAAGGGGGAACAGCCCCACTCACAGCCTCTACAGGGGCCGAAGCTCCAGACGGAGAAGGAGGGGAGTCCCCCTCCACCAAAACCGGTGAGGGGGGAGACCCCTCCTTCTTAGAAACAGGCCGCGAAGGAGGATTAACCTTCTCCGCGACCACTACGTTTGTCCACCTCTTGGTGGGGTTTGCACGATTTGCAAAGGAAATAGGGCACACTTTAAAGTTATGCCCCTCCTCCTCGCAAACCGTGCAAACTACTCGGTTGGGGCACGCGGCAGCCACGTGTCCCAAACCTAAACATTTGTAACACTTCATAGTGTTACAATCCGCAGCCACATGGCCGGGTGCTCCGCATTGGGTGCAAGTCCTGGTCTGTCCAACATAGGACACCCAGGAATTTTCGCCCCCAAAACGGAACACCGAGGGGATGTTCTTCTTCACCCTCATCTTATACTGGCGAGTGCCATTGAATAGGGAGGGTCTCTCGGCGAAGGTACATTCCCTCGCCGACAGAACCTCCCCATACTTCGCAAGTCTGGACCTGATGATGTTATCGTCCAGTTCCATGCGTACAGAAAATATGGTGACTATTTTATAGCCACCATATGTAAAACGTCTACTACCGGGGATGTCCTCCAACCCCGGCAGAAAACGATCTCTAATGGAGGCGCGATTTGAACGTCAAATCAAATCGCCCCTCCAGAAAGAGTTGAGCAGCGACCATGTGGTCGCTGATCTCAATTCAATTTTCTCAAGCTCTATAAAGAGCTGACTTGGCGTGACTTTGCTGTCGAACTTAAGCTCGGCAGCACAGTCACGCCGAAGGCCTTCCCATCTTGGAGGCATTTATAATAAATAACTCTTCTCTATGAAGGGTTATGAACAAAATAGGAAAAATTACCCTTCTCGGATAATTTTATTTATGAAACAAGAAGGATTCACACCACTACAACCTGTAGTAGTGTTAAAAGGAAAAAAAAGATTACAGTTAAGATAACTGAAATGTTATCTTCACCACTACAACTTGTAGTGTTAAGAAAGAAAAGTAATATTGCCCAACTCGGGCAAATAGCTGATTATAAATATACACACACACACCACTACGACTTGTAGTGGTGCTATACAAATACCCTACTCGGGTAAATTACCTACAAAACACTACCACGACTTGTAGTAGTGTTATATAAGAAAATGCACAATTCCAGGCCGTTACTTGCCGGTCTGGTATTGTGTACAATAGATAATAGAACCCCAGGAAACAAAACCAAATCTTTGCGTTTTGTTTCCCAACAAACTCAATGTGGTACCCTGTGCAACCACCGACCTTTCGGCTGTGGTCACACAAGGAACACACAAAGAAAAAAGGCTAGCTCAGCCCGTACAAAAACCCCAAGGGAACAAAGCTAATCTTTGCGCTCTGTTTCCCGGGGCGACGAGTATTGTACCCTGTGCAACCACCAACCCTTCGGCCGCGGTCGCACAGGGAAACACACACACACACACACACACACACACACACACACACAAAGGGCTAGCTTCGCCCTTATGCAAATATTCAGAAAAGAACAAAGAAGAAAAACAGGAGGTCAACGGCTCACTGAACTCAACGGAACAGTGAGCCCCGACGAAATATATACGAAAAAGAGACACTTAAAGGAGTGCTCCAAGAAGCAATAAAAGCTTGTAACAAAGCTTATAGGCGTAAAAATGTTACTAATAAGCTAATAACCGGCTTTTGACAGCAATACTGGTCGTTGGGCGGATTTTGCTGTATCGGCGTCCTCCCCCCAATAACTGTAAATGTACACCGGCCATGATGTTGGCACTCCTGCAAATGAACACCATACGTATATGGTGACTTTAATCTCTTATCTTTCACCCTGTTTTTTTCGTGCAATTCCTCTGATAAACCATGAAAAAAGTGGTTTTCCTTTAGCTGAACGAAACCACCCGTACTAAAATTAATATATAACAATAATTCTGGTGTCAAATTAAAGCTAAACGTTGGGAGTTAACATAAGCAGTATTTGTCTGAACTAGGCTGGTCCCTTTTTGTAACGGTTTACCATATACTTTACCCCAACCCCATTACGCATTAGAAACATGCACACGGTTTACCATTTGGTAAACCGTCTCAACTAAAGGTCTGATAATCTTTAATCTTTATTACTGTCAAAATGGTAAACCGTCAACCTTTACCGTTTGTTTTCGCGTAACCCTGGTGACATCCAATCACCGTAAAGCGCTCGTATCGTGCACTCAGGAATGTTTGAATATTTACAAGCATCCACTATAATGACAGATGTTTCACATTGAAGGTCTTTTCTTTGAGAGAATGGAAGACTTGTGTGAGACTTATGTAAGACTGTTAGGACAATAAAGGAAGGCATGCATTGGAGAGTCATTGTGTCAGGCCTTATAAAAACGGGACATTCTAACTACGACTGAATCATTACAGCTCATCCGCTCACCCACGGAGGTCACCGGCCGGCAGTGGGAAGCATTTGTTTGTTGGGCTTCGGCCCTATTACGATCCGTTGGCTTCGGTCAATAGTTGGACTTCGGTCCTAGTGTGGTCTGACGGGTCGACCGTACCCCCCGCGCCCCCAGCTCAATGTTGTAGAGGATTGCGTGTATGTTATGCTGTCTATTCCTACCTCTATGGTCTGTGCGTACAAAGTTGGGACTACATGCAATCACTCAACATTGAGCTGGGGGGGTGGGGGGGGGGGTACAATACTTCTCTGAAAAAGAAATAACTTCACACAGTCAAAGTAGAAAGTTGCTTCAAATGTATGTAATTAAATTTCATCTTCCCATATGTGCACTTTAACAAAAAGGCAATTCCATGCAAAACAGGACTTACTTCTGATGATGTACATTTTGTAAAAATCAAAAGTGTAACTGAGTTATGATATTTTTAAATATAAAATTTAAAGGGGGACTGACATCCTTTATTGTGTGTGTACTTAACCCTCCTGGGCATTACTCAGTAAACTGTACACTAACGCATAAGTGGGTGTATTGCAATACACTCACACAAGTAACGGTGTCTAGAATGACTAAAAAATAATACAGGGTGCCCATGATGTTTTTATGTTTGTTTCACTCTTTACAAGTATATTTGGGCCATAATATTTATTTAAAAAAATGTTTGTGGGTGGGGGGTGGACGATGGGGAAGAAAATACACACACTGTACTAATTATTCTAATTAACAGATGCTTTATTTACATTATTTTCATCATTTGCATGTAGCTCTCACTTACATCAATAACATCCACACAACTAGATACATAAAAGCTGTTCTACAACCAACCAGTGGCCCAGCAATCATAAAAGTGTGTGTGTGTGTGTGCGCAAACTGGTGAGCGAGTGTATTGGAATACACACATGTGTCTATTGCAATACACTCGCTCACTAAGCTATATACTTTTGTACACTGCATGAAAACACACACAGACCCTATGCAAACAGATCATTATGCGAGATTTCACATGTAACCCTATACACCTTCAACTCCAGCACTCTCCCACATGTAGGGTGGGTCAAAGGTGACAAAGTCAAGTGGTGTCTGGTTTTTTGGTCGAGTATTAAAGGGGCAGTGCAAAAAAAACCACTTTTTGAGAACTGGAGTACATCCACTCCCTCCTAGCAGGGTTAAGGCGTTTGTAATAAAATATTGTTTTTGAGACCCACCTGTGTCTATTTAATCATTGATTTCTGAGTACAAGTATTTTAAAACAATGTTTGAAGTATTTGGGGAGGAAATCCCGCCCCATGGTGGAAAGAGCCATTTGCATAAGATATGTGACGTAAGGTCGGGAAGATCCGATG
This sequence comes from Zoroaster sp. YZ-2022, assembly GCA_029582265.1. NCBI lineage: Eukaryota > Metazoa > Echinodermata > Asteroidea > Forcipulatida > Zoroasteridae > Zoroaster > Zoroaster sp. YZ-2022. The sequence continues at coordinate 68,765,452 of CM055816.1, forward strand.
TGTACATGATGTCCATATACATACAAACGTTTCACACACGTAGCGTCGATTTCATTTATTCCGTGATTTTTGTTTCCGGAACTAATAAAATGCCGGGAAGATGTGTTTCTGCAGGATGCAGCAACACCACCAAAGACGGTGTTAGCCTTCATCTGTTCCCAATGACGAACACCATTAGAACTCGATCTTCAACCAGAAGAGGGCGCTATTTCATGCAAAACTCGGAGCCAGCCGTGTGTAATTGTTTTCTCTCTGCAGCACACGGTATCTGTAGAGCTCTAACAACGTTGCTATAATTGAACTTTTGTTTTCGACCGGAAGCAAACGTCACAATAAGGTCATATTTGCACGAATTGTCAAGTTGGTAACGACCTACAATATGGCTCAAAGATCATAATTATAGCTATTGTGGTTCAAAAGTTATAATTGTTTTAATAGTTTTTCAATATTAATCTTTAACTTAGGGTAACTTGACACCTGATGATGTCATAATGACGTAATTTGTTTTGATATTTAAGTTGATTCCTATGCTACAATATGACATATCATTTGTGGTAATGTGACATTGGCAAGTGTACAATTGAAAATAACGTCTTTTTAAACCTGTCGCTAGAGGGCGCTCTTGCATATGATGACGTCATCAAACCTACTATCCAAAAGAGTACACCCTACTGATGATTACATACACAGAAATCATAGCATTATTTTTTATCATATTGGCTGTAGAGCTCTTTAAACTTGAACTTCCGGTTTGGACCGGAAGCTAAGGACAAAATGGGGTCATATCTGTGCACGAAATACGGAGTGGGTAACGACCTACAATATGCCACATAGATGAAATTGATAGCATATGTGGTTCAGGAGTTATTAATTTTTTAATGTTTTTCATTATTAATCTTTGATTTAGTGTAACTTGACACCTGCTGACGTAATTATGACGTCATTGCAATATGCACACTATTGCACTATTGCCTTTGGTCCCCTTAAGTTTCATTGCAATCGCATTTATGGAACACTGCAAAAAGGCGTTCAGAATGAAACATGTGTTATTGCAATGCACTTCCGGTACGGAAAGCGCTGAAAAATTAAAATAAAAAACAACTAGAGCTCAATTGTATTCGTGAACGAATACCCAGCTGTTTCGCTATTTTTTATCACATTAACTTCCACTTTTGCTGTATCGGCGCCCTCCCCCCAATAACTGTAAATGTACACCGGCCATGATGTTGGCACTCCTGCAAATGAACACCATACGTATATGGTGACTTTAATCTCTTATCTTTCACCCTGTTTTTTTCGTGCAATTCCTCTGATAAACCATGAAAAAAGTGGTTTTCCTTTAGCTGAACGAAACCACCCGTACTAAAATTAATATATAACAATAATTCTGGTGTCAAATTAAAGCTAAACGTTGGGAGTTAACATAAGCAGTATTTGTCTGAACTAGGCTGGTCCCTTTTTGTAACGGTTTACCATATACTTTACCCCAACCCCATTAGAAACATGCACACGGTTTACCATTTGGTAAACCGTCTCAAGTAAAGGTCTGATAATCTTTAATCTTTATTACTGTCAAAATGGTAAACCGTCAACCTTTACCGTTTGTTTTCGCGTAACCCTGGTGACATCCAATCACCGTAAAGCGCTCGTATCGTGCACTCAGGAATGTTTGAATATTTACAAGCATCCACTATAATGACAGATGTTTCACATTGAAGGTCTTTTCTTTGAGAGAATGGAAGACTTGTGTGAGACTTATGTAAGACTGTTAGGACAATAAAGGAAGGCATGCATTGGAGAGTCATTGTGTCAGGCCTTATAAAACGGGACATTCTAACTACGACTGAATCATTACAGCTCATCCGCTCACCCACGGAGGTCACCGGCCGGCAGTGGGAAGCATTTGTTTGTTGGGCTTCGGCCCTATTACGATCCGTTGGCTTCGGTCAATAGTTGGACTTCGGTCCTAGTGTGGTCTGACGGGTCGACCGTACCCCCCGCGCCCCCAGCTCAATGTTGTAGAGGATTGCGTGTATGTTATGCTGTCTATTCCTACCTCTATGGTCTGTGCGTACAAAGTTGGGACTACATGCAATCACTCAACATTGAGCTGGGGGGTAGGGGGGGGGGGTACAATACTTCTCTGAAAAAGAAATAACTTCACACAGTCAAAGTAGAAAGTTGCTTCAAATGTATGTAATTAAATTTCATCTTCCCAACAGGACTTACTTCTGATGATGTACATTTTGTAAAAATCAAAAGTGTAACTGAGTTATGATATTTTTAAATATAAAATTTAAAGGGGGACTGACATCCTTTATTGTGTGTGTACTTAAGGCGTTTGTAATAAAATATTGTTTTTGAGACCCACCTGTGTCTATTTAATCATTGATTTCTGAGTACAAGTATTTTAAAACAATGTTTGAAGTATTTGGGGAGGCAATCCCGCCCCATGGTGGAAGCTTCATTTGCATAAGATATGTGACGTAAGGTCGGGAAGATCCGATGTGTACATGATGTCCATATACATACAAACGTTTCACACACGTAGCGTCGATTTCATTTATTCCGTGATTTTTGTTTCCGGAACTAATAAAATGCCGGGAAGATGTGTTTCTGCAGGATGCAGCAACACCACCAAAGACGGTGTTAGCCTTCATCTGTTCCCAATGACGAACACCATTAGAACTCGATCTTCAACCAGAAGAGGGCGCTATTTCATGCAAAACTCGGAGCCAGCCGTGTGTAATTGTTTTCTCTCTGCAGCACACGGTATCTGTAGAGCTGTAGAACAACATTGCTATATTTGAACTTCTGGTTTCGACCGGAAGCAAACATCACAATAAGGTCATATTTGCACGAATTGTCAAGTGGGTAACGACCTACAATACGGCTCAAAGATCATAATTATAGCTATTGTGGTTCAAAAGTTATAAATTTTTTAATAGTTTTTCAATATTAATCTTTAACTTAGTGTAACTTGACACCTGATGATATCATGATGACGTAATTTGTTTTGATATTTAAGTCGATTCATAAGCTACAATATGACATATCATTTGTGGTAATGTGACATTGGCAAGTGTACAAGTGAAAATAACGTCATTTTAAACCTGTCGCTAGAGGGCGCTCTTGCATATGATGACGTCATCAAACCTACTATCCAAAAGAGTACACCCTACTGATGATTACATACACTGAAATCATAGCATTATTTTTTATCATATTGGCTGTAGAGCTCTTTAAACTTGAACTTCCGGTTTGGACCGGAAGCTAAGGTCAAAATGGGGTCATATCTGTGCACGAAATACGGAGTGGGTAACGACCTACAATATGCCCCATAGATGAAATTGATAGCATATGTGGTTCAGGAGTTATTAATTTTTTAATGTTTTTCATTATTAATCTTTGATTTAGTGTAACTTGACACCTGATGACGTAATTATGACGTCATTGCAATATGCACACTATTGCACTATTGCCTTTGGTCCCCTTAAGTTTCATTGCAATCGCATTTATGGAACACTGCAAAATGGCGTTCAGAATGAAACATGTGTTATTGCAATGCACTTCCGGTACGGAAAGCGCTGAAAAAGAAAAATTAAAAAAAAAAAAAAAAAAAGAAAAAAAAAAACTTTAACAAAAACAATAGCTGTTTCGCTGCGCTTCGCTGCGAAACAGCTAAAAAAAGGAAAAAAAAAAACTTTAACAAAAACAACAGCTGTTTCGCTGCGCTTCGCTGCGAAACAGCTAAAAAAAAAACTTTAACAAAAACAATAGCTGTTTCGCTGCGCTTCGCTACGAAACAGCTAACTAGACATTTAAGTGTTTGTCCTTTGGACGAACACAGAGCTGTTCCGATTATTTTGTTGTATGTTGAAATTTACAGACCTAACCTTCTAACTTAAAATACACAACGTCAATGTATTAAGACTCACGATCTTTGCTGGGAACAATGGTTATGCCACTTTTAAAACCGGTCACTTGAGGGCACTATACGTGAGTGAATCTATATTTTTTAAGACTTTGGACCTCATGTATGATATCTGACGCACAAACTTCAGAAAAATCTTAATTACATCGTTTTTGTACCCTAAAATATTGATTTGTATTCAGACTTCCTGTTGAACTGGAAGTAGAGGTCAATATGGGGTCATTCTTTTGATGAACTATAACATGGATAAAATTCGAGAATATGCCACAATGATTATCAATTTCTGGCATGTGGTTCAGAAGATATGAATTTTTGACGCAATACAGTCTAAAAACAATGACCCAGAAAGGGTCGGGTCATACCCAACCCGGAATCACAGCTCAGATTAATGTTGACCTGGATTCTGGGTCTAATGAAATAAGCATGTATTCCATGTATTAAGAAGCCTTATCCATGGCAAGAAATCAAATAAAACAATGTCATTGTTTTTTATGTAACATTCAGCTGAATCATTACCTTTAAACTGTAAAATTTCCATAGAAAATTGCCATAAATAAGTACATCTTTTATAAGGAACACATGCTTACCTTGTTAGGATGGCTTAGGAGACAACACATTGTAATTTGAAGGATAACTGTAAAATGAACAGAAACAAACAATAATGAAATGATCTTTTGATTGTTTTATGTATTTATTTATCTGTAACTGTTGAAAATACATGGTCATAAATAGTCTTTGTAAAGTTATTGTTTAAATGTGGCTTTTAGAGTTCATGTTGTACATGAACTCAGTGACTGAAAATAATATTCACATGATAAGGTTATATTCGTGTTGCTGCTGCATAAATGAGCCAGTAATTTTCAGTCAATGTGTTTATCTTTAACAAGGACACCGATTCCATGCCCTGTAGAAAGTCTGCTCTGATTGTGGCCATACTGTCCCTTTAATATCTTTACACCAACTTGTGTTTATGGGATTGATGGTCAGTACTTGGGTTCAATTATCCTAAATGCTTGCATAAAAATAAATATGAACTTGAATTGACAAAATGTATACCAAGGCTGACAAGAGTGGGGGATGTTTACTACATGTATGTTTACATAGCCCAACTCTCAGTAATATACATTTTACTGGATCATCAAACATATATTGTTTTATAATAACTACACTTGTGGGGATTTTTGGGTCTAGTCCAAAAAAAATTCCTCTGTACTATGATTGTTCGAACATGTTAAAAAAATACCTTAAATTAGTTAGATGTGTCTTAAGGTACTGAAAACAATTCTCATGAAGGTACAGACTGCTACAGATAGGATAGATCCATATAAATTAATTTGAAACATACATTAACTCCTTTTTGGAGAATCGACTTCAACTCCTGGGCATTGGATCGAAAAGTTATACAGACTCTGACACACCTCGTAGCAGTAGCAAGTGTTCTTTGGTTTCAATCTGGAGTAAAAAGGGTGGAAAACTTTATTTTACAAGTGTGAAGGATTAATACTTGTGTGTAGTTATGATACGATGGGCTGTATACAATTACATGTAGTATTTATACTAATTGAGATACATGTATATATTCAATATATACTGATAGTGTATATAATATTGGTGTGGTCCCCTTTAAGTTTTTCTAGATATTGAACTTCGTAAATTGTTATTCATAATTAAGGTTCTGCTAATACAAACTCAGCTTAGATGGTGATGATACATGCCTAAGAATTGATGGCCAATTAATCAATTATTCAATGTAAAAAGAAACAATAAACATTTTAAGCTTTCTCAAGACATGCTAGGAATTGAGCGACAACACATCGTTTACAAAATTTGGTGCGAAATAACCAAAAATGCACAACCCTAAGTAATATTAGTTTTTGCACACTAAATCTGCCCATAAAATGCTTTTCTTGTCTCATTTTGTCTTTTTCTTTGTGTGTGGGGGGCATAGATTCATACAAAGTTAATGAATAATTGTTTGAGTGCAGAAAAACTGACATGATGTTCATCATCCACACCATTAAGTAGTGTAAACTGTAGATGGTTTACCTAGTACTACTACTACTAGTAACGTTAGTCATGTTAGTAGTACTGTAACATCCCCCATCATGTGTGTGTATTTTGTTTACATGGCCAGCACACTAATGACAAAATGTTAACGTTAGTTTTGTATAGTCATTAGCTGTATACTAAAACAAAGATACATGTATAATAAATGTGAAAGTGTACATACCTTCAAATGAAAGTCCTGGCCACCCCACCCCACTATACCACACATTCCAAATGACCCTATCCACATTGATTTGAACAATGATTAAGATGTTTAATTAAAGACACAGAACAATAAAAACATCGGTTATTCAGTAGTATACCCCTTGGCTGTATTTCGCGTTTACACACCGGAAGTTGCATTATTCGGCAACTGGTTGCCGTATTTGGAGTTTTCCCGTATTTGGAGTTTTCCATGTACACATGTACATGGCCAGCACACTAATGACAAAATGTTAACGTTAGTTTTGTATAGTCATTATCTGTATACTAACACAAATTATACATGTATAGGTTTCTCACTAATAGATTTAGGTCATAAAGACCTTACAAAAAAATCATTGGGGATCGTCGTTCACTTAACCGAATAATCCTAACGTTAACGTTAAACAACGACAGAAGTCTCACATGTACGGACAAGTTGTGCATCACCGCGGTCACCGGGGCAAACCGCTGGTACGTAGGTTACCGAGAGGAAAAATCCAATAACGAAAAGTACGTTCAGAGATCGTTTTAAATAGACTCGCTTCAGCCCACCGTGATATTTGTGCGTGTACTATGTACAAAGACATTGAGATTCACTAGCGATTAATGAAGCGACTGGGTCACACAGTGCATGTGTTTTGTACACAAATACAAAACGCGCTATAAATGATGTCATGATGACGTCACAAGACATTCTAGGCCAAAAGGCACATCTACAGTACCCCACAAATGTATAACTGAAAAAAGTTTGATGATCGGGTGTATACTTCTTGAGCTATGGTGGTAACAAGATTGCCTAATTAAATATTCACGTGACTATAACTAAGCTAATTAATTAAAAATTTTAGTCTAATGACATTTAGAAACTAAGTCAAGGCATAAGCTTCCATATGGTATATGAGTTGACTCTTTCTGACAATGCTAAGAAGGCCATTTGCCGCGAAGAAAGTGCACGTGTTAATGCAATGGGGTTTTGCCGGAAATAAAGAATAATGTATAATAAAAAAAAATAAAAATCTGGACAGAAACAATAGCTGTTCCGACTATCAGGTCGTAACAGCTAACTAGACATTTAAGTGTTTGTCCTTTGGACGAACACAGAGCTGTTCCGATTATTTTGTTGTATGTTGAAATTTACAGACCTAACCTTCTAACTTAAAATACACAACGTCAATGTATTAAGACTCACGATCTTTGCTGGGAACAATGGTTATGCCACTTTTAAAACCGGTCACTTGAGGGCACTATACGTGAGTGAATCTATATTTTTTAAGACTTTGGACCTCATGTATGATATCTGACGCACAAACTTCAGAAAAATCTTAATTACATCGTTTTTGTACCCTAAAATATTGATTTTTATTCAGACTTCCTGTTGAACTGGAAGTAGAGGTCAATATGGGGTCATTCTTTTGATGAACTATAACATGGATAAAATTCGAGAATATGCCACAATGATTATCAATTTCTGGCATGTGGTTCAGAAGATATGAATTTTTGACGCAATACAGTCTAAAAACAATGACCCAGAAAGGGTCGGGTCATACCCAACCCGGAATCACAGCTCAGATTAATGTTGACCTGGATTCTGGGTCTAATGAAATAAGCATGTATTCCATGTATTAAGAAGCCTTATCCATGGCAAGAAATCAAATAAAACAATGTCATTGTTTTTTATGTAACATTCAGCTGAATCATTACCTTTAAACTGTAAAATTTCCATAGAAAATTGCCATAAATAAGTACATCTTTTATAAGGAACACATGCTTACCTTGTTAGGATGGCTTAGGAGACAACACATTGCAATTTGAAGGATAACTGTAAAATGAACAGAAACAAACAATAATTATGAACCTCACTGTTGATATTACACACGAACTTTAAACAAATCTTCATCACATTGTTTTTGTACCCTAAAATATTGATTTTTATTCAAACTTCCTGTTGAACCGGAAGTAGAGGTCATTATGAGGTCATGATACCACAGCGCACATTTACAGTACTCATCAAGTCTATAACTGCAAAAAGTTTAAGTATCGAGTGTATACTTCTTGAGTTATGGTTCAAAATGGATTTGCTAATTAAATATTCATGAGACTGTAAATGGAAACCAGATGACGTCACGATGACGAAATTTAGTTTTTCATAGTTAAGTTTTTTGATTATCTACAATTTGGTGTATAGTGTGACCCAATACAATAAAGTTTAATTTTCGGCCGTTTGCATTGTACACTGTAATTTGCAACGCTAAGAACAATGATTATGTCAATTTTAAAACCGGTGACTTGAGGGCGCTATATGAGTTTTATGGTGGACAGGTCTTAATAGATTTGTCAACTACCATTATGAGGTCAGGATACCACAGCGCACATGCACAGTACCCATCAAGTCTATAACTGCAAAAAGTTTAAGTATCGAGTGTATATTTCTTGAGTTATGGTTCAAAATGGATTTGCTAATTAAATATTTATGAGACTGTAAATGGAAACTGGATGACGTCACGATGACGAAATTAGGTTTTTCGTACTAAGTTTTTGATTATCTACAATTTGGTGTATAGTTTGACCCAATACAATAAAGTTTAGTTTTCGGCCGATTGCATTCCACGCTGTAAGTTGCTACGCTTGGAACAATTGTTATATTACTTATAAAACCGGTCATTTGAGGGCGCTATACGAGTTTTATGGTGGACAGGTTATGCTACACGTTAGTAATGGTGCCTAGCTAGAGCGGCATCAGTTAAACATATGTAGGATTTGAAAAACGGGTCCATAACGTGTATTATGTATACGTGTTGTGCACAAAGTAATTGGCCCTAACGCCGCTTACTAATCCAATAACTACAATTGCGTTCAGACATCGTTCTTTAATTAGATTTGACTCAGTCGCAGCATTATATGTATGTGTGTACGATGTACAAAGGTATATTGAGAATCGCTAGCAATTAAGAGCGTGACTTGGTCACACTACGTGTCTGGACCACTGCTTTCATGGTATTCAGCAAGCGTAAAAATGACGTCTGGGCACCACACGAAAACAGATTCATCCATTGCAACAAGCCAATGCAATAATCAAGTGAAATTGAAACGTTAGGGATACGTATTAGCCTGGACCCCGCTCCATGAATTTACCATAGAGTTACCTAGTGAATGGTGTATATCCGTGTACCCATACTTCATAAATGTAAACTAAACGATGAGCTTTTGAAATAGAAATTCATTAATTAATTAGTTGTAATGGCCTGGAATTAACTGTTACTAAAAGCTCATTTGTTTTAACGATGATTTAGGTACAAATATGAGACGGATATTGAAATTATGACAAAAACGTGTGTTGACTACCTATGAAAAATATCCACTTTTTTAGTGCATGTGTTTTGTACACAGATACAAAACGCGCTATAAATGATGTCATGATGACGTCACAAGACATTGCAGGCCAAAAGGCACATCTACAATAGATTAAAATTGGCCAGGTGGATATGGATTGTGACATGTGACCTAGACGTGAACTTCACACAAAATAACGTAGAAATTACATTTTGTTATTTTTTTTCC
>CM055816.1:68775693-68791604 GCA_029582265.1 Zoroaster sp. YZ-2022
TTCCCCGTTTTAACAATGAAACATGACAACGGATTTGTGATCAGTTGAATTACTATCACTGTGTGGACTTTGCAGTACATCAAAATGAATTACATGGAATCCAGATACAGGGAGTGTGACTGTTGGAATTACTATCATTGTGTGGATTCTTTAGACATCGAATGAATTACATGTAATTCAGATAACAGGGAGCACAGATCAAGTTAATTTACTTGAAATCATTTTGTGATTACAAACAGGATTGTGACTTATGTGTACTGGTACAACCACTTACTTTGTGGTTCTTGTGGTTATCCTGATTGCTTTTACCCTGGGGGAGAAAAATATATTACCTAATTGTTTAATTGGGCCAATAATGATGGAATTTCAAGAGATTGAATCTCAAACTCTGCCCAGGCAAAGTGGAATTCCAAAGGGAATGTTTGTGTTCATTGTACAATTACAGCATCCACCAGAATTTCACTCTGTTAGCCATAATGGGCAGTAGGGTGTTTAACAAAACCAAGGGAAGTTGGATCATTGGTGAGTGACAGTACTTACAAGGCTATACATAGCTTTGGAGCATGTAAGGGCGTTCTCCTTTAGTAAACTACAATAAAACCTATACAGCAGCATTTCCACTTTGCTCATTGTAATGGAATTCCCACTTTGCCCATCACCCGGATAAAGTGCGATATTCCAACCTTGCACATTCCTCTACTTACTGCAACAATTGTACTGAAAAATCAGCTGTAAATTCATGATTTCAAATGTGTAGATTTTTGGCAAGTGTAAGAATTTTGAAGCTTGCAACTTTTTTGGAGTTGGAGTACCACTATTACAACACTAAAATCACTGAAAAAATAAATGTTTTAGCATCTCTGGACAATTTTCTGTCAGTTGCATATATTTTGTGTTGATTTTTGTCAACACAAAAATTTTTCTTGCTGTTTCATTTTTTATGTCTGATAGTTCACATTCATTTCCTATTTTTATTGAAAACAATGTAACAGAAATGGAGGTACTTGGTTAAGAAAGCCAAAAAGCTATAAGCATACTAACATCTTCGCCATGGGAGGTCAGGAAACTCCGTAATCGAAGCGTAGTTCTGTCCCTCGAGTGAGTATCTTTAATTGCAAAAGAGGCTCAACTTGGGCTCATTTGAAGTTGTCTTTATTAACCTCCATTCTGCAGTTGTTTTCGGACTTGTGCCATCATTCACCATTCTACCTGTCCTGATGAAGAATTGGTTGCATCGATGCTGATATGAAAAGAAGAAAAGGTGAAAGTTGTAATATGGCAGTCACATTAGCATTTTATTGGTCAAGAACTATCAATGCATAAAGTACCCAAGAATGACTGGTTGGCTAGCTAAAACATACTCCTGTGTTGTCTTGGGGCAAGAGTTGTGTGAGGCAGACTTTTTCCAAGCAACAGCACAACATGCAATCCAATCATGTTCTACACTGGCCACTTTAATATTTGGTTCTATTTAAAAAAAATTCCATTCAAATTTATGAACCATCACTCTTTAATGTTATGTAAAATACATAAAAACAATAACTTATTATTCATTACAATGTAGGCCACAGCTGTCCGCATTTTTGACTGTATTCTAATTAAAAAGGTTTTTGGAAGTAAATGACTTGAAATGTAAACTTTTTTCTTAAGCACTGTATGTGAGAAATATCATGAAGTATTCAATTTACTTACCATTTCTTTCTCCCATCATGTACAAAGTAATAAAGGAAACCATATCAATTTGTTTATGGCCAAAACCGCTCCTATTTATTTTACTCAATTTACTCAATTTTGCGCGTCGCACGATTGTAACAAAATGTAATACATTGCACGTACATGTACGTGAACGCAGACTGTGTGTGTAGAAGGGAGCGTGTACCATTGTGTGCTCAGGGGTGCAAATTCGCGGTGTAGTGCAGAGTGCATTCGATCATGGAGGAATAAGTCACGATGATGGGGGGCTTCGGTGATCGTAAAATATGGCTTCAGAACAGTCTCGTTTTCGTGCCAATAAACACCAATACAACAATACAATCTACAGCTATTTTAGGGAATGCATGCACCACGTACCTATCAAGGTATGGACTTTAATGGATTTCAATTTTTTTACTATGGCAAAGTCGATCAACATGATGAAATTTCTGTTTCTGTCGAGGACGTCTCCTCACATGGACATCAGTGAAAGACTGATTTTTTCTTAACAAAATCATCGTGTACGCGAAATCAGAGTGTCACTATAAGAAAGCCATTTTTATATCCATGATAAGTTTTAGCACCAGTTGTGTTTTCACCAAACAGGAAGCAAGAATCTGTTATACCACTGTGCAAAAACTAGAAATAGTATGCAGATCACAGAGTGAGGAAAACAAGACAACTTGACAGCTAAAAAGCACACAACTGAGAAAATGGAATTTTTTCAGGAATTTATTTTGCAACTTATGAAATATTCAACTGTAAATATTAACAACTGCACAAATTTCCCCAAAAAATCTTCTCAAACCCAAGTTACTCAAACCATCAACAACTTCTCAAATATATGTACTTCAAATTACTCAAAACATCAAACTTTTCAAATACAATGTATTATGCAGGAATCATTAGTTTAAAATTATCACTGTCATTAGTTTTAAAGGTATAATACATCATTGGTTTTGGGATGAAAGATACATTTTCAAACTAACCTGTGAAAATTTCCTAAAATCATTCTAGTATCAACTTTATAAAGCTTTCAGACTGGAACAGAATTTTTGTTCATCCTTACTAATAAGTGTAATATAGCTTTAAATTAGCAAACAAATGTGAAGCAAATTCCAATTAACAAAATTGCAAATACTCACAAATGCAGGGAAAAGAGATGTGGTTCCTTACATGCATGTGGATAAAACAATGAAAAATGCTGTTTTTATTTTTGTTTTGTTAATGTTTTACACTACACATCCAGAGAGGTTTCTATGGGTTTGAATTTTAAATAACAGGTAACGTTTATTATGTCCGGTCTCACCACATACCACAATGGATCTGAAAGGCAGGTTTTTCCTTGTATCTCTCACTGAGCATTGATATTCTGTTTTGTTTCTTTGATAACTTGGACAAAGGCCTCTGAGTTGCGTGTGATTTGTTGAACGAAAAAAGAGTATCGTGATAGTGTCATTTAGTTTTTCCAACGCTTGCTGGCTGAAATGGTTGATGTTAGGATGAATTTGAAGGGATTCGGGCAGATGATTCATAAAGACATGCATGTAAGGAGTCACATCCTTTGCCTGGAAGGTAGTTGCATACTTGGTAACCCATGCACGAGCTCGACATTCTATTAATTGAGGATCACTACCAACATATTTTACAAGAGACAAAATCTACCAAATTCATTCCAAAGGAATTCAATGTCTCGAACTTTTGGTGATTTGGAATGAGTTGCTCGAGTTTAATGTGGTGTTGTATCTTCTATGCTCTGGTCCAGTGAAATCACGGTATTGAAGTTGACCAGTGTTCTTATCTATGAATATGGACCATGGAATCGCCAGTGTTTGTAGAAACTTCCAAATGCCACCAGGTTTTTGCATTTGTTTTATCCACATTTTTTCCATTCTTCTCAATATTATCTGCACGCTTTAATATCTGAATCAACTGAATGACCAATTGATCAAATTTGAGGAAAAGGTGCAAAGGATCTGGCATTACACGGTGTACTGGAATGAAGGGCAGAATAGGTTTTGCCACACAGCTTGTATTCTTGCCTTTTTAAGTTTGGACATTCTTTGTATTTCAGATACTGTGCGTAACCTTTGCTGGATCTACCATAGACCATTTCCTTGAGCTATCATACCTTTCTGAACTAGGACACTTACACCAGGCACATGAGTACTTACTGCTACATGCCCCAATTCCCATAACTTCGTTGATAAATTTCATGTCCCCGCCAAGATAATACTGGAGGTCAAACACATTTTCACCAATGATCATGATATCTCGCCTTGTGTCCAAAATTGTATCAAATGTTTGCTTTAAATATTCATATTTCTCAGGTACTCTTACCATGGCCAATATGTGTTCTTTCACTCACATGTTTACCGTATATTACCCCTGAAAGCAAAGTTTACACAATGAAGACGCTTACCGATCCAAGTTCCATCCGCACTTAACTTAACACCTATTGTTTTAGGAATGGGGTTTGTACTGTGCTTTTTCATCATTTTATCCATGACATGCATCACTTGCTTGTCCAATGGTTGCTATGCACCTATCATACCTTCAAATCTGCTAATTTCAAAATTTAAATCTAGCATCTTGTTGACATCTTTAACTCTTCCTAAACTTGGAAGACTTTTGCATGTACGCCTCATCCTAGTGTACTGTTTATCAGCCAAAAGGAAGAGTGTCTTTCAAAAACACTGCCCTTTTCGATCGGTACTGCTTTTTCTCATGATCTACTGAAATGTATCAGGGCCAAAAAGTCAACAATGTTTCCATACAAGTCAGCCACTTGGAATCTAAGGGGTTTGTACCCCTTCCCGCAACATGGAAAACTTTTCTTTGATGGATTCCAATAATACTGTTTTCGCTTTTCTACGATATGACTGTGAGTAAGGTTTGTTTCATTTGCAGGAAATTTTCTACACTTTTGATTGATTTTTTTACTAACTTCTTCGCCATTTCACGATTTCGCTTTATTAAGAGGCCATTTTTTTCCTTCTCCTTTTTGAGTTCCATTTCACACACTTTTCTCCTCTTAGATTCCCACACTAGGTCACGTTCAAGTTTCCTTTTAACACCACGTAAGCGGAGTTTGTACACAGATTTCTTCCAAGATTCTAACAAGGAGGCTTGTTGTTTTCCCCCCTTACATGTCACCGTTTTCAATGTGCTGAACATGTTTCTAAGTGTGCTTTGAACTCGGCTAATTACACCTTTATCTACTAAATCTGTGCTTAAAGAATCATGGTCAGACTCAAAAATTCTTTCAAGTACAGACACAACATATTCGGCTTTGTCAACATTACCGTTGTCTTTTGTGACCATTTGATACAATGCATATTTGTTTATTGGAACAACCCAATCGTCACTAGAAATACACCTTACATTTACAACTGCAAGGTACAGTGTAATCAGAACAATGAAAACAGTACCTGTACAACTTTTCATCTTGAAATTCAGTACTTGTATCACAAAGACCTATTTGTACATGTCGAGGTGGTGTAAATCTGCTCGACTTCCAAAATCCTTTACAAATCGAACTGTTAGGTGGAAACCTCTATGAGTAAGTTTAGGCTGCAGATCCCTGGTATATTCTCTCAAAGGTGCTCTTTCAAATTTCAAAATTGTAACGTGTCTTCCAAAATGTAAGCAAAATCACCCTACAATATTATTGATTCTGAAACCAGTCTTGAGTGCCTCAAACTGATCCAACACTTCTAATGTCGGATCTAAATATGACCCTTCCCTACTCGTTTAGATTCTTGGGCATTGATGCCTGTCAAGAAATGTTCAATTGCTTCCTCTGTGATGGTACCTTTATAGTTATCTCCGAGTCATACCTCTGGCAATGTTGAGGCTCTCTTTTCACCTGTAATTTAAACAGAAACAAACAAAATCCAAATTGAAAATAGAACTTACTAAGAACTGAAATAAAATTTATTGGTGTATAGTATTGTTCAATGTTTTCTTTTTCGTCTGGTATTGTCTAGTGTAGTGGTAGTATCGCAGTATGGACCCAGTCAGTGTGTGGAAGATGTTTGTCAGTTCAACG
This sequence comes from Zoroaster sp. YZ-2022, assembly GCA_029582265.1. Lineage (NCBI taxonomy): Eukaryota > Metazoa > Echinodermata > Asteroidea > Forcipulatida > Zoroasteridae > Zoroaster > Zoroaster sp. YZ-2022. Next base: position 68,781,437 of record CM055816.1, read on the forward strand.
ATGGCTGCTAGAATAATCCAAAAGTTGCAGTGCACAGGGTAGAAATGAATTTGCTTTAAATAGCAATCTTGTTGACCACGTGCACAGAGCACATCTTTGAATGAACTGACAGCGTATTGTCTTTTGGAATTCTAGAAAATTAATATGGGGTTGGTGATTCTGAAAAAGAAAACAGGTATCACACATTTGATTTGATTTTTCACACAGGCCTCTACAAAATATTTGGGAATTGCATTTTATGTTTTCGAAAAACAGGGTTGGTCGTATGACCCGAAAAGAAGGGATTTCTTAGTTTTCTTAAAATATAAGCAGGAAAATGGGAGGGGCATCCATTGGTGGCACCCCTCTGGATAAAATATTCTATTTCATTTGTGTTCTAACAATTTCAAATCAATTTCAAACAGGTTTGATATATTACACAGCTAGCCATAGTGTGCTCTGTTTGTCATCCAAAATGAAATTCTATACAACATTCTCAACAGTTAATTGTTTTCTTTCTGTAAATTACTTTTATATGAAAGCAATATTGTACCTGCCTGAATTTGTATCTGTTGCTTTAGATTTCCATAGGCATCTTCTTCCTTCACTCCATCAGGAATGTCTACAACGTTGTTCTTGGTAGCCACTCATCATACCGACTGTCCCACCCTATGTAGTGAACCTTGAATTTATCCTCGGTCTCACCTATCACCTATGATTAAGAGGTTTAAATGTTTCAGAAAACAAACCTAAATCCACAAATATCTGCCAGAATGTTTAAATAAAACTTATCATGAAGTGTGATAGATTCTTCACATACATTCGTACCATTGTCCTTATAAGTTAACAAAATGCACAACTGATTTTTGTTTACAAAAACATTTAAAAGGAGTTGTTTGACCAAAATTCATCTGTGATCGAGCCCCATATTAAATTAAAACAATTTAAAAAAATCATTTTAAAAACAAGGCTCTCAAAATATTTGCTAAAATAGTTTAAAATCTTTACCTTCAATCTCCAAAGCTTTCGAACAGGCCAAGTTAATTTTTGGGACCTGCGATGAAATCTAGATCTGCGCCTCTGTCCAACAACTTATAGTTGATTTTGGCTTTTGACCTCAACTCCATATCTGTAGATTAAAAATATGAAACATAGAATAACTGACTTAAACTTTCTGACTTCAACCCTTGTATTAAATTGAAAGGTAAACGACAGTCTTGACAACACAGACCATATCCCCAATAATAAAATGGTATGACCCAGCCACAAAGTTGTTCATGGTACGCTTGATAGAATTGTTGGAAACTTTTTATGATAAAAAGTGATAGTTAATTTGTTGTTAAAATAAATCATAAAATGAGCTGAGATTCAGCATCTTAATTATCGGTTATATAAATCATACCAAAGTAATTTAAGTGGGAAAATTGGAATTCGACTTTTCGTTCTAACTTTAAACATGACTTTTGTGATGTTGACCGCCGTGCAAAGGCTAAGCTTATTGTTTTTAACGTTAGGCTAACGTTAGGCCTCCCCCGCACACAACTCGTCGTGCACACACAGCCACAGACAGCTGAGTGACGAAGGGTAATTTTGGGAGTAGTTTTATGGAAAGCAGATCACCAGATAAACTAAATATCATAACAAAAAGAAAGCCTGAAGCAACATCACTATGAAGATGAGACAAATCACAAAACAAAATCAAAATAATAACTTACTTACAATGCCAATGGTACAATAATGCAGTGCAGTCTGCATGCAGCGGCCGGCGTTTACTCGACTAGCTCATCATGCACAGCACGCGCAACGCAATAGCTTGAATGCTCATGTAAGCGGGATTATGATTGGCGATCATGTTCTTCAATCCCAACAGTACAAGCCTTAACAAGGTCCAATCAGAATACTTTTTAGATAACTAGTTACACCAGAACCTTCCTTAACAACACTTTTTTTAAGAAGGTCACACGGTGGCGCTGTTTGTATTTACGGTGAGTTGAAGACATGGAAGAGACTTGGGTTTACTGAAAACCGCGATTTTACACACAAAATGGTGATACATTCTGCTAAAACAACAATAAAAATCCTTAAAAGTACGGGCTTTCTTTTTAATAAAAATTCAATATTTTATATCAGTGTGATGTAGAATTATGTTGTCTTCCTTATATTCTTTTAAGAAGTCAAAGCGTTGCTCCTCTTTTTAAATGGTGTACAAAAAACGACATCGAGGCGCAGTTTTTGATGGCAATTCCCATAGCGGAAAAATCAGTGACTGTGTGGACGCTTGAAAAGGAGCGCTAACAAATTGATATGTTCCTTTAAATGGACTGTACAATTTTTCCCTGAGGAGGGCCTCCTTTTGTGAAATGAGTTCCCCTACGTACTCAAGGAGAAAATCTTTCCTATTGAAAGATTTTGTGGTGAAAACTCCTCTTCCTGTAGAATAGAGAAACACATGCTGAATCCAATATTTTAATAAAACCTGAAAATATCAGTTTGCTGATCTTACAATGTATTCTATTAAAGTTTTATTCATTTTTGGTGTAAACAAAGAAAAATAATGTGACCTGCTCTATCAAAAAGGGACTTGTCCCCCAAATGAGGTTTCCATGTAATTTGATGTCAAACATCAAAACACTAATAAAACAAAATTAAAAACCCAATATTAGATTTTTGTATAATTACTTATTTTTATACAAAATACTAAAAATTGTTTTTCAGTTTTTTTTAAATTAGTTTTTTGATGTTTGACGTCAAACCTCATTTGGGGGACAAATCCCTATTGCAGGTCACAATTGACTAGAGTGGAATTTGAACCTGCGACATCCAGATTACCGTACCAGTGCTCTACCAACTGAGCTACGTTAACATCGTCGGGTGCCCGGCAGAAGGTCGTAAAGCAAATAAACACAACAATTGTATTTCCAGAAAGTCTAGTTTGAAGGGTTTGGTCGTTTCTCAAAAGTTTATTAGTTAATATTGTGGCGAAATCCCGCCTATGAACCCGAGTTGAGATACCCGGGGCGGCGGGTGTGATGTAAATCTCGCTTCCAATGCCTTCTCAATGAGTGACTTCTTTGTCTTCTTGGATGACTTGGATTCCTTGAATACAATGGAAGTGCTGGCCTCTACAATCGACTCTTGTGGTGCCGGTGGTGACGATGATTGCCCCTCCTGTGGCTGTTGTGCTTGGAACCAAGCGAGGGGTTTACCTCCAGTTGTGGGGATGGACTTCTGGTCGTGGTCGGCGATGTCTGGAAACAGGAGGCTCAGAGAAGCAGCAGGGGACAGGGCGGTGACTTCCTCTACAGGGGACAGGGCGGTGACTTCCTCTACAGGGGACAGATCAAAATCTCCTAAGACCAACTCTGGTAATGTTGCCTCTTGTTGAGGGGCTGCTCCGGAAACGCCGCTTGCCGGAAACTGAGGCTGATAATGAGTTTCAGTGGCCTGGTTGAGATTTCGGTGCTCTTGGGGTGCAGTAGGACACTGACTCACGGTGGAGGGTGTAGAATTGCTACTAGGCCTGCGGGAACTGAAATCGGGCTGGTCAACCCATCTACCTGTTTGAGCTTCTCCAGAGGGGCGCTGAGGTTGAACCCAACTTGGAGCGATGTGGTAGTCACCCACCAATCTCTTAGCAATGCGATTTAAATCTTCCAGGCAGGAAGGATGGAATTTCGAGTAGTGTCGTCTCAAATTTTCTCGTCTCTTACTCCGGAAGGAGCAGTGGAGGCAAGAGGTTAGTGGTGGCCCATGACACTCCTGAATGTGTCTGTAAAGGCTGCGCTTCTGTAGAAAGACCTTGGTGCACTTCCGGCACCTCTGGAGCCGAGTAGGATCCAGATCTTCAGGGGCTTGACTTGCCATCCTGTAATTAGAATAATCATAGGGACTCGCATAATTCAATATTTACAATTTTTAGCTGTTTCGCAGCGAAGCGCAGCGAAACAGCTTTAGTTTTTGTTAAAGTTTTTTTTCCTTTTTTTTTAATTTTTCTTTTTCAGCGCTTTCCGTACCGGAAGTGCATTGCAATAGCACATGTTTCATTCTGAACGCCATTTTGCAGTGTTCCATAAATGCGATTGCAATGAAACTTAAGGGGACCAAAGGCAATAGTGCAATAGTGTGCATATTGCAATGACGTCATAATTACGTCATCAGGTGTCAAGTTACACTAAATCAAAGATTAATAATGAAAAACATTAAAAAATTAATAACTCCTGAACCACATATGCTATCAATTTCATCTATGTGGCATATTGTAGGTCGTTACCCACTCCGTATTTCGTGCACAGATATGACCCCATTTTGACCTTAGCTTCCGGTCCAAACCGGAAGTTCAAGTTTAAAGAGCTGTACAGCCAATATGATAAAAAATAATGCTATGATTTCTGTGTATGTAATCATCAGTAGGATGTACTCTTTTGGATAGTAGGTTTGATGACGTCATCATATGCAAGAGCGCCCTCTAGCGACAGGTTTAAAAAGACGTTATTTTCAATTGTACACTTGCCAATGTCACATTACCACAAATGATATGTCATATTGTAGCATAGGAATCAACTTAAATATAAAAACAAATTACGTCATTATGACATCATCAGGTGTCAAGTTACCCTAAGTTAAAGATTAATATTGAAAAACTATTAAAAAATTTATAACTTTTGAACCACAATAGCTATAATTATGATCTTTGAGCCATATTGTAGGTCGTTACCAACTTGACAATTCGTGCAAATATGACCTTATTGTGACGTTTGCTTCCGGTCGAAAACAAAAGTTCAATTATAGCAACGTTGTTAGAGCTCTACAGATACCGTGTGCTGCAGAGAGAAAACAATTACACACGGCTGGCTCCCGAGTTTTGCATGAAATAGCGCCCTCTTCTGGTTGAAGATCGAGTTCTAATGGTGTTCGTCATTGGGAACAGATGAAGGCTAACACGGTCTTTGGTGGTGTTGCTGCATCCTGCAGAAACACATCTTCCCGGCATTTTATTAGTTCCGGAAACAAAAATCACGGAATAAATGAAATCGACGCTACGTGTGTGAAACGTTTGTATGTATATGGACATCATGTACACGTTCGGATCTTCCCTGACCTTACGTCACATATCTTATGCAAATGAAGCTTCCACCATGGGGCGGGATTGCCTCCCAAATACTTCAAACATTGTTTTAAAATACTTGTACTCAGAAATCAATGATTAAATAGACACAGGTGGGGTCTCAAAAACAATATTTTATTACAAACGCCTTAAGTACACACACAATAAAGGATGTCAGTCCCCTTTAAATTTTATATTTAAAAATATCATAACTCAGTTACACTTTGATTTTTACAAAATGTACATCATCAGAAGTAAGTCCTGTTTTGCATGGAATTGCCTTTTGTTAAAGTGCACATATGGGAAGATGAAATTTAATTACATACATTTGAAGCTAACTTTCTACTTTGACTGTGTGAAGTTATTTCTTTTTCAGAGAAGTATTGTATTTCACTTCACCCCAGCTCAATGTTGAGTGATTGCATGTAGTCCCAACTTTGTACGCACAGACCATAGAGGTAGGAATAGACAGCCTAAACATACACGCAATCCTCTACAACATTGAGCTGGGGGCGCGGGGGTACGGTAGACCCGTCAGACCACACTAGGACCGAAGTCCAACTATTGACCGAAGCCAACGGATCGTAATAGGCCGAAGCCCAACAACAATGCTTCCCACGGCCGGCCGGTGACTCCGTGGGTTAGCGGATGAGCTGTAATGATGCAGTCGTAGCTAGAACGTCCTGTTTTATAAGGCCTGACACAATGACTCTACAATGCATGCCACCTCTATCCAAATCATAACTAATGTAGTTCTCTCCTAAAACTTTAACTACCATCCTCATACTAAATACAATTGTGAAAAATGTACTTTTGTCCGGCCGTATTTTTCCAATGTGTTATATCTTAGTAATTGTGTTAAAAAAAAAGTGGCATGTGGTTATAATACATAAAGTTTTAGTTTATAGGGTTGGGCGGTCATACAACGATTAACCCTAGGGGACCACAGGTAAAATGACCATCCCCGATACCTTCGAATGAATATAAGTTGATAAATAGTGGTGTTAAATCTTTCTAGAATTCTTACGTTTACCGTGCTACGCGTGTTTACCTCCCGTTGTAACTGTTACCATTGTTTTATTTGACGATCGACCACTAAAGTAATAAGTAACAATATAATCATAACTTTATTTCTAATTATAGGGGTCGACCGTGCATGTTTTCATCAAATTGCGAAAACTTAACGCCATAACCCCAATTTAAAATTAGATATCTCCAATTGCAGATGTATACCTCTTAATTTGGCAAACCTTCATCGTGAAGGCGCATCATTGATAAATATAGCAACAAATTGTTTAAATGTCGACCGTCGACGGTCGACGGTCGACCGCATGGCGGGCAAAACGTGATGCCGGCCGGTGTCGTAACAGCTTCGCAATCTTCCAACTTAGCACCCTGCCAAATTAGACATGGCCAGTTGCAGCAGCTTAGAAAACAAAAGAGTGTACTGCTAGTGATAAATGAGAAGGAAATAACAAAAAGACAATAATTGCATCTTTTACTATGGGTGTTATTCACGTGATTTATGAAATCGGGTATATATAAGTCACCATATACGTATGGTGTTCATTTGCAGGAGTGACAACATCATGGACGGTGTACATTTACAGTTATTGGGGGAGGGCGCCGATACAGCAACGTTGTTAGAGCCGCTCAAAGTGGAAGTTAATGTGATAAAAAATAGCGAAACAGCTGGGTATTCGTTCACGAATACAATTGAGTTTAAGTTTAGATGTTTCGCAGCGAAGCGCAGCGAAACAGCTATTGTTTTTGTTAAAGTTTTTTTTTCTTTTTTTTTTTTTTTAATGTTTCAGCGCTTTCCGTACCGGAAGTGCATTGCACACACATGTTTCATTCTGAACGCCTTTTGCAGTGTTCCATAAATGCGATTGCAATGAAACTTATGGGACCAAAGGCAATAGTGCAATAGTGTGCATATTGCAATGACGTCATAATTACGTCATCGGGTGTCAAGTTACACTAAATCAAAGATTAATAATGAAAAACATTAAAAAATTAATAACTCCTGAACCACATATGCTATCAATTTCATCTATGTGGCATATTGTAGGTCGTTACCCACTCCGTATTTCGTGCACAGATATGACCCCATTTTGTCCTTAGCTTCCGGTCCAAACAGGAAGTTCAAGTTTAAAGAGCTCTACAGCCAATATGATAAAAAATAATGCTATGATTTCTGTGTATGTAATCATTAGTAGGGTATACTCTTTTGGATAGTAGGTTTGATGACGTCATCATATGCAAGAGCGCCCTCTAGCGACAGGTTTAAAAATACGTTATTTTCAATTGTACACTTGCCAATGTCACATTACCACAAATGATATGTCATATTGTAGCATAGGAATCAACTTACATATCAAAACAAATTACGTCATTATGACATCATCAGGTGTCAAGTTACCCTAAGTTAAAGATTAATATTGAAAAACTATTAGAAAATTTATAACTTTTGAACCACAATAGCTATAATTATGATCTTTGAGCCATATTGTAGGTCGTTACGAACTTGACAATTCGTGCAAATATGACCTTATTGTGACGTTTGCTCTACAGATACCGTGTGCTGCAGAGAGAAAACAATTACACACGGCTGGCTCCAAGTTTTGCATGAAATAGCGCCCTCTTCTGGTTGAAGATCGAGTTCTAATGGTGTTCGTCATTGGGAACAGATGAAGGCTAACACCGTCTTTGGTGGTGTTGCTGCATCCTGCAGAAACACATCTTTCCGGCATTTTATTAGTTCCGGAAACAAAAATCACGGAATAAATGAAATCGACGCTACGTGTGTGAAACGTTTGTATGTATATGGACATCATGTACACATCGGATCTTCCTGACCTTACGTCACATATCTTATGCAAATGAAGCTTCCACCATGGGGCGGGATTAAGCTCCCAAATACTTCAAACATTGTTTTAAAATACTTGTACTCAGAAATTAATGATTAAATAGACACAGGTGGGTCTCAAAACAATATTTTATTACAAACGCCTTACACACACAATAAAGGATGTCAGTCCCCTTTAAATTTTATATTTAAAAATATCATAACTCAGTTACACTTTGATTTTTTACAAAATGTACATCATCAGAAGTAAGTCCTGTTTTGCATGGAATTGCCTTTTTGTTAAAGTGCACATATGGGAAGATGAAATTTAATTACATACATTTGAAGCAACTTTCACTTTGACTGTGTGAAGTTATTTCTTTTCAGAGAAGTATTGTACCCCCTCAACCTTGAACCCCCAGCTCAATGTTGAGTGATTGCATGTAGTCCCAACTTTGTACGCACAGACCATAGAGGTCGGAATAGACAGCATAACATACACGCAATCCTCTACAACAGTGAGCTGGGGGCGCGGGGGGTACGCTAGACCCGTCAGACCACACTAGGACCGAAGTCCAACTATTGACCGAAGCCAACGGATCGTAATAGGGCCGAAGCCCAACAAACAATGCTTCCCACGGCCGGCCGGTGACCTCCGTGGGTTAGCGGATGAGCTGTAATGATGCAGTCGTAGCTAGAACGTGCCGTTTTTATAAGGCCTGACACAATGACTCTACAATGCATGCCACCTCTATCCAAATCATAACTAATGTAGTTCTCTCCTAAAACTTTAACTACTATCCTTCATACTAAATACAATTGTGAAAAAAATGTACTGTGTCCGGCCGTATTTTTTCCAATGTGTTATATCTTAGTAATTGTGTAAAAAAAGTGGCATGTGGTTATAATACATAAAGTTTTAGTTTATAGGGTTGGGTCATACAACGATTAACCCTAGGGGACCACAGGTAAAATGACCACACCCTGATACCTTCGAATGAATATAAGTTGATAAATAGTGCTGTTAAATCTTCTAGAATTCTTACGTTTATCGTGCTACGCGTGTTTACCTCCCGTTGTAACTGTTACCATTGTTTTATTTGACGATCGACCACTAAAGTAATAAGTAATAATATAATCATAACTTTATTTCTAATTATAGGGGTCGACCGTGCATGTTTTCATCAAATTGCGAAAACTTAACGCCATAACCCCAATTTAAAATTAGATATCTCCAATTGCAGATGTATACCTCTTAATTTGGCAAACCTTCATCGTGAAGGCGCATCATTGATAAATATAGCAACAAATTGTTTAAATGTCGACCGTCGACGGTCGACGGTCGACGGTCGACCGCATGGCGGCAAAACGTGATGCCGGCCGGGTGTCGTAATGTTTCGCAATCTTCCAACTTAGCACCCTGCCAAATTGGACATGGCCAGTTGCAGCAGCTTAGAAAACAAAAGAGTGTACTGCTAGTGATAAATGAGAAGGAAATAACGAAAGACAATAATTGCATCTTTACTATGGGTGTTATTCACGTGATTTATGAAATCGGGTATATATAAGTCACCATATACGTATGGTGTTCATTTGCAGGCTGGCAACATCATGGACGGTGTACATTTACAGTTATTGGGGGAGGGCGCCGATACAGCAACGTTGTTAGAGCCGCTCAAAGTGGAAGTTAATGTGATAAAAAATAGCGAAACAGCTGGGTATTCGTTCACGAATACAATTGAGCTCTAGTTTTATTTTGTATTTCATTTCATTTCATTTTCATTCATTATCGAAACCGAATCGGCATTCGATGTTTCCTACGTGGATTTCTCCTGCAATGAGGTGCAGGTGTCTCAATACGTATCTCTGCTTCTTCGGGGACGGCTTCAACCTCTTCCCCAAGATTTGTAGCCATGTTTGACTATTTGCACATTCTCAACCAAATCAATATTTGACCTGTTAAACTCAGGCATTATGCCGGTATCAATATGGTTTATTATTGAGGGGTCTCCACCGCTCATCAATAACTCTTGGTTCATTGCTTGATTCCAACTTTAATTGGTTCAATTCAGACCTTCAAACGGTCAGGTGTATTACTTTCTTCTTTGCCTTTTATTTCTTATTTCTTTGACACGTGAACAAACATCAGAGAAAGTTTATTAAGGACAAGGTATGGTCCTTCCCATCGGCTTTCTCAATTTGGGAAAACTTTTTACTTTAAAAACAACAAACGCCCC
>CM055816.1:68792104-68814604 GCA_029582265.1 Zoroaster sp. YZ-2022
GTGCATTTTTTGGTCATGACCACATTATCTGAAAGATATGTTGGCAGTTGTGTGTTCTTTTCTCAACGTGGGAACCTATTGTGATGAATCTTTCACAGGTTAGGTTTTTATGATTCATGATATTTCTTGAAAACTGGAGGATTGCAATGGACGTGGGAAAGAATGTCATATCCGGCCGCCACTTTTTAAGATTTTTATTATTTTTTAAAAATGTTTTTGCAACCACTAACTAGTTAACAAATGATTCTATCGATTATTTGGCGTACAGAAAGCAAAAACTATCTATAAAATCAACTTTTACGAGGATGGTTTTCAGCTTTATTTCCCTTATAAAAAATCCTTCCCATCAAAAAATAAAAGGATCCTACTATAGTTGCCACTGCGCATGTACAATGACCGTGTTGGTCACTTATGGGGGAGTTGACAAGATCAGACTGACATGACTGAGGAAGTCATCGTATACCAAAATGCCTGATTTTTCATGAAATAAATATCCTGAATAATTTGAGTATATGTCCATCATCATCCATATATGTTCTCCACCTTACCAGGTAGGTAAGATTACATTATTGATTATATTTAATGAAAAATAGTGGCGGCCAGATACGACATTCTACCCTGGACGTGCATTACCAATGTTGTTCCTTCCCTTTAACTTGATAATATATCTCAAACTTACACTACGTTTCACAGAAATCCCTCAAGTTGACACATCCTGCTATTTAGACTGTCCATTCGACTGAAGGATTTTTCACAGGTTGAACAGGACAAAGCTTGATGTTTTTTGTGTTTCTTTTCATGCCGCTTTAGGTTGTCGGTACGCGTGAATGTTTTTTCACAGTGTGAACAGGACAAAGCTTGATGTTTTTTGTGTTTCTTTTCATGCCGCTTTAGGTTGTTGGTGCGCGTGAATGTTTTTTTACAGTGTGAACACTGGAAAAGATTATTGGTGGAAACATCATTCTGCAAGAAAAATAATAATAATAATAATAAATAGTCAAAAATAGTACCGGGCCTTGTATAAAACATTTTTGATAGTTTTACAAAAGATCATTCAAAATTTAAATTCGTCTCAGTTTCACTCACCATTGGAATTCGAAGTCGTGCTGCCAATTCTTCAGCCACACGGGAAGGAGACGCTGGTACGTCTTCAGACACAAACGGACTGCTCTCCTCTTCCTATTGAAATAATAATAATAATAAACAATAATCAATACAATACACAATAATATACATCTTTCCCGGCATCCTAAAACTTCAGTAAAAGCCATTCCTTTTAATAGACCGCCCCTACATCCTTAAAAATAATATTTGTAAAATAAGTAAATAAATATATTAAATAAATAAATAGCATAACCCCACCTCTGCGCATTCAAAATAGTAAAATGAAGGGCGCCCTCATTTGGTGAAAATATTTGACGGACTACACCTACATTCTTGACAAAAAATAGCGTAACCCTACCCCCTTTAATCGTATCAAATCATATCAACATGTCTCCACCCATGCTCACACCTTTTATCAATATTAAAATTTAAAAAACAGTAAACTAATACTAAAATATCCTACGGCGTGTAGTCCGACCTAATTTTAACGTTAATGATTTTAAGTGATGAGGTTGTCTCATCTACAAGAAAATACAAAGAAAAGAAAAGACTAGAGCTCAATTGTATTCGTGAACGAATACCCAGCTGTTTCGCTATTTTTTATCACATTAACTTCCACTTTTGCTGTATCGGCGCCCTCCCCCCAATAACTGTAAATGTACACCGGCCATGATGTTGGCACTCCTGCAAATGAACACCATACGTATATGGTGACTTTAATCTCTTATCTTTCACCCTGTTTTTTTCGTGCAATTCCTCTGATAAACCATGAAAAAAGTGGTTTTCCTTTAGCTGAACGAAACCACCCGTACTAAAATTAATATATAACAATAATTCAAATTAAAGCTAAACGTTGGGAGTTAACATAAGCAGTATTTGTCTGAACTAGGCTGGTCCCTTTTAACGGTTTACCATATACTTTACCCCCAACCCCATTAGAATGATGCACACGGTTTACCATTTGCAAACCGTCTCAAGTAAAGGTCTGATAATCTTTAATCTTTATTACTGTCAAAATGGTAAACCGTCAACCTTACCGTTTGTTTTCGCGTAACCCTGGTGACATCCAATCACCGTAAAGCGCTCGTATCGTGCACTCAGGAATGTTTGAATATTTACAAGCATCCACTATAATGACAGATGTTTCACATTGAAGGTCTTTTTCTTTTGAGAGAATGGAAGACTTGTGTGAGACTTATGTAAGACTATTAGGACAATAAAGGAAGGCATGCATTGGAGAGTCATTGTGTCAGGCCTTATAAAAACGGGACATTCTAACTACGACTGAATCATTACAGCTCATCCGCTCACCCACGAGGTCACCGGCCGGCAGTGGAAGCATTTGTTTGTTGGGCTTCGGCCCTATTACGATCCGTTGGCTTCGGTCAATAGTTGGACTTCGGTCCTAGTGGTCTGGACGGGTCTACTGTACCCCCGCCCCAGCTCAATGTTGTAGAGGATTGCGTGTATGTTAGGCTGTCTATTCCTACCTCTATGGTCTGTGCGTACAAAGTTGGGAATACATGCAATCACTCAACATTGAGCTGGGGGTGGGGGGTTACAATACTTCTCTGAAAAAGAAATAACTTCACACAGTCAAAGTACAAAGTTGCTTCAAATGTATGTAATTAAATTTCATCTTCCCATATGTGCACTTTAACAAAAAGGCAATTCCATGCAAAACAGGACTTACTTCTGATGATGTACATTTTGTAAAAATCAAAAGTGTAACTGAGTTATGATATTTTTAAATATAAAATTTAAAGGGGGACTGACATCCTTTATTGTGTGTGTACTTAAGGCGTTTGTAATAAAATATTGTTTTTGAGACCCACCTGTGTCTATTTAATCATTGATTTCTGAGTACAAGTATTTTAAAACAATGTTTGTTTTTCTAAAATGGTTTATTGTTTTCAATAATCCATACATTATATACAAAAGTAAAATTACATGTTGGTAATTACATAGTTATACTCGGCAAATTGGGGATAAGTACACATTACCTACAGAAGAATCAGGTAAGTACCACTGGTCAATTAAATTAAACAAGCTATAGTATAAACAAAATGTGGAATGATTTGAGGAATCAGGTCGGATCCCCGACCCGGACACCCAGTCTTTCCTTGAGAACATTAAGGATGGATGACGATGTGGCCGGTATATGTTGAAATCTAGTCTTGTTTCTCGCTAGCCACACAACGCTTCTAAAATTGCTCAAGGCTCGCACCATTTCATTCTCTTGTTTAAGTGAGGGTGGAGCAGAAAACAAAGAGTAAATTATGGTGTCCACGTCGGGGAGATTTTGTACTTTGTTAGTCCTGCCCAGATAATCACTGAGCCACTTTCCCACTGGTTTCACCACACTGCACTCAGTGAAAAGATGTTTTGTAGTCTCCACTTGAGTGCAGTGTGGGCAGAGCCCCGGATCTTTGAAATATTTGCGTAGGCGATTACCAGTGGGTAGTACACTGTGTACAGTTTTGAAATTTAGTGTGAGCTGTTTGTTGGTCAATTTGGTACACAGTGTACGTTTCCAAATAGTGACCCAGTTCTTACCCGGGCAGTCCTGTTGTACTTTGGGTACGGTCTCTAGGGACTTGATGATTGATGCCAGGAGTGGTTTTAGTTTGATCTTGCCCCAATCGGCGACACAGTCTCGGTGTTTTCTAAAATTTGTAAGGGCAGAAGTGTAAAACTCCGGCCGAGAAAGCTGTGTGGCATGTTGTTCCTTACTAACTCTGGGGCGATTGTTCGAGGGACATACACACCAGTACACGGCCAGAGCCTTCCACCTTGCTTCTTTAGCGGAGACTATGTCGCCGATATGCAAACACTGGATTGCCGCAATCTTGCTTTCAATATGGAGTACACCCAGGCCACCTTGGGAGAGAGGGAGGAACATAGTGGCCCGGTTGACATATTCGACTTTGTGCCCCCAAATAAATTCGAAAATAAGAGAATTGATTTTCTTTATGTGTTTTTTGCGGGGTGGCACGATGTCGGCCGCATACCAGATTTTGGACAAAATATATTGGCTACACGGTGACCCTCCTTTCATTGTGAGATCTGTGTTGACCAGTTGTGTATTTCTTTCTTTGATTTTTGAGATGTTTTCTTTCCAAAGCTTATCAGGAGGGTCATCGTAGCCGAAAAAATATCCCTACAATTTTGGCCGACTTTGACCAATTTATGTCAACCGGGCCACTTGTTTTGTTCCTCCATTTCCCCAGGTATACTCCATAAGATTTCTGCCGATTTAACTTAGCGCCCGATGCTTGCTCGTATCTCCGGACCAACTGAAAGCTTCTAATGATTGATTTGTCATCCGACAAGATCAGCGTGGTGTCATCCGCGTACATGGAAATCTTGGCCTCGGTCCCCCCTGGTAATTTAACCCCTTTTATATTTTTGTCTGAGCGAATTGCGCATCCGAGAGGCTCGAGTGCGAGAATGTATAGTAACGGTGATAATGGACAACCTTGTCTGACCCCCCGGGTAAGTGAAAATTCATCGGAAACCATACCACAGCATTTAACGGAACTAGTGATGTCATTGTACAAAATTTGAACCCATTTTTGAAAATTGGGACCGAAGCCAAACTTCCCAAGTACACGGTGCAAATATTCCCAGCTGACCCTGTCGAAAGCCTTCTGTTGGTCCAGAGACACAAAAACAGCACCGAGCTGCTTCTGGTCAACGAAGCTCTGAATATTCTTGAGTAGGTGAGCGTTGTCTGATATGGATCTCCCCGCCACCGAGAAAGTTTGATAGATCCACACGAATGATCTTATGTAATATTTCCTTTACTCGGTTGGCGAGAATCTTTGACATAATCTTGTAATCAACATTCAACAGTGATATGGGTCTCCAATTTGTGAGGTCATCACGCCGACCCCGATCTTTATAGATCAACGTGATGAGCCCATGTCTCTGAGATTTACTAAATTTGTTGTATTTAAAAGCGTTATTTAAAACATCGCAAATATCTTGACCCATATCACTGAAGAAACACTTGTAAAATTCTGCAGGCAAGCCATCCGAGCCCGGTGACTTGCCTGCTTCCATATTAGACAAAGCCCTCTTGACCTCGGACAGGTCACCGGCCCTCGAGCGTCGCAACGTCATCGGGGTCCAGTGCCTGTCCACGGTATCCAAAAGGAGATCGATCTCGGTGTTGTCGACAGGGCGGCCGTGTACAGATCCTCATAGAAATGACGGCATTCGCCAGTCATCTCAATGGGATCCGTTATGTCACGACCGTCCCTATCTCGGAGACTTTGCATGTGTTTTAATTGAAAATTTTCTGCACTTTGAGGAGTTAATTATTGGTTCTCCGTGAATCTTTTGGTCGTGTCCGTTTTTATTCTTTGGGTTGATTTGGTGATTTGCTCGATTTCCTTGAGTCTATTTTGTTTGTTTGTGAGAACGTTAACACATGTGCTGTCCTCCGAGATCAATCTCCTTTGTAACCTATTTATGTCTTTTAGAAGTTCTTTATATTCAGACCTTCGTTGTCTGTTTAAATCGGCAGAATATGAGATTGCCGTCCGCTTGAGGTTTGATTTCCCCCGGTCCCACCACTCCATGATACTTCCGTCAGTTGGTTTAAGAATTTTCCAATTAGCCCATTGATTACGGATGATCGTTTGAAAAGTCGTTCCCCCCAAAAGAGTAGTATTGAAATGCCAATGACCATTGTTTTGATTTTGTTTTGAACCGTAATAGTGGAAAGTATCATATCATGATCGGACCAGGGGAAACCGACAATCTCATTGTGCGATCCCACAGACAACTCACGAGACAAGTAAATCCTATCTATTCTAGTCCCTTTTGTGTGTGCGGTCATGCCATGTGTAACAACGCTGACGGGGGTGTTCCTCCCGCCAGCCGTCAACAAGATTGTGTGAAGAACAAAAGTGTTTAATTTCATTGTAACCCTTGGTCCCGTTAAGTGAATGCCCCATGCTATCAAGATGTAAATTAGGAACGCAGTTAAAATCTCCACCCAAGATCACACGCCTCAGACCCCGACTATGGCGCTGCAATTGTTCTCTGAAAAAGCATTGCCGATAACCGGGGTCGTTGGGTGCGTAACAATTAATTATACGAATTTTATCTGTGGAATTTTGAATACTAGCAGTAATTGAAATAAGTCTCCCTTTGTTGTCTCGTAAGTCATCAGTGAGATCCCACTTTTTGTGTTTAGAAAACAAGATTGCGACCCCACAACTGACATTAGTCCCGAATGACCAGAACCCCCTACCGCCAAATTCTTTCCCCCACGCCCTGGCTTCCATGTAGCCAGCGGCGTGGGTCTCCTGCAATAGTAGGATGTCAACACCCTGACTATTACAGGAATCAAAAATTTGGCGGCGTTTTACCCGATTCCTCAAACCATTCACGTTAATAGAACAAATAGAAATATTATACATACATATACATAAAAGTGACAAATAAACAGTGTTAAATTTTATACAATTCATTGACCATTTGTTTTTTTTCCTTTTTTAAGCTTACGTGATTTCTTTGTGTTTTGTAGCTTGAAACCATCTTCCATTTCGTTTTGTCGTACGGCTATGGGGCCGGGGGACGACGACGACAGTGACAATGATCTTTTACTTGTCGTCGAGATGATCGAGATTGTGGAATGGTCCGAGCTCCCGTCGTCCTCCCCAGGTTGCTGTGGTTCCACGTCGTCCAATTCATCCGTTAGTAGAGCGTATTTCCCGGATGCCAGGCGGTCGAATGTGGTGTCGGTGTCATTGTTTGGTTCGCGGGGTTGTCTTTTGGGTTTCGGTGGATGTTTCATTGTCTTTGGTTTTCTTGGGGGTGTCGGGGGTTGTTCTTCGTCGCTGCTGTCTGTGAGTTGTGCAGATTTCTTTGTTGTGGTCGTTGATGTGCTGGGTCTTGTAGGTGAAAGGTCGATGAGGTTGTCCGATGTGGTGGGTTTTTCGTTGAAGGTTGGAAGGCGAGTCGTGGTGGGTTGTTTCTTGGTTGTCGTTATGGCCTCTTCCGCCATTGCTCGGAGATAGGGCGGTGGCTTTTTTATCATGTTATACCAGGAGTTGGGACAGTCTTTCGAGAGGTGCGTTGATAAACCGCATGTGTTGCACTTCTTGGGTTTGCGGCAATCTGCACTGATGTGGCCGGGTTCTTGGCAGTTGAAGCACGTTGCGTTGGTGCAGACCGCCGCAAGATGACCCGTCTCGCCACATTTCCTGCATGTTTGCTGTTGACCGTCATATTTAACATGTAGTTGGTGTGGTCCTATTTTTATGTAGGATGGAATTGGTGAATCCAATTCCATTCTCACATGGCGGATGCCGTTCTCCCATTCTGGGTGCGATTGCCAGTGACCTCGTCGGTGAGAAAGAATGGTTCCATATTGAGATAATTTTGTCGTTACGGGTGCATCGCTAAGTTCTTGTGGGGCGTTGAATACGTTGACGAAGGTGATGGATCTAGAAGCCGGTGTTACAGTTGCTTGTTTGTTGTTGATTGAAACCAGTTGTGTTTGAAGTCTGTCTCTTGCTATTGAAGTAGCCAGTGTTATGCACCATGCAGTGTCGCTTAAGTGTTGTACGCACTTCACGTCGTCCCGTTTGAATATTTTGTCCAGTTCAGTGAATACACCACCAGGTGTAGTTTTCTCAGTCAGATGTATGTTGAGGCTGTTGTCTCTCGTCAGGGTTCTTCCTCGATTTGCCATCTTAATATGGCTTTCTCCAGAAATATAAAAGTAGCTCTCCTGCACGGAAATCTTTAGTAAAAGGCGAAAGATTTATTCGTTTGGGGTAGGCAATCCCGCCCCATGGTGGAAGCTTCATTTGCATAAGATATGTGACGTAAGGTCGGGAAGATCCGATGTGTACATGATGTCCATATACATACAAACGTTTCACACACGTAGCGTCGATTTCATTTATTCCGTGATTTTTGTTTCCGGAACTAATAAAATGCCGGGAAGATGTGTTTCTGCAGGATGCAGCAACACCACCAAAGACGGTGTTAGCCTTCATCTGTTCCCAATGACGAACACCATTAGAACTCGATCTTCAACCAGAAGAGGGCGCTATTTCATGCAAAACTCGGAGCCAGCCGTGTGTAATTGTTTTCTCTCTGCAGCACACAGTATCTGTAGAGCTCTAACAACGTTGCTATAATTGAACTTTTGTTTTCGACCGGAAGCAAACGTCACAATAAGGTCATATTTGCACGAATTGTCAAGTTGGTAACGACCTACAATATGGCTCAAAGATCATAATTATAGCTATTGTGGTTCAAAAGTTATAAATTTTTTAATAGTTTTTCAATATTAATATTTAACTTAGGGTAACTTGACACCTGATGATGTCATAATGACGTAATTTGTTTTGATATTTAAGTTGAATACTATGCTACAATATGACATATCATTTGTGGTAATGTGACATTGGCAAGTGTACAATTGAAAATAACGTCTTTTTAAACCTGTCGCTAGAGGGCGCTCTTGCATATGATGACGTCATCAAACCTACTATCCAAAAGAGTACACCCTACTGATGATTACATACACAGAAATCATAGCATTATTTTTTATCATATTGGCTGTACAGCTCTTTAAATTTGAACTTCCGGTTTGGACCGGAAGCTAAGGTCAAAATGGGGTCATATCTGTGCACGAAATACGGAGTGGGTAACGACCTACAATATGCCACATAGATGAAATTGATAGCGTATGTGGTTCAGGAGTTATTAATTTTTTAATGTTTTTCATTATTAATCTTTGATTTAGTGTAACTTGACACCTGATGACGTAATTATGACGTCATTGCAATATGCACACTATTGCACTATTGCCTTTGGTCCCCTTAAGTTTCATTGCAATCGCATTTATGGAACACTGCAAAATGGCGTTCAGAATGAAACATGTGCTATTGCAATGCACTTCCGGTACGGAAAGCGCTGAAAAAGAAAAAAAAAAAAAAAAGGAAAACTAGCAGTACACTCTTTTGTTTTCTAAGCTGCTGCAACTGGCCATGTCCAATTTGGCAGGGTGCTAAGTTGGAAGATTGCGAAACATTACGACACCCGGTCGGCATCACGTTTTGCCGCCATGCGGTCGACCGTCGACCGTCGACGGTCGACATTTAAACAATTTGTTGCTATATTTATCAATGATGCGCCTTCATGATGAAGGTTTGCCAAATTAAGAGGTATACATCTGCAATTGGAGATATCTAATTTTAAATTGGGGTTATGGCGTTAAGTTTTCGCAATTTGATGAAAACATGCACGGTCGACCCCTATAATTAGAAATAAAGTTATGATTATATTGTTACTTATTACTTTAGTGGTCGATCGTCAAATAAAACAATGGTAACAGTTACAACGGGAGGTAAACACGCGTAGCACGATAAACGTAAGAATTCTAGAAGATTTAACACCACTATTTATCAACTTATATTCATTCGAAGGTATCGGGTGTGGTCATTTTACCTGTGGTCCCCTAGGGTTAATCGTTGTATGACCGCCCAACCCTATAAACTAAAACTTTATGTATTATAACCACATGCCACTTTTTTTTTACACAATTACTAAGATATAACACATTGGAAAAAATACGGCCGGACAAAGTACATTTTTCACAATTGTATTTAGTATGAGGATGGTAGTTAAAGTTTTTTAGGAGAGAACTACATTAGTTATGATTTGGATAGAGGTGGCATGCATTGTAGAGTCATTGTGTCAGGCCTTATAAAAACGGGACGTTCTAGCTACGACTGCATCATTACAGCTCATCCGCTAACCCACGGAGGTCACCGGCCGGCCGTGGGAAGCATTTGTTTGTTGGGCTTCGGCCCTATTACGATCCGTTGGCTTCGGTCAATAGTTGGACTTCGGTCCTAGTGTGGTCTGACGGGTCTACCGTACCCCCCGCGCCCCCAGCTCAATGTTGTAGAGGATTGCGTGTATGTTAGGCTGTCTATTCCTACCTCTATGGTCTGTGCGTACAAAGTGGGACTCCATGCAATCACTCAACATTGAGCTGGGGGGTGGGGGGGGGGTACAATACTTCTCTGAAAAAGAAATAACTTCACAAAGTCAAAGTAGAAAGTTGCTTCAAATGTATGTAATTAAATTTCATCTTCCCATATGTGCACTTTAACAAAAAGGCTATTCCATGCAAAACAGGACTTACTTCTGATGATGTACATTCTGTAAAAATCAAAAGTGTAACTGAGTTATGATATTTTTAAATATAAAATTTAAAGGGGGACTGACATCCTTTATTGTGTGTGTACTTAAGGCGTTTGTAATAAAATATTGTTTTTGAGACCCACCTGTGTCTATTTAATCATTGATTTCTGAGTACAAGTATTTTAAAACAATTTTTGAAGTATTTGGGGAGGCAATCCCGCCCCATGGTGGAAGCTTCATTTGCATAAGATATGTGACGTAAGGTCGGGAAGATCCGATGTGTACATGATGTCCATATACATACAAACGTTTCACACACGTAGCGTCGATTTCATTTATTCCGTGATTTTTGTTTCCGGAACTAATAAAATGCCGGGAAGATGTGTTTCTGCAGGATGCAGCAACACCACCAAAGACGGTGTTAGCCTTCATCTGTTCCCAATGACGAACACCATTAGAACTCGATCTTCAACCAGAAGAGGGCGCTATTTCATGCAAAACTCGGAGCCAGCCGTGTGTAATTGTTTTCTCTCTGCAGCACACGGAATCTATAGAGCTCTAACAACATTGCTATATTTGAACTTCTGGTTTTGACCGGAAGCAAACGTCACAATAAGGTCATATTTGCACGAATTGTAAAGTGGGTAACGCCCTACAATATGGCTCAAAGATCATAATTATAGCTATTGTGGTTCAAAAGTTAAAAATTTTTTAATAGTTTTTCAATATTAATCTTTAACTTAGTGTAACTTGACACCTGATGACGTGATGATGACGTAATTTGATTTGATATTTAAGTTGATTCATAAGCTACAATATGACATATCATTTGTGGTAATGTGACATTGGCAAGTGTACAAGTGAAAATAACGTCTTTTTAAACCTGTCGCTAGAGGGCGCTCTTGCATATGATGACGTCATCAAACCTACTATCCAAAAGAGTACACCCTACTGATGATTGCATACACAGAAATCATAGCATTATTTTTTATCATATTGGCTGTAGAGCTCTTTAAACTTTAACTTCCGGTATGGACCGGAAGCTAAGGTCAAAATGGGGTCATATCTGTGCACGAAATACCGAGTGGGTAACGACCTACAATATGCCACATAGATGAAATTGATAGCATATGTGGTTCAGGAGTTATTAATTTTTTAATGTTTTTCATTATTAATCTTTGATTTAGTGTAACTTGACACCTGATGATGTCATTATGACGTCATTGCAATATGCACACTATTGCACTATTGCCTTTGGTCCCCTTAAGTTTCATTGCAATCGCATTTATGAAACACTGCAAAAAGGCGTTCAGAATGAAACATGTGTTATTGCAATGCACTTCCGGTACGGAAAGCGCTGAAAAAGAAAAATAAAAAAAAGAAAAACTAGAGCTCAATTGTATTCACCCAGCTGTTTCGCTATTTTTTATCATATTAACTTCCACTTTGAGCGGCTCTAACAACATTGCTGTATTTGAACTTCTGGTTTCGACCGGAAGCAAACGTCACAATAAGGTCATATTTGCACGAATTGTCAAGTGAGTAACGACCTACAATATGGCTCAAAGATCATAATTATAGCTATTGTGGTTCAAAAGTTATACATTTTTAAATAGTTTTTCAATATTAATCTTTAACTTAGTGTAACTTGACACCTGATGACGTCATAATGACGTAATTTGTTTTGATATTTAAGTTGATTCATAATCTACAATATGTCATATCATTTGTGGTAATGTGACATTAGCAAGTGTACAAGTGAAAATAACGTCTTTTTAAACCTGTCGCTAGAGGGCGCTCTTGCATATGATGACGTCATCAAACCTACTATCCAAAAGAGTACACCCTACTGATGATTACATACAGAGAAATCATAGCATTATTTTTTTTCATATTGGCTGTACAGCTCTTTAAATTTGAACTTCCGGTTTGGACCGGAAGCTAAGGTCAAAATGGGGTCATATCTGTGAACGAAATACGGAGTGGGTAACGACCTACAATATGCCACATAGATGAAATTGATAGCAAGTGTGGTTCAGGAGTTATTAATTTTTTAATGTTTTTTCATTATTAATTTTTGATTTAGTGTAACTTGACACCTGATGATGTCATTATGACGTAATTTATTTTGATATTTAAGTTGATTCATAAGCTACAATATGACATATCATTTGTGGTAATGTGACATTGGCAAGTGTACAATTGAAAATAACGTCTTTTTAAACCTGTCGCTAGAGGGCACTCTTGCATATGATGACGTCATCAAATCCATTATCCAAAACAGTACGCCTTACTGATGATTACATACACAGAAATCATAGCATTATTTTTGATCATATTGGCTGTAGAGCTCTTTAAACTGGAACTTCCGGTTTGGACCGGAAGCTAAGGTCAAAATGGGGTCATATCTGTGAACGAAATACGGAGTGCGTAACGACCTACAATATGCCACATAGATGAAATTAATAGCATATGTGGTTCAGGAGTTATTAATTTTTTAATGTTTTTCATTATTAATCTTTGATTTAGTGTAACTTGACACCTGATGACGTAATTATGACGTCATTGCAATATGCACACTATTGCACTATTGCCTTTGGTCCCCTTAAGTTTCATTGCAATCGCATTTATGGAACACTGCAAAATGGCGTTCAGAATGAAACATGTGTTATTGCAATGCACTTCCGGTACGGAAAGCGCTGAAAAAGAAAAAAAAAAGGAAAAAAAAAAACTTTAACAAAAACAATAGCTGTTTCGCTGCGCTTCGCTGCGAAACAGCTAAAAACTTTAACAAAAACAATAGCTGTTTCGCTGCGCTTCGCTGCGAAACAGCTAAAAATGAAATCTTCCTACCTCATCAAAAGAACGGTTCGCGTCTTCTAACAGTTCATCCCCTATTTGTTGGACTGCCTCCTGCTGCGATGCGGTAGGATGTGGACTGTTAAAGGGCCAGTATTCATCTTTCAAGCAGCTCGTCATCGACTATCC
The DNA here is from genome assembly GCA_029582265.1 of Zoroaster sp. YZ-2022. Lineage (NCBI taxonomy): Eukaryota > Metazoa > Echinodermata > Asteroidea > Forcipulatida > Zoroasteridae > Zoroaster > Zoroaster sp. YZ-2022. The sequence goes on from CM055816.1 coordinate 68,805,377, forward strand.
ATTCTCCTAACAGTTCATCCACTATTTGTTGGACTGCCTCCTCCTCCTCCTCCTCCTGCTGCGATGCGGTAGGGTGTGAACTGTTAAAGGGCCAGTATTTATCTTTCACCAGCTCGTCATCGACTATCCATTGCATAGCTTCTTGCTGCGACAGCGTCGGATCCTGACTCGAAAATGGCCAATTCAATTCAAGAAATCCCTCCATAGTCCAGAGAATTATATCTATACAGTCCTATGCTTTACATGAGCAACGCAAAAGTGATTGCATAATACACGATGTTGTCTCATTGTTGTTGAAAACGATGCAACAAAGATCAAACCATTCACCCCAAGGGAGTTCCATATATAAATAAATAAACAAATAAAGTAAAATAACAAAAACTGAAGCCATGTTAAATGATTTTCGTTCTAAATCTAAGCAACAACATCGGCTCATATGTCATGCCACCAACATTCGGTAATCGTTAGGCTTTTTTATCACACCAAACATTAACTATCAAAGTTATCATTCCCTTCACACAAAATAAATGGTACGGTCCACTATTTGCTGCGAAATGTAAAAGTGTTCAAAAGTGGTGTGGTGCAATTTTGCGCCAAAATGCAAGACACCAGACGAAATGTAAACAAATTACAATTAAAGCAACTTTAAAAAAAAATGCTGTTTTAAGATTTGTTTCTAATAAAACTCTAGATACTCTGTCAAATTTAACGATTTTCTTTTGAATATGACGGCATCATGACGTCATCATGACATCAATTCGTTTATTTTGGGTGATGCCGTCGTTCAAAACTTGTCTTGACTAGGACCTTTAAAGGAGAAAACTGACAAGCATAATTAATTAATAGCGCCCTCTGTTAATGAAATGTAATAAAGAACGTTTTAACAGTAGAATCGATACTGTGCGCGCGATACTGACAGTAATTTCATTCATTCATTTATTTGTTCGTTAATCACATTTTATGATTTTCATAATTGACAGTATTATTAACTATTGCTTGGCCAGCTGTGAATGACCACTTACAATTTATACATTTCAAAACGATACATTTCAAAACGATACATTGATATTTTATAAAATTGTTTATTACAAATGGGTTAATAAACTCCTCCCCTTTTTCAGATTTTGGTCAGAAAATTAAATCGATGACTTTTGCGCCTTTTTACCTTTTTCCCATCGTGCTTTGGTAAAACTTGGACAAACATGGCTGCTGACGGAGACAGCAATAGTTCGTACTTTAGGTTTTTCTAAGTAATATGGCTGTATTGGAGTTTATTTAAGGCAGTTGGATAATTGGATATCTTAAAGAGAGTAAGTAAAATAATAATGAGTAATAATTCGTGATTTTCTTAGGAGTTTTTGTTTGTTATTGACAGATTACAAATAGATGTGCAGCAGACGATTAATACATTTTAGTTAGGTCAGTGACTGGCTCACAGTGCGTTGACCCTTTGCGCGCTATGCACAGTTAATGCATAGGTACACGTTGTATAGATGTTGATTTGTTCTGTATAAAGTTATTGATGAAGTGAAGTTGGATAGGTTTATAGATGAAAAATAACGTAGGTTACTTTGTTTTTCGTCAGAGACTGTATAAAATGTATTCAATTTAGTTATTGGAATTTAGAAATGAAAAAAGAACAAATTAAGCTAGGACGAAAGAAAATTCTGGATTAACGTTATTGAGTTTTTCCAACAATTAAATTTGACGGACATTCAATACATTAATATTTTCCATACAGTGTCTTTTCTAGTATTAAACCGCCACTTGTGCAAAGTGTTCAATTAAACAAGTCCAAGTTGTGAGGAGCAGTGCAGTGAGAGTGTTCCGCATTACGACCAACATTGAGGAGGAGCACACCTCCACGCGCGCGCCCAGACGTGTCTCACGCGCACGCCCAGACGTGTCTCAACCAGTATTTTGAGGAGGAGCAGTTGTGTGTGGAGGGAGTAAGTATTTTGTGTGCAGTTTGTGTGGAGGGAGTAGTGCGCAGTTGTGTGCAGTATTTTGTGTGCAGTTTGGGAGGGAGTAGTGTGCAGTATTTTGTGTGCAGTTGTGTGCAGTGGTAAAATTGTGGTTGAAAAAAAAAATTTGAAAAAAAAAATTCAATCATGAAAAATTTCAATCATGTGTGCAGCATCACAGTACAGTTTGTGGAGGAGCAGTGTGCAATTTGTGTACAGTGATTTTGTGCAGTTTGTAATGGCAATGCACCACATGCACCACAGTGCAAAATGAGCAATGTGGTAGAGCATTGCACTTTGTGGTGGAGATTGCACTTTGTGGCGGTGGAGCAGTGGTAACACAATTTTTTTTTACTTGGCCGAAATGACGTCATAAAATATAAACAAATGGAAGAAGAAAAAAATTGTGGCCAAGCAAAAAAAAATTATGGTGCTCCACCGCCACAAAGTGCAATCTCCACCACAAAGTGCAATGCTCCACCACATTGCTCATTTTGCACTGTGGTGCATGTGGTGAATTGCCATTACAAACTGCACAAAATCACTGCACACAAATTGCACACTGCTCCTCCACAAACTGTACTGTGATGCTGCTCACATACTACTTATGTTTAGCAGGCAAACTTGCTGTGCATTTCTTACTATTTTTAAAGGTAATGTTAAAAATTGAATACATTAACCAAAACTAAACACCCTGAAAATCCCGGTGACGCGCATACCAGTGTTTCCTAGAGGATGTGGCTTTTTGTACATCGACTTATGAAAGAAACCGGTATTATTAGTGAAACTGATATGATACACGATTCGAAAGACATAAAATAATGATCACAGCTTTACATGAAACTTACTTGGTGTCAAGTTTATGATGGTATCGAACACCTTTATTTTTGTCTCAGGAGCAATCATTTTATTAAAAAAGGGAAATAACCCCCTAAATTAGTTTCGAAGTAATAATTTTTTCTTGAAATGAAGTTTACGTACTTACACAATAATATGCTCGGGACAATAAGAATAGGCGAGTTTTGAACGCTGGCGTCCAAATTGCTTCTTTTATTTTGGATCATAACCGCTTATGTCATCGACATAGAGACAACGGTAATTATGACGGCTAGGCTAAACTGTAGAAGACGATCCATGTTTCTTGATGAATGCATCCACCCATATTCAATGCATTTAGTTATGGTGGCAGAGTGGTTAAGGCGTTTGATTCGAAATGCAATTGAATATCCCAGCGCAGGTTCGAATCCTGTCCGTGACGTGAGAATTTTTACGACACGCGATACTTTGTTTTTCTCCCGAGTTGACAGAATTGAATTTGCGAAGCAATTAGATAACACGAAATTAGATAAAACGTGAAGACAAGTAAATTCTGAAAGATAAACGAATCGTGATATTTTCCTCTTTAGTTGATAGAACTGAATTTGCGAAGCTTTAGATAACACAAAAACAGTGAAGACAATTAAATTCTGAAAGAGTAACAATATGGTGGATTCAATGAGTGACTGAAAGGAGGGGGAGGGGCTGCTAGTACATGTGTGTTTTGTGGGGGGGGGGGGCACAAAGAGGGAAAGAAAAAAAAGAAGAGTTGAGGGCCCACCTTATTGTCCGGGCTGTGTTGCGTCAACTATTTTCGGATGTAATCCCGTCACTACTCCACACGTGGACTTCTGCCTGCTGCGTTTCCGTCCTGGGACGGTTCGTCCCTCTTCAATCAACCTGGTCGTTCCAACCTCTGCCGAGGTAAACATGTTAATGCCTAGCTTAACGCGGACACTCGATCGTCATAGACGAGTCGACACACCAGGACTCCCGAACTCATGGGATCCATCCAACCCCGGCTTACAAGGTCATTGGATTACAAGCGTACGCCACGACGCCCAGCCGCAATATGAACTAGATTTCAATATCTTGTTCACAAAATTGTCATAAAAATATTCAAAATAGAATTAAGATTATCGAAAAACATCGTCGTGGACAGGATTCGAACTTACGCGGTTATCCCCAGTGGATTTCACGTACAACGCATTAACCACTCGGCCACGACGACTATGAATGACTTTTATAAAAACGGTTGTCTTTGCACATATTGTATGTTTTGGTTAGCGGGCAAAGTGGAGTGTCGTGGCCGAGCGGTCTAGCTTACCGGACTCAAGTTCTGGTGTTAGCAGCAGAATGTGGGTTCGAATCCCGGCCGTGACACTTGTGTCATTGAGCAAGACACTTATCCATAATTGCTTCTCTCCACCCAGAGGTTAAATGGGTACCTGTGAGGGCAGAGTTGGTTGATTAGCCCTATATGCGCTGTAATGGCAGCAATTGAGCTGTATACTCCCCAGGGAGCTGAGATGGTTTCAGGAATGATTTATGAGCCTTATGAGCAGGGGTAATGATATAATGCGCCTTGAGCACCACTTAGTTGGTGGATACGTGCGCTATATAAGTCCACACATTATTATTATTATTATTATTATTATTATTATTATTATTATTATTATTATTATTATTATTATTATTATTATTATTATTATTATTATTATTATTATTATTATTATTATTATTATTATTATTATTATTATTATTATTATTATTATTATTATTATTATTATTATTATTATTATTATTATTATTATTATTATTATTATTATTATTATTATTATTATTATTATTATTATTATTATTATTATTATTATTATTATTATTATTATTATTATTATTATTATTATTATTATTATTATTATTATTATTATTATTATTATTATTATTATTATTATTATTATTATTATGAAAGTTGCTGTGGATTTCTAACTATTTTTAATGCTAATGTTAACATTTGAATACATTTACCAAAACTAAACACCCTGAAAATCCTGATGATGCGCATACCAATGTTTCCTAGAGGATGCTGCTTTTTGTACATCGACTCATAAAAGAAACCGGTACCACCAGGGAAACTGACTTGATTCACGATTCGAAAGACATAAAATAATGATCACATCTTTACATGAAACTTACTTGGTGTCAAGTTTATTATTGTATCAAATAGCGCTTGTAATATTTTTGTCTCGGGAGCAATCATTTTTATTAAAAAGGGAAATAATTCCCTAAATTAATTTCGAAGAAATCATTTTTCTTGAAAAATTTACGTACTTCACTATTTTGAACAGTGGCGTCCAAAGTGCTTCTTTTATTGTGAAATATCAGAGCATATACTAAGAGTAACTTGTTCACACACTTGTCCACAACCCTACCGTTACACTGTTAATAAAATTAGCCAGACATTCAACAAGAATACCTTGTAATGGGCAGCTGGATCCGAACCAATAACTTCATCGGCGCAGAGAGTGCATCCAGGGTAGCAAAGGGCAATTTGCCTAAAAAGAGGGAAGGCATATAACACATATAACAATGTATGCTAAATTTAAGTCTTGCCTCTCTGCCCCCACTGGATCTGATTAGGTCATCGACATAGAGACAGTGACAATTGTGATAGCTATGCTAAACTGTGGCAGACGAACCATGTTTCTTGATGGATGCATCCACCCATAATCAATGCATGTAGTCATGGTGGCCGAGTGGTTAAGGCGTTGGACTCGAAATCCAATGGGGTCTCCCCGCACAGGTTCGAACCCTGTCCATGACGTTAACATAATGACGGAATCATTATATTTTTTCCAACCCCGTACCGATTTCTGGCCCGAGAAATTCAGCACAGACGTTGCGCCGTCCCCGGCCCCGTACATCATGTGTACTATACAGAGAGATCAAGTCGTGGATACGGTTGTACATTGCGACCTCATATGTTCGAATCAACAGCCTTGATCCTTCTGAAATCAAAAGCTTATGTGTTTCTTTATTTTCCCATTGGAATTCCAATGGACCAAGGATACTACGTATAGTGTAGCCAGGGTCGCGCCCAAAGATATCACGTTTAAAACCACAAGTTAAATAACAAATCACAATTGATTGACCGAGAGGTATTTTTAAGTTTCAATTGATTTAAATTTTGCCCTACACCGACGTGCGTATAGCACTGTATACTCAGTGCTTTCCGAGTGTCTGTGGAAAAAAACGTTCACAGGCAACTCAGGCGGGATTCGAACCCACTACCTCCTGCTTACTAGTGCAGACGTCTTAACCTCAGTTACATCATCTATCTTTTAATTGTATTACCAGGGAGAGCGCGAACGCAGTCCCTACTATCAGAAATTGTACTCCCGAGTTCCCCACATTTGGGGGAATCGCAAAGGTCAACCCCGCCTGGTGTGCAATGGCCGAGCCTCGCCTTGGGAGAATCGCCTGTTTGATCACGATGTCTCCTGAGCCAGGTAAGTATGATTAAAAACATGATTCTATGGGTGGTGCCTTTCAGGAGGGTGCAAGCTAACCATGGTATGTTCATTATGAACAAGCAGTCATCCGTTTTGACCAATTCACTGCGCATGCGCTGTTAAGTCTCCTATGCAAATTAGGGAGGTCAGAGGTCATTTTTGGACACCGTGTCGAGTCCAGTTTAGCGGAGTCGATACTTAACTCGACTTGAATCAACTCGGGTCAAACACGTTGGTATAGTCAAGCGGTGTCAAAACTAAAATCGACTTGAATCAAGGTATAGTCAAGTCAAATTGAGCCGGCCATCTTGGTCAAGTCCAGTCACCTCGAGTGACGAGTTGGACACATGAACTAGAATGTTCTCTTATTTCCTTTATGCTAAAAATGTATCACTATCTGAAAAACACATCGCAACAATTAGTGGCTGAAAGGAGGGGAGGGGTCTGCTAACTTATGTATGGGAGGCACAAAAAAAGGAAAGAAAAAAACAGAGTTGGGTCTCACTTTATTGTCCAGGATGTGTGCCGTCTCTTATTCTCGGATGCAATCCCGTTACTGCTCCACACGGGGACTTTTGCCTGCTGCGTTTCCGCCCTGGGCCGGTTCGTCCCTCTTCAATCAACCTGGTCGTCCCAACCTCCGCCGAGCTAACCATGTTAATGCCGAGCCTAACGTGGACACCCGATCGTCATAGACGAGTCGACACACCGGTACTCCCGAACTCATGCGATCCATCCAACCCCGGCTTCCAAAGTCACTGGATTAAAGGCGCACGCCACGACGCCCATCCGCGATGTGAAATAGATTTCAATATCTTGTTCACAAAATTGGCATCCAAATATACAAAATAGCATTAAGATTATCCCCAAAAAAATCGTCGTGGACAGGATTCGAACCTGTGCGGGTATCCCCATTGGATTTCAAGTCCAACGCCTTAACCACTCGGCCACCACGACTGTGGATGGCGTATATAAAAATGGTTTTCTTGCACATATTGTATGTTATGTTTAGCAGGCAAACTTGCTGTGCATTTCTTACTATTTTTAAAGGTAATGTTAAAAATTGAATACATTAACCAAAACTAAACACCCTGAAAATCCCGGTGACGCGCATACCAGTGTTTCCTAGAGGATGTGGCTTTTTGTACATCGACTTATGAAAGAAACCGGTATTATTAGTGAAACTGATATGATACACGATTCGAAAGACATAAAATAATGATCACAGCTTTACATGAAACTTACTTGGTGTCAAGTTTATGATGGTATCGAACACCTTTATTTTTGTCTCAGGAGCAATCATTTTATTAAAAAAGGGAAATAACCCCCTAAATTAGTTTCGAAGTAATAATTTTTTCTTGAAATGAAGTTTACGTACTTACACAATAATATGCTCGGGACAATAAGAATAGGCGAGTTTTGAACGCTGGCGTCCAAATTGCTTCTTTTATTTTGGATCATAACCGCTTATGTCATCGACATAGAGACAACGGTAATTATGACGGCTAGGCTAAACTGTAGAAGACGATCCATGTTTCTTGATGAATGCATCCACCCATATTCTATGCATTTAGTTATGGTGGCCGAGTGGTTAAGGCGTTTGATTCGAAATGCAATTGAATATCCCAGCGCAGGTTCGAATCCTGTCCGTGACGTGAGAATTTTTACGACACGCGATACTTTGTTTTTCTCCCGAGTTGACAGAATTGAATTTGCGAAGCAATTAGATAACACAAAATTAGATAAAACGTGAAGACAAGTAAATTCTGAAAGATAAACGAATCGTGATATTTTCCTCTTTAGTTGATAGAACTGAATTTGCGAAGCTTTAGATAACACAAAAACAGTGAAGACAATTAAATTCTGAAAGAGTAACAATATGGTGGATTCAATGAGTGACTGAAAGGAGGGGGAGGGGCTGCTAGTACATGTGTGTTTTGTGGGGGGGGGCACAAAGAGGGAAAGAAAAAAAAGAAGAGTTGAGTCTCACCTTATTGTCCGGGCTGTGTGGCGTCAACTATTTTCGGATGTAATCCCGTCACTGCTCCACACGTGGACTTCTGCCTGCTGCGTTTCCGTCCTGGGTCGGTTCGTCTCTCTTCAATCAACCTGGTCGTTCCAACCTCTGCCGAGCTAAACATGTTAATGCCTCGCTTAACGCGGACACTCGATCGTCATAGACGAGTCGACACACCAGCATCCAACCCCGGCTTACAAGGTCATTGGATTACAAGCGTACGCCACGACGCCCAGCCGCAATATGAACTAGATTTCAATATCTTGTTCACAAAATTGTCATAAAAATATTCAAAATAGAATTAAGATTATCGAAAAACATCGTCGTGGACAGGATTCGAACCTGTGCGGGTATCCCCATTGGATTTCAAGTCCAACGCCTTAACCACTCGGCCACCACGACTGTGGATGGCGTATATAAAAATGGTTGTCTTGCACATATTGTATGTTATGTTTAGCAGGCAAACTTGCTGTGCATTTCTTACTATTTTTAAAGGTAATGTTAAAAATTGAATACATTAACCAAAACTAAACACCCTGAAAATCCCGGTGACGCGCATACCAGTGTTTCCTAGAGGATGTGGCTTTTTGTACATCGACTTATGAAAGAAACCGGTATTATTAGTGAAACTGATATGATACACGATTCGAAAGACATAAAATAATGATCACAGCTTTACATGAAACTTACTTGGTGTCAAGTTTATGATGGTATCGAACACCTTTCTTTTTGTCTCAGGAGCAATCATTTTATTAAAAAAGGGAAATAATCCCCTAAATTAGTTTCGAAGTAATCATTTTTTCTTGAAATGAAGTTTACGTACTTACACAATAATATGCTCGGGACAATAAGAATAGGCGAGTTTTGAACGCTGGCGTCCAAATTGCTTCTTTTATTTTGGATCATAACCGCTTATGTC
>CM055816.1:68819604-68833398 GCA_029582265.1 Zoroaster sp. YZ-2022
TTCGTCTGCCTTCATGTATTTCTGCGCAACCTTCAACAACTTTTCCCGAGTACTTCTTACATGACACTGCAAGCTCCTTCTCTCGATGTTAACGCTGTCTGATACACTAAGTAACCCTCTTCCGCCCTCTGACCTCGGTAGATAGAGTCTGCTGACATTCAACCGTGGATGTAACATACCGTACATCGTCATTACTTTCCTCGTTTTCCTGTCAGCAACATCTAGATCTGCCTTAGTCCACTCGACAATTCCCGCACTGTATCTCATTAGTGACACAGCCCAAGTGTTGATCGCCTTTATCATATTCCCTCCATTCAGCTTGGACTTCAAACACTTCTTCACTCGTCTTATATACTCTTTCTTAAGTCTCTCTTTCGATTCCTCGTGCAGTACATGATCTGCTTCAAGCACTCCAAGATACTTATAACTTTCTTCTTCACCCAACGCCCTCAATTGTGTGCCATCTGGTAAAGCAATTCCATCCGAATGTACCCTTTTACCCCTCTTCATGGTCATCGCAGCACATTTCTCCAGACCAAACTTCATGCCGATGTCATCGCTGAAGATCCGTACAGTCTGCACCAAAGAATCATTCTCTTTCTCGTTCTTCGCAAACAACTTCAGGTCGTCCATGAAGAGAAGATGATTAATCCTGCATCCATCCTTCGTCATCTCGTATCCCGCACTAACCTTCCGCAAAATCATCGTCAAAGGGAACAGCGCCAAAACAAACAACAGTGGAGACAGAGAATCACCCTGGAAAATACCTCGTCTGATGTTTACCTTACCAAGACATTCAACGCTGGCCATCAGATTTGTTCTCCATGTCTTCATGCTCTCACCCAGAAGACATTTCACCGCATCAGCTGCCCCTATCATATCCAAACATTCCATAATCCACGAGTGTGATACCATGTCGTATGCCTTCTTGTAATCTATCCATGCCATGGCCAGATTAGTTTTCCTGTTCCTACAGTCCTTTAGCATCGTCTTATCAATGATGAGTTGGTCTTTCGTTCCTCTTGACCGCTTCTTGCAACCTTTCTGCTCATCTGGAAATAACTGCTGATCTTCTATGTGGCTATACAGATCTTCTGCAATGATACCGGTCAGAAGTTTATACATCATGGGTAGACATGTAATAGGTCGATAGTTACTTGCAACGTTACCCTTCTTAATGTCCTTCATGATGAGAACCGTTCTTGCTTCAGTCATCCACGTCGGAACGTTGCCACGCACTAAGCATTGTTGCAGCTGCTGGGCATAATGAAAAGTTATGGACACTTGCGCATCACCACTGTGCACGTCACACACAAAGCACGTCTAAGCATTACATTTTAAAAGCAGTTGCTCCTTAAAATCTGTCATAGCACTGAAATGGACAAGCCTGTAAACTCGGGGTGATCAGAATATGAAATAAAAATTCAAGGCCTTTCTAATGATATTAATGTTTTACATTATTACCATGAAAATGATTACCCCAATATAATTTACAAAACTTGATTCATACCACGACTTGGCAGAAAAGCCTATTCAATAAAGCACGAAACGCAAACAGAAACAATTTTTTTTTTCTCATGGCCTTGTTCAACGTCTGGTAACCAAAACAAGAAGTATGTTTGTTCTTTGGGGTGACGTCATTATTTAAGCCCATGAAATTCCCTTCACAGTGATACAACAGCTGTGTCTATTGGACAATATTTTCCAACGACCATTTTTAATTAACAAACTTATACCCAATCAGATCTACGGTTATGTTGGGATATTACAGGGCACATACCATTTACAGAACAATGTATAACACATGTACTGTGAGTCTAGGTACCAATCTGCTCTTCGAATGCCGTCTCTTGCGTTTGTGATAAACCAAACGAAGATGAGTAAATTTCATGTAAATTTAATGTTATATTTCTGTCGAAAAACATAGACAAAGCTAAGAAAATGCTCCTGGGAAATACAAAGCATCATTTGTGACATGTTTGGGGGAATGGGAGGTAGGATTTAGTCCTCATTAGGTTGATTTAATATGCCAGTTTTCAGTAGTTGACGTTGACGATTCTTTGGTCAAAAAGTTTTGTGTGGAGTGGCGCGCAGCGCCTGTGTGTGTGTGTGTACGTAATTTTGTACACGTTTAATAGGGCGCGCGTGTTCAGTTCACACAAGGGGCTTTTGTCCTATTTTGTATACATACTTTTCATTATGCTATTCTTTCGTGAAGACTACTGAAGTTCTTTAGCCAGTATCCGTGCACTTGGTCTGGTCCCGGGGCTTTCCAATTTGGCACTTTCCTCAACTGTTTCTTCACCTTGCTCACATCAATCTGAAATCCCTCTTGTTGTTGTACATTCTTTAACTCGTCTTTCACGTCGGCTAACCATTCTGCTTGTCTGTTATGATCACCAGGCTGATCCCAAAGGCCACCCCAAAAATTCCTTGCCTCTGCTGGCTCTGGGCCCACTTGCGAGTTGTCACATTTCCCGTCCATTTCTTTGAATAATTGACGTTGATTTGTACTGAATAGGCGATTTTGATGAAACTGCCTGACTCTGTCATCGTACCTCTTTACTTTCGCAGCCTTCGCCTTGACCCTTTGCTTTATTTCTTCCTTAACTACACTCATCCCCTTTCCTTTACTTGATACTTCTTCATTAATCTGTTCCTCATATCTGAATCTTTCATTGCACCTCTATCCATTTGCTCTATTCTACTGAGATATTTGCGTAACTCGTTAATTTGGCCCTCAAGTCTGCGTTTCCACCAAGGTTTATTATCTTTATGTCGTGATTGTGAATGTGAAGATTTTACCCCTGATCTCTCCGCTACTACAACTGCACCTGCAAAGACAAGATCGTTAATTTCAGAAAGATTAGTAGTACTTACCGTCCCAAGGATTCTACTTACCATAGCTGACACATTTGTCAGCTTTTTTCCTTGGGACCTGGCGCAATGCAGGAATACTCCACTTACCTGTCCCTTTTACCGATACCATTACCTCTTCAATCCTCTTCCTAATCTCTAGCTCTTCCTCCGTCAAGTCTTCTGTTCCCTCTTCTATTCCTCCACTGACCTCATCCGCACTCTGGGAACTTGCCAGCTCACCAGCGACCACGTTGTCCAGTTCCTCCTCCTGCACTTCTTCATCCCCACCCTCCTCTGTCCGTGATATTATTCTACTCATCTCTTCCACCTCAACTTTCGTTAGCCACTGATTATGTTTGATTTGTTTTACCTGGTCGGCAAGCCGCTGTTCGCTTATTTCAAACATGCCTTTATCCTGCCATATGTTAATCATTCTCCTTCTGTACCCTCTGTTCTCTGGCTTGCTCCTTATAAAACATTCCATTGCAATTCTGTTATCGTCCTTACTCCACTTTCTCCTGTTTACAGCACGAATTTTGTTATTGTTCAGAGCAGTGTGTGTACGATCTGGCGGTACCTGCTCAAGCATATCGACCAGAACGGGCGATGGACTTCCTCTTTGAGAGTTTGTCGCTGATTCACCGTTGAGTTGATGCTGCATAGCATTCATTATTATCATCACAAAATTGTGAGAAAAGTTGTATTGTTTCAGGGGAAATTACATGCAAAAGCGATGTGTATTTCACCCTGCAGTAGTTCACTCAGCGTTAGTTGCTATCAAGATGTTCTAAAGGACGCAGATGGAACGCGTGTCTCACTGCTAACTATATACACTGAGTAACGTACGTTGTAAAGAGTCTTCCAAAATCGGAGAAATCCAAAAGGTTTTTACAGTAAAAAGCCACAAGATCTTTAATGGCCGATGTTGAAACTTACCCTGTAGAGTCTACTCGGTAGCACCTACAAGGAGTACACTTTTGGTAATGATTATACGACGGGAAACAATAAATATTTTCGCTTGAATCGAGAGCCGATCTGTCGCAGTGTTTCTTGTGTCGACGCCATCATATTATTATTATTATTATTATTATTGTTATTATTATTATTTTGAAAGTTGCTGTGGATTTCTAACCATTTTTAATGCTAATGTTAACATTTGAATACATTTACCAAAACTAAACACCCTGAAAATCCTGGTGATGCGCATACCAATGTTTCCTAGAGGATGCTGCTTTTTGTACATCGACTCATAAAAGAAACCGGTACCACCAGGGAAACTGACTTGATTCACGATTCGAAAGACATAAAATAATGATCACATCTTTACATGAAACTTACTTGGTGTCAAGTTTATTATTGTATCAAATAGCGCTTGTAATATTTTTGTCTCAGGAGCAATCATTTTTATTAAAAAGGGAAATAATTCCCTAAATTAATTTCGAAGAAATCATTTTTCTTGAAAGATTTACGTACTTCACTATTTTGAACAGTGGCGTCCAAAGTGCTTCTTTTATTTTGAAATATCAGAGCATATAGAGTAACTTGTTCACACACTTGTCCACTACACTGTTAATAAAATTAGCCAGACATTCAACAAGAATACCTTGTAATGGGCAGCTGGATCCGAACCAATAACTTCATCGGCGCAGAGAGTGCATCCAGGGTAGCAAAGGGCAATTTGCCTAAAAAGAGGGAAGGCATATAACACATATAACAATGTATGCTAAATTTAAGTCTTGCCTCTCTGCCCCCACTGGATCTGATTAGGTCATCGACATAGAGACAGTGACAATTGTGATAGCTATGCTAAACAGACGAACCATGTTTCTTGATGGATGCATCCACCCATAGTCAATGCATGTAGTCATGGTGGCCGAGTGGTTAAGGCGTTGGACTCGAAATCCAATGGGGTCTCCCCGCACAGGTTCGAACCCTGTCCATGACGTTAACATAATGACGGAATCATTATATTTTTTTCCAACCCCGTACCGATTTCTGGCCCGAGAAATTCAGCACAGACGGTGCGCCGTCCCCGGCCATCATGTGTACTATACAGAGAGATCAAGTCGTGGATACGGTTGTACATTGCGACCTCATATGTTCGAATCAACAGCCTTGATCCTTCTGTAATCAAAAGCTTATGTGTTTCTTTATTTTCCCATTGGAATTCCAATGGACCAATGATACTACGTATAGTGTAGCCAGGGTCGCGCCCAAAGATATCACGTTTAAAACCACAAGTTAAATATTTTTAAGTTTCAATTGATTTAAATTTTGCCCTACACCGACGTGTGTATAGCACTGTATACTCAGTGCTTTCCGAGTGTCTGTGGAAAAAAACGTTCACAGGCAACTCAGGCGGGATTCGAACCCACTACCTCCTGCTTACTAGTGCAGACGTCTTAACCTCAGTTACATCATCTATCTTTTAATTGTATTACCAGGGAGAGCGCGAACGCAGTCCCTACTATCAGAAATTGTACTCCCGAGTTCCCCACATTTGGGGGGATCGCAGACGTGGGCTCTACAATAGTGCAATTCTACAGTCCACAGACTACAATACCGGGCCATTTCATTGGACGAGAGTCTACAGTCTACAATAATTCTGCGACCTCCGATTGGCTGTAGTCTACAGTCTACGATGGGTCAAGTAAAAGGTCACCTCATACTATACTTACTAATACACCCCCGGCTTCGCGTGGGAACAAGAAAACTTTTTACAGGATTGTGGGGAAATAATGTAGAATCCAAATATGGCAAAATATCACTGATTTTCAAGTGAGGATCGGAGACAATATTTTGGGAGATTTTTAGCCCATGGGCTCAACATTTTTGTCGATTACTGTCGTGACGTTAACGTCAACCATGTCGACTACGGACTAGGATCCTAATGTTAGTTTGGTATCAGAAAGGTGAGAAAGCTACCGGGTACCCCGTTTCTGTGATTGATGCTTGGAGAATAATGTGCATTTCATGCTACTCCGATGCGCTCATACGCATGAAAAACAGTTTAATTCTATGAGAGACCAGACAACACAACACAACACAAAACAAAACAAAACAAAACAAAACAAAACAAAACAAAACAAAACAAAACAAAACAAAACAAAACAAAAAAAGAGGGGGAAGAACAATTGGACAATATAATTAGGTTAGTTGGATTATTTATTTACAGCATGGGTGTACATGTAGGTCCTGCACAAAGACGCTAAGTGTTAATCAGCGAAAAAAAAATGCTAAATTCTTGGAATGAACATAAACTGGTTTAAGTACAAACAATTCTAAAACTCTAATTTAGCTCATACTAAGGTATTGACTTAATAATGTATTATGGCTGAACAGTGTTCTCTTAGACATCATCAATAGCTTATCATAAAAGATGTTAAAACAATTTATGCTAAAGTATACATTCTTTAGTTCTCTCTTAAACATCATCATTAGCTATTTCAAAGGATGTATTACAACAAAAATTCTGAAAACTCTAACTTAGCTCATACTAAGGTATTAACTGAATAATGTATTATGGCTGAACAGTTTTCTTTTTTAAACATCATCATTAGGTATTTCAAAAGATATATATTACTACAAAAATATTAAAGTACATTTTCAATTAAGATCGTAAGACGATTGTACTGGAATAAAGTAATTCATTGAAATTAGATGTAAGCAGTTCGTTAGCTAAATCAGAATGGAAATTCTTTGAGATTCATACAATTTGGAGTATCTTCTTTAAGAATTAATTCAATAATGTTGATTATAATAGCTGTGTTTAAATTAATACAGAAATCGAATTAGCACTTCTTATCCGTCTGCAAGATTACTGCAATTCACTCTTGGCCCAGGACTCGGCCTGGTAACAACTCTTCCACCTTAAAGCTGTTCAGGACTCGGCCTGATAGAACGAATAAAAACACTCTTTTCCTCAATTCTCCAACAATTACATGTAATTCCAAACATCATGGTCAAATGCTGTAATTATACAGTATCTCGTTATAACGTTATTGGTTTTTAAGAATACTAACTCTATTTTATATTAGCGTATCTAAAACATAGTGTTAACCTTTATAGGTCTAATTAATCCGCTTCTTGTCTTCCCGATCCTTGATTAAGTATATCAAACATTTACAATCAAATACATTAACAACTACAATTTAAATATACAATATACAATATGCGAAATGTATATGTGAAGACTCGATTCGAAAAGGGCATAAAATTACTCAAGATATGCAAATTGTCCTTTCTGTGGCGACATTGTAACAATGAATTATATATACACACGTTCTTGAACATCAATTCTTAATTCTATAACAATTACATGTATATGTGAAGAATACGATGTGCTATATTTGGTGAACAAATATCTGCGTACAGTTAAATTTTTAAGCGGGCATACGATAGCGGAAATTCGCAACTCTTAAGACATGACTGATTTAGAGATTGACAGACGCTCGAAAATATCTCGCTTGATATATCTATCTTTCGCTACTTTCGTTTTCCATCTACCGTGTTGCATTATCAATTCTTCTGGAACATTTATGGATGAGAGATGGGTTGCTCCTCCAGATCTCAGACTATGGAGCCCAAATGACTTAGGATTATCAGTACCTATGCGTTTAAGTGCATCAAGTTAGAGTTCTCTACATCTGGTGTAACTGAGAGATTTATTACTGCTACGTATGTAGGATTGAGATGTTGAATGAAATGACAGTGGTGTGAAAATAAATTTGTCTTCGCCAATTTCAATTTCAGAAGCGGACATAAATCTACGAAGAATCTTAACGGATGAATATTTGTCGTCAGTGTCGGAAAGAAACGCAGTGTTTCCTTCTCTGAATATATCTGTTTTGGACTTGGGGATGAATAGAGAAATATCATTTCTTCCTGGGAGTACAGAGATATGATTTGCCTTAATTTCTGCTATTTCATTATGTCTGAAAATCAAGGCATATTTAAGGGAGAGATAACAAGCTGTTCTTAATTCCAAAAGCGTACAATTAGCTCCCACAAACTGATAAATAATTTATTTCACATGACTGAGTGATAAAGGTTGTTTATGTACTGGAGGTACATAAACAACTATTATTTAATTGTTGTACTATCGGAGAGTCCACAGGATTGATCTTTATGTTCAAAATGGAATGCAACCACTTAATTGAGGCAGCGGTCGTGGTTATAACACTATCCGAGTTGCAGTTAGATTTTATGTGAAAAAGATAAAACGACCTCATCACTTATAGGAAGGGACAAAGGAATTCTGGATTGTTTTAACCAGGAGAAAAATTTTCTGCATTTGTATAAGTAACTGTTTACTGTTCCTTCTGATTTGGCTGAACTTACTTCATGAAGAATCCGCTCTTTGATACCTTTGAATTTATTTTGAAAATTAACCCAAAAAGGTCGAGAACAAATGATCTGTACAAAACAAACAGAGAAAATTGTTTTACTGATTTGGAAATTATTCTACTGAAAATCTAACTTCCCACCGCACCAACAAGCCCATTAAATTCTCTCGAACCGAGGAGTGAATGGGTGTTTCTACCATGCTTAAGAGCAATAGAACCTTTCATGGTCACACTCTAAGAAAACGTAAATGTGTGCTGGGTAAACTGGTAGAGTAAGAAGGTTGTGGAGTGTCGTGGCCGAGCGGTCTAGCGCACCGAACTCAAGATCTGGTGTTGCCAGCAGCAGGGTGTGGGTTCGAGTCCCGGTCGTGACACTTGTGTCATTGAGCAAGGTACTTGACCATAATTGCTTCGTCCTTCGGATGGGACGTAAAGCCGTAGGTCCCGTGTGAGTTGTGAGGTAGCCTCCTCCACTCATCCGTCAACTCCGAAAAAGGCAATGGAAATCAAAAAATCATGTTCAAACGTGATGATTTCAACAAGTGGCTAGATCAAAGATATAGCCATGGATCCCCAAGCACATTGAAAACATGCGCACGTGGGAAACCTTAACGACGACGACGACTTTCTTAAACAACAATGATCAATGTTACAATTTTGTCATTACCCATCGCTGGAGTAAATTTGTAAACTGAGCGATACGCTGAAAAGAGGTCAACAATTACGATCAAATAATGTGTAAAGCCATGGTAAAGCTAAATAATACTCCTGTGCAGCGTATGAAAATGGTCTGTGTGTAGTGAATTTCGCTCAGTTAACATACGTATACGCGTATTTAAAGCAGCGGATGAAGTAAACCGAGTGTACGTGCGTTCATGTGTCAACCAAACATCAAAGATGGATGTGCTGCAAACCCTTACATCGTGGGGAATGGTGGAGCTTTTTCTCCTGTTCTTTCAAGATTAAAAACAAAGGCATGAACATTGTTTTGTATAACTGCTTTTTTGTACATGTATTTATAACTCCTTTTTTGAAGTTAGTGTTTGCATTTTGTATAGGTAATCACACCTGTTTTGTATTCAAGACTTTGGACTTGGTATTTACTCACATTGTTCATATATTTTACCTAATAATTATCCGAAATAATTTTGGACTTGTCATCTTGTAAATTATAGATGGAATTAGTTAAAGACTGCATATAGGAAATTACAGAAAGAAGTGTACGTTGATGATGCAGCTTAAATCATTTTTAATTGTGTTGTTTTTGGGAGGTAATTTATTATGATTCAACGTTCTAAAATGTGTAGTTCATGGAGTTTTGCAATAAATACTGATAACAATAATTAAAAGTTAACTAAGTACTGTGCATTTGTATTTTAAAGTTTAACGCAACCTCAGAGTAAAACAAATCGACCAGCATTATTGCCCCGGCGGAACTGAACACAATGTCGAGTAAGAAATTACACAACTTCTGTTTAAAACTGTACACAACCTCGGTTAGGTAAAGATCACGCAACAGTTGTGTACAACGGAAACATTAATCCGTGTAGAGTAAACCTTTAAACAAGTGTTTGAGTAAAAAATGTTAAGTCGTTTCAAGGGTAAAATATTGACACAAGTCGGGAGTAAAACTCGACAACCCCCGTTGTGTCGAGTTTTACCCTATTGACGACCATGTTCCCTTTTTACGGTGGCAAAGTGTCAGATTTTACGCAATGTTGAGTATTTTTTTTCTTAGAGTGCACTATGTCTTTTATCCAGGGTTTGTAACAAGACCATAAAAGTGGCCAGAAGGCATTGGAAGGACACTAGGGGAAAATAAGTACACCTATACCATTACATGAATGTAAATGACTTAATACATTTGGAATTAAGACTACAGGTGGGACTATCAAAACATTCTCATCTGACCAATTTTGAGCGAAAGCATCGACTCCTGCGGTTCCTGGATTCCAAAATCTGGAGAAAAATTTGAGTAATTTTGTGTTATAGAATGAGGCAAAACAATCCACGGAAAAGGGGCCCACAATTTGCTAATCATTTGAAAAAAAACTCATCCGAAATACACCAATCATCAACATCTATAATTCTACTGACATAATCTGCATATTCGTTTTCGTTTCTGGGAATCCATTCAATATCTAATCTGATGCTGTTCCGCAGACAGGTGTTGAATTTATCAAAAGCTAAAATCTGCTACCAAATCTGCTTCATGCTACCAACTTCTACGATTCTAGCGGCACTTTGACTGTCTGTGAATACTTTGACTTGGGATCCTGTGATAATAAATTGGAATGAATGAATTAAGAGCGAATAAAATTGTGTTGAGTTCTCGCCAAGTAGAACTTTGAATACTTTCTTCTTGAGACCACAGTTTATGAGCAAGTTCAGTATCGTTGCGAACGATAGCACCTGAATCTGTGGCACTTGCGTCACAGCAGATAATTTTATTAATTTTGTGAAAGGCAAAAATATACCGAACATTCAAAAGCTGGGCGTTGTCTAGCCAAAACTGGATTTCTCTTTTACAGCCATCGTTCAATGTGATATGTTTACTTTCGTCTTCGGCATTAGCTATCTCGATTTGGGAATTCCTAGTCATTAGCCTTGTAATGCTACCGAGAACTGGAGAGAGTGAAATAATCTGCCCAACGAACGAATGTAAATCTCGGACAATGACATGATGTGATTGCTGTAGCTGAACTATGGAATGCCTCAATTTCTCTATTCTCCTATCGAGAATTTGGAGAGTGCCGTTCTTGGTATCCCAAATGATTCCTAACCAAACAATACAAGTGGTCGGATCCCAAATGCTCTTGGTAACATTATAGATATAGCCAGCTTTGATAAATTCAGTTCGGATATGAGATGAGATCTCTGTGGCTAATTGAGAGTGAAGTTTAGGAGTTAGAACTTGGGATAACAGTGAGACCATCGTCTAGATATAAGGCAATAAGAATACCACTAGATCTCCAATGCTTGACAAGAGGCTTGAGCGTCTTGGTGTGAGAATTATATGGAGCTGATGTAAGACCAAAAGGGGCAATACATTTGTTGAGACTCAGAAATATCTCTATATACCATTGATGGTCAGGAAATAGACCAGGAAAACCAAATATCTCGTTGATAGTCGGGTGCGATGTCGATATGGTGATAGCTACAGATTTAAGGTCAAAGGATTACCAAAGGGGCATCCCTGTGATATATACTGAAGAGCCAATTTTCTAGTCGTCTATCTTAAAAATGCGTTTCCCTGACATACTTATTGAGTTTACTCAGATCCAAGATTAATTCTTTACAGATGTGGGGTATACGCTGATAAAGTGGGCTCAAGATATAGGACGGATGCAATGTCTCATGTTATATTCTGCCAGACACAAGGAGATCTAAAACTGATTCGGTGACAAATTTTGCATTATTGATAGCAGATTGATTATTTTTGGCAGAAGTATAGATGGGTGCGTACTGTATAAATGGTATCATGTAACCATCGCTTATGACTGGAAGGTATCATTTTGTGAGTTCCGATCTCGCCAGAAATTTTAGATGTCGTTTAATCTTCCTTTCCACAAACATATTTGTCTGATTCTAATTCTTTGGAAGGGTAGGATTTATAAGAGCATTGTACCTTTTGAAATACATCCTTGAGACTTCTTCTATCTCTTGCGGTTTCCTACTATGATCCTGCTGGAGCTGGGGAACTGGTCGGTTGATTTTTGTTGACCCCAGTCGTCTGGGAGTGCAACTTTGGCAGGAGATTGTGTTGGGCTGCTGACAATTGGGGACAACAAGATCTAACACTGCGAGACAGGGACGTGGCACCTGCTCTGAAGTAACAGAAAACCTGGACTGAAGCTCCTGGCTCATTGTTCTGGGTGAACTTGGAGAGATTGACTGTCGACTTGGGTGGTGAGACAAAGTTCTGAGACCAGTGGGAACCTCGCATTCGCATGAGTAGCATGTCAGAATTTGACAGAGCCTGATAAAGGAAATTAAGAAAAAAGTAACAACGCAAGGAAACAAATATCAGAAAGGGAGAAAAACCGCTATAGTGGGAATGGGAGGGTGGGTGGGCTTTCAGGTATATGGACCAATCATCAGCACTTACCGTGTGTAGCGACCTGGATGGCGGGTGATAGAGTGACATGAGGACTTATATGGTGGTACCACACCTGAATGATTAAAGAGGATGACATCTGAGAATGTTAAGACTATCCAAGAGAAGGTGATAAGTACCCTGCACGGTTGAACAAAGGGCTTCTATTGTATAGAAGGGGCGTTCTAGTTGCAAGAGGTTTAAGGGCAAACTGGTCACGCAAACAACAAAACTATATTTTATTCATTATATTAAATTATAAAAATGCACTTAATTGTAAATCATATGAATTGTAAAAAGGTTCTACATAATTGTTGCCCCTTTTCAACGTTATGATCTGCTAAGTTATATTCGTAGAAACTTGAAACTTAACGTTAGTGATGAACACGTTAGGTAAACCATGGACGTAGAATTTTAATTCTACCTCCATGAGTAAACTTTTAGCGAACAGACTTTAAAAACCTTTATTCTTGGATAGCTCACTTTCATGAAATTTTTCCGACATTTGTAAGTGGTGAATTTATTTAATTTTGCCTACATGACGTGTGCCTGGCACTGTAATAGCAGGTGCAAAATTAAAATCAATTTTAATAGAACAAAAATTAAATCAATTGTTTATCTTTTCCCGACAAGAATTTCACCAATCTATATTATGGGGAAACCGCCTGCTATATAGGATGTATTGACCCAAATCGTCATCGGGCAAGCTCGGTTTGGTCGAGAGATTAAGACGTCTGGGACTGTAACCTTGGGGGCGTGGGCTCCCCAATCCCCGAGTCGCCTGTGGTTTTTTTACCCCGACACTCGGGCCGAGCCAGTGCTATACACACGTCGGTTTTAGGGCAAAAATTTAAAACAATTTTTTTTATCTCCGACCAAAAAATTTCACCAATGTATATGAAATTAAAAAATAATAAATTAAAAATTTAACCCAATTTTTAAAAGGGGGGTATTTAATCACAAATGTTGGTTTTATATCCATTTAATTGTCATTTTTTTTTAAATCAAAGAAAAAGTTGTGCTTTACAGTATTCTCCAAAAAGACCATTTCACAATTTATATCTTCTTAGTGGGACTGCATTTAATGCCCCCCCGTCGGGGGGAAAGCAGTCTTTGGAAAGGATGAAAAAAAAAGGTCTACTTTTTTATGTGATCCATCCCCTCCCAAAACCCCCCTTCCCAAAGGGTGCGGGTGGTTCATGGTCCCTCGGGTGGTCCTGCGGGTGGTATCTCAGGATCTCAACTTGCCTCATTTTAAAAAATGAAGAAATTACAAGTACAAAGTCCTCCGAAAATCGGGCTTGTGTCCAAGTAAAGTCAACAACAATTGTTTTCCCAAACTTGCCTCCTTTATTAAAATAACTCTATTTTTTCTGACAAATCTCCTACTATAAGATGTACAAAATATACTGTGGGACGTGTGTAAAATTTTGTGGGAAAAATTTTTTGAAGATGTTGAATATAGACGGGAAACCCAAAAATTTTTTGGGTACT
>CM055816.1:68833898-68867557 GCA_029582265.1 Zoroaster sp. YZ-2022
TGGCCCCGCGCCCGGGAGACGTCAAAGCCCCGTGGTCCTGCAGAAAGGGGGGCCCGGGGGCTCGCGCCCACTCGTCGGGGCCCGGAGGACGGTTCCCACGCTGGCTCGCTGTACCCAACGGGTCGACCCAAAGGCGGACGGGATCGGACGGATCCGACTCTGGGACAGCGACCCTACCGCTGGCTCCTGTCCCCCCGACGGGAACCCAAACGGCAGTGGGCACCGCCCGTGCTCCCGGCGAGATCCCCCCTCGGACTTCGACTCGGGTCGACCGTCTGCGGGGACAGCGGGCCTGCGTGCGGGACTACCCCTCACGCCCCAGGGCACAGGCGCTGCTGGCGTTCGGTCGACCGTCTGCGGGGACAGCGAACCAGCATGCAGGGACTCGTCCTCTCGGCCGGGAGCCACGGCGGGGCACGAGCCGGCGCCCGCTGCTACTGGAGGACACCGATGGGGCCTTCCGACGTCTCCAGTTTGCGGCGGGCCGAGGGCCATCCTCGAGCCCGTCCAGGTCGGTCCCGTCCGCTGCCGTGAAATGTTTCTTTTCGGGCTCGGGGACCACCTACCTAGTAACGTAACACCCACGCCTTTGGTAGTCCCGGCCCCCTCTATTCAATTTGCGTTAAAACTTGTCGAAGAAACACCGTGCGGTTGGGGCCTCGGCTCGGCCGTGGCTCCGGGAAGGAAGCCCCTGCACGCTGGCTCCCCGGTCCCCAGAGGGGTCGACCCGAACGCAGCGGCGGGCCCCCCCGTGCTCCTCGAGCGAGGGTCGCCCTCGGACTCGACTTCGGGTCGCCCCGTCTGCGGGGACAGCGGACCAGCGTGCAGGACTCGTCCTCGGCCCGGGGGCCCACGGCGACCACCTCGCGGGCCAGAGGACGAGTTCCTGCACGCTGGCTCGCGGTACACGCAGACGGGGCGATCCGAAGGCAGCGGGCATCGCCCGTGCTCCTCGGGGAGAGGAGGTCCCTGGCTGGCCCCTGTCCCGCAGACGGGTCACCGAAGTCGGTCGGGGGGCGACCTCTCGCGCGAGGGCACGGGCGGTGCCCACTGCTGCATTCGGATCGGCCCGTCTGCGGGGACCGCGCGCCAGCGTGCAGGGACTTGGCATCTGGGCCGGCAGCCCGGCCGGGTCGAACCCCGGTGTTTCTTCGACAGGTTTTCACGCAAATTGGACAAAAGGTGTTCCGTGCTACCAACGAGGTGGTGTTACGTCTATTATAGGGGTGGGTGGTCCTCGAGGCCGAATCGGAAAAAAAAACCCAAGCGGACGGGACCCGACTCTGCGCCGGGCTGGGGGATGGCGGTTGGACCGCCCAGCTGGAGACGTCGGAAAGCCCCCGTGGTCCTGCAGTAGCAGGCGCCGGGTCGGGCCCCACCGTGGCTCGCGGCCCAGAGGACGAGTCCCTGTACGCTGGCTCGCGGTACCCGCAGACGGGTCGACCCGAAGGCGGACGGGATCCGGACGGGATCCGACTCTGGGACGGGCTAGACCCTACACGCTGGCTCGCTGTCCCCGCAGACGGGTAGACCCAAACGCAGCAGTGGGCACCGCCCGTGCTCCTCGGCGAGAGATCACCCCTCGGACTTCGACTTCGGGTCGACCCGTCTGGGGACAGCGGGCCTGCGTGCAGGGACTACTCCTCACGCCCCAGGAGCACGGGCGCTGCCCGCTGCTGCGTTCGGGTCGACCCGTCTGCGGGGACAGCGAACCAGCCTGCAGGGACTCGTCCTCTCGGCCGGGAGCCACGGCGGGGCTCGAGCCGGCGCCCGCTGCTACTGGAGGACACCGATGGGGCCTTCCCGACGTCTCCCAGCTTGCGGCGGGGGCCGACGGCCATCCCCCTCGAGCCCGTCCCAGAGTTGGATCCCGTCCGCTGGCCGGTGAAATTTGTCCTATTTCGGGCTCGAGGACTACCTACCCCCTATAGAGACGAAGACCCACCCCGTTGGTGTACGGAACACATCTATCAATTTGCGTTGAAAACTTGTCGAAGAAACACCGTGGATTCGGCCCCAGCTGTCGTGGCTCGGCCGAGAGGACGAGTCCTCACGCTCGCTCCCGGTCCCCGCAGACGGGTCGACCCGAACGCAGCCGCGGGCACCGCCGTGCTCCTCGGGCGAGAGGTCGCCCCTCGCTGTCCGACTTCGGGTCGACCCGTCTGCGGGGACATCCGGGCCAGCGTGCAGCGACTCCTCCTCTCGCCCGAGGAGCACGGGCGGTGCACGCTGCTACCTTGGGATCGACTCGTCTGCGGGGACCGCCGCGGCGAGGCAGCGTGCAGGGACTCGTCCGCTCGGACAGGGAGCCACGGCGGGGCCCGAGCCGGCGCCCGCTGCTACTGGAGGACCCGCGGGGCCTTCCCGACGTCTCCCAACTGGCGGCGGGAGCCGGCCGCCATCCCCCTCGAGCCCGTCCCAGAGTCGGGTCTCGTCCGCTGGACTCTGAAATTTTTCCGATTTCGGGCTCGAGGACCACCTACACCTATAGTAGACGTAACACCCACCCCGTTGGTAGTAACGAACACCTCTATCCAATTTGCGTTGAAAACTTGTCGAAGAAACACCGTGGGGTTCGGGCCCCGGCTCCTGTCGTGGCTCCCGGCCGAGAGGACGAGTCCCTGCACGCTCGCTCCCGGTCCCCGCAGACGGGTCGACCCGAACGCAGCAGCGGGCACCGCCCATGCTCCTCGGGCGAGAGGTAGCGACTCTGGGACGGGCTCGAGGGGGATGGCGGTCGGTCATCGCCGCCAGCTGGGAGACGTCGGGAAGGCCCCCTCGGTGTCCTCCAGTAGCAGCGGGCGCCGGCTCGGGCCCCGCCGTGGCTCCCGGCCGAGAGGACGAGTCCCTGCACGCTGGCCCGCTGTCCCCGCAGACGGGTCGACCCGAAGTCGAAGTCCGAGGGCGACCTCTCGCTCGAGGAGCACGGGCGGTGCCCGCTGCTGCGTTCGGCTCGACCCGTCTGCAGGGACCGCGAGCCAGCGTGGGACTCGTCTCTCGGCCGGGAGCCACGGCGCCGAGCAGGCCGCACAGGTGTTTCTTCGACAAGTTTTCAACGCAAATTGAATAAGTGCTCGTACCCAACGGCGTAGTGTACCGTCTACTGAGGTGTCCTCGAGCGAAATAGGAAACATTTCACCGGCCAGGACGGGACCCGACTCTGGGACGGGCTCGAGGGGGATGGCGGTCGGCCCCCGCCGCCAGCTGGGAGACGCCGGGAAGGCCCCCTCGGTGTCCTCCAGTAGCAGCGGGAGCCGGCTCGGGCCCCGCCGTAGCTACCGGCCGAGAGGACGAGTCCCTGCACGCTGGCTCGCGGTCCCTGCCTACGGGTCGACACGAACGCAGCAGCGGGCACCGCTGAGGAGGAGGAGTCCCTGCACGCTGGTGGGAGACGCCAGGTGGGAGACGTCTGGAAGGCCCCGCGGGGTCCTCCAGTAACAGCGGGCGCCGGCTCGGGCCTCGCCGTTGCTCTTGGCCGAGAGGACGAGTCCCTGCACGGTGACTCGCGGTCCCCGCAGACGGGTCGACCCGAACGCAGCAGCGGGCACCGCCCGTGCTCCTCGGGCAAGAGGAGGAGTCCTTGCACTCTGGTCCGCTGTCCACGCAGACGGGTCGACCTGAAGTCGGAGTCCGAGGGGCGACCTCTCGCCCGAGGAGCACGGGCGGTGCCCGCTGCTGCGTTCGGGTCGACCCGTCTGCGGGGACCGCGAGCCAGCGTCTGGGTCTCGTCTCTCGGCCAGCCCGGCCCGCCGGGCCCAAACCCCACGGTGTTTCTTCGACAAGTTGTTAACGCAAATTGGATAGAGGTGTTCCGTACTACCAACGGGGTGGGTGTTACGTCTACTATAGGGGGTAGGTAGTCCTCGATCCCGAAATATGAAAAATTTCAGAGTCCAGCGGACGTGACCCGACTCTGGGACGGGCTCGAGGGGGATGGCGGTCGGCACCCGCCGCCAGCTGGGAGACGTCGGAAATGCCCCTCGGGGTCATCCAGTAGCAGCGGTCGCCGGCTCGGGCCTCGCAGTGGCTCCCGGCCCAGAGGAGGCCCCTCACGTGGCTCGACGTCCCCCAGGGGGGGTCGCCCCAAGTGAGCCCAACGGGCGACCTCCCCGAGGCAACGGGGGTGCCCGCTGCGGTTGTCGACCCGTCTGGGGGGACCGCGACCACGCGGGACTCTCCTTGGGCCCGGGGCCCGGCCCGACCCGGGTGCTCAAAACCCGTTTTTTTCTTCGAAAAGTTTCAACGAAAATTTGGGATGAGGTGTTCCGTATCCCAAAGGGGTGGGTTTTCATCACTATGGGGGTGGTAGTCCTCGACCCCGAAATAGGAAACATTTAAAGGTCCAGGGGACGGGATGCGACTCTGGGACGGGCTCAAGGGGGATGGCGGTGGCCCCGCCGACGCGGGGAACGTCGGGAATGCGGGGCCCCCGTACAGCGGCGCCGGCTCGGCCCCCGTGGCTCCCCCCGGGGGGGCCCCGCCTCGCGGTCTGCAGCGGTCGCCCCGAACCGCAGCGGCACCCCCTGTGCCCCTTTGGGCGGGGGGAGTCGCACGCGGGCCCCCTGTCCCCCAGGGACGGGTCGCCCCGGGGGTAGCCCGGGCGACCTTCCCCCAAAACAAGGGGCGGTGCCCCCGTTTTTTCCCGGTCGCCCCGTTCCGGCGTTTCAACGCAAAAAGTCCCCCCTTGTTTGATCTAGTTTGGCTGGTCGTCTCTTTGTATATGTTTAAAATTGATTTAAACCCTTTCAAAAGCAATTACCCCGGGACCCTAAAAAAAAAGTTTTTTGATAAATTCTTTGCATAATGTTTAGGGATTGACAAAAACCTTTTATTTTTTTTATTCAGCAAACTATTTATTCTGAAAATCTTAAATATCTTTTCGAGGTCGTTGAATCTAAACGCCATGTTTAACAGTTGGGTATAAACCCTCAAAAAACCTTTCCCAAAAAGCATTTTTCATTTTTTCTTTTTTTCCTATAAAATGGATATTTCATCGTTGAAACAGACATTTTACATTAATTGGGGTGTTTGGGCAATGACAAATTTAGAATCTTTGATTTAAAATAAGCTTTTTAAGGTTTAACATGTCAGATGTATTGTAACGCGTTGGTTGATGCAACAGCATGCATTTAGTCATAAGGTCTACGGTATGGGCGCCAGGAAGGGGGTTATTATTTTTAAACTTTGGGGAAATTTGGGGGCCCCGGTTTATGTAAACAAAGATGCTTAGGGGTTTTTTTCCTCCATGACTCTTTTGACATAGTGGTAAAAGTCATAACGTTAGGAGGGAAGCCTACATGAGTACAATTTTAAATTTAAAAAAAACGATCAACGTTAGACGTGTGAAGGGGTTTTCAATTTAAGCTCTGTGAAATTAAAAAGCAAATGTCTCCCAATGTCATGCATTAAAAAATTTGGATTGAGTACTTTAAAATTTTTAGCAATATTTTTGACAAGTCGGTTTTAAAATTACTTTTTAAAAAATTTTGGTTGACATTTAAAAATTTTAAAAAAAATCATGACAAAAAACTATTTTGCATGGAAGATGATAACATTGCGGTGATTTTTAAAAAACTCTACAGTAGAAATTGTTCAAAAAGAACGGGATGTTACAACGACTTTTGATCGTATGCTCTGATCGTCCTCAGGTTACTATTAGAGAATTTCACATGGTGCCCCGTAATTTTGTTTAAAATTACCCTGAAATTTTTAAAGGGGAATTAAAATTTAAATTAAAAAATTTTCAGGGAAAATTTGTTTTCAGTTTGAAAAAAGGGTTTTTAAAAGGAAAAAAATGTAAAATTTTTTTTTTTTTTCAAAGGTTTGACTCCAAGGAATTCCTTTTTTTTTAAAATTTTGATAATGGACCCCAAAAATGAAAGGCCCCGAACACTTTCCCAAAGAAAGATTTTCTAGAGATTTGATGTAACAATGAAAACCACAAATAATACACGAGGTAGTGCATCCCATGTGTGTATGAATACACACAGTATATATGTGTAAAACAATGTTTTTTTCTTTATTTTTTACAGATCTTTGCGGCATGCCCTATTCCTGGTATTGGGTGGTAGTGATGGCACAGCATGATACTTAACAACTTTTTATAGAGATCTTTCATACCGTGAACTTCACGTCCCGCCCTGTTGAATTCAGTATGTACCAGCTTGCCACCTGCTGCAATCTCAAGCAGACCTAATTTTTACTTTAGACATACATGTAGATGTAGCTTTGGGGCCGGATACATGTCCAGAGAAACTTGGCAAATCTAGTAAATCAGAGTACAATGTCTGTAAACAAACAGTATGGAGTCAAAGGGAAATTGAACAATTGTAATATCTTGAGTGTAGGAAAACTGAACAATATCCGTACTATTGCGCAGGATTTCTGTGTAAAAGAGGATGTGAATGATAAATCTGATGTCGGCACATCTGCACACATTTGAACTAAACCCTCCCAAATCAGTGCACTCATGACGTTCAAGTTAATCATCATTGCCAAGGCCTGACGGCATCTAGCTCTGTTCCTTCATTTTCGCCTCTTTGAGCTAAACACTGTTCATCATCAGTACATCATTGCTACATTCAAAATATCCTTGAAAATATTTTTCAAAATCTACCCAGGGCTCATTATCAGTGCTGCTTCTGTTTATAGTTATACCCATGAACCTGTTTTTGTGGGGTTGGGCTATGAAACAACTTTTGTAGAATAAAAACGTAAGGCACTAAATGTGATTATTAAACTTGCATAGCTGTATAATTTATAGATGGCTATTTGAAAATAAAAGGTTTATGCACTGTTCACCTGAAAGTTATGTTCACATAAAGACTGGACAGATAATTGATAAACACAGACAGATATGACATGAATATATAGATTGTACCTATCTCATCAAAGATCTCAAATTTAACATGTGACAATGATGCTGAGAGTCATTATAGGATGTGATTCCTTTTAAAAAATTACTGTTTTGTGATATAGTAAAAAAAAACAACTGAAAGCTAGGAAAGAAAATTGAAATAAATGTGCAGGAAAATGTGAATCAAAACTACTCCCATGACTTATTTATTGTATGTGTGAAACCGTGTACCATGAAAATTGTTGCCAAAGGAAGTGACAATAATGGTAAATTTAAAAAACCATACATCAATCATCCTGAGAAATGATTTGGTTTTCATGTTACAGGAGAAAAGAGAGAATCGTTGTCAAAAAACGGGAAAAAAATGTAGTTGACAGTTTTGTTTATATTTTTACAAGGATGTGTGTTAGTACCAAATACCAATGTAACACACATTCCTTTATTTTTATATTGCATTTTAGACACATGGACCCCAAATGTAAGTAAAGTCCCTCAACTACTTTGACCAATAAAAGTTTTTCTAGAGATTTGATGTAACAATGAAAAAACCACAATATAACACACGATAGTGTGCATCCCATGTGTATGAATACATACATGTATATATGTAAAACAATGTTTTTCTCATTTTTTTTTACAGATCTTTACATGCCTTATTCTTGTATTGTGGTGGTGGTGTGATGGCACAGCAAGATACTTTAACAACTTTGCAGAGGATCTTTCTATACCGTGAACTTCACGTCCTGCCCTGTTGACCTAGCATGTACCAGCTTGCCACCTTACGCGCACCTCAAGGACCAGACCATTCTACTTTATACATATGTAGATGTAGCTTAATGATGTTGACTTGCAGAGAAACTTCAGTAAATCCAGTAAATCAGGAGTAATGTGTGTCAAAACAGCATGGAGTCACAATGGAATTGAAGCATAAAACTTGAGGTAGGAAAACCGAACAATATCCGTACATTGCGTAGGATTTCTGTGTAAAAAGAGGATGTGAATGATAACTGATGTCAGTATACATCTGCGTCAACACATTTTGAACTAAACCCGTCCTAAATAGTACCATACGTTCAAGTTAATCATCATCATTGCCAAGGCTCAGATTTTGCAATTCAGGGGCTCTGTTCTCTCTATTTTCGTCCTTTTGGAGCCAAACATCATCAGTACATCATTGTTAAGGATTCAAAATATCCTGGAAAATTTTTTCTGTGTACCTACCTAGCCCAATATCAGTGCTGGCTTTCCGTTTATAGTTATACCCTATGAACTTGTTTTGTGGGCTGGTAAAACAACTTTGTGGTATCAAAAACGTAAGCACTAAATGTGATTAAACCTTGCATAGCCAGGTTAATTTAGATGATGTATTATTTGAAAATAAAAGGTTTTTATGCACTGTTCAATACCTGAAAGTTATGGGTCTACATAAAGACTCGTAGACTAGACTGAGGTAAATACAGACAGATATGACATGAATATATAGATAAATGCACCCATCTCTACCAAACATCTCAAAAATTAACATGTGACAATGTCTGGAATAATATTATAGGGCTGTGATTCCTTTTAAAAATTACTGTTTTTGTGATGGTAAAACAAAACAACTGAAAGTTAGAAAAGAAAAATTGAAATGAACAATGTGAAGATGATGAATCCAAACCATCCCATGACTTATTTATTGGTGTGTGAAACTGTGCCATGAAATTGCTGTAAAGGGAAGTGAGACAATGGTAAATTTAAAACCTATACATCAAGTCTCGTCCTGAGAAATGATTTGGTTTCGTCATGTTAGATAAAAGAGGACTGTTGTCAAAATGGGAAAAAACATGTAACAGTTTTTGTTTATATTTTTACAAGGATGTGTGTGTTAGTACCAAATAAAATGTGTATATTCCCTGTTATTTTTATATTACATTTTTAGATATATGGACCCCAAAATGTAAGTAAATAGGTCTCTCAGAACCACTTGACCAATGAAAGATTTTTCTAGAGATTGATGTAAACAATGAAAACTATTCATAGGTAACGTGAATGTATTGTATGTATAAATACATGTACTCAACGATGTGCGTATTGCTATATACTGTGATTACTGTTTTGGCATTCGCGCGATATGTAGGCGTACGTACGGTACATACGCACACGCGCGCTATAGTACGACCATGCACACACAAGGACACGACTAGTCGCGCGCACCACTGTGTAGATTCACGTAAGCATCGACCCATATTTTAGACTAGAAAACGTCGTTTATATTGAACATTGCAGTCAGCCGCTGCCCACGAATCAAACGAGCTAAAAGATATGAAATATGTAGTTTTCTAAATGAATGCGTCTTCATTTCATTTAAAAATTCAGACTTCAATAACAAAGTAATCGATATCCCAACGTTGTAATAATTCAAGTGGATATTACTTTATTGACCATTTCAAGCGACACTCTTTCACACACACAATACAAATCTTTCTCAAATGTTTAATTGCATTGAAGAAAAAATCTACCAACGACAAAAAATATATAACTTAATTTATTGGCTGATCGATTTTACAATTCAAAATGACTGTTCTAGGGCTGTAAATTGTGGAATGGAATTTTGGCTTCAAGGAAGTTAAGTTGTGTTAACGTTGGTTTTTTCTGAACATGTATCGCTTCATGTTAACAGAAGCTAAGCTTAAGTGACGTCACGTTTCATTATTAGAGTGAAGAAAACAAACAACCGCACAGTGTGGACACTTTATTACGCACGGCCCTATGGGGGCTGGTAAATACGGCAAATGCTGGTGGCATCCGCGAGCGAGCGTGTATGGATTCGTCCTCTCGACCGGGAGCCACGGCTCGAGTTGGGGTCCGAAATCACACGGTGTTTCTCTTCGATAAGGTTTCAACGCAAATTGGAGAGGTGTTCCGTACTACCAACGGGGTGTTGCCCGTTTTATAGGGGTACGTAGTCCGAGCCCGAAACAGGAAAAAATTCAGAGTCCAGCGGGGCCCGACTCTGGGACGGGCTCGAGGGGGATGGCGGTCGGCCCCGCCAGCAGGTAGACGTCAGGAAGGCCCGGGTCATCCAGTAGCAGCGGGCGCCGGCTCCGGGCCTCGCCGTGGTCCCCGCCGAGAGGACGATTCCCTGCACGCTGGCCGGTCCCCGCAGACGGGTCGACCCAACGCAGCAGCGGGCACCGCCCGTGCTCCCAGGCGAGAGGAGTAGTCCTTCCACGCTGGCCGGCTGTCCCCGCAGACGGGTCTACCCAGTCGGAGTCCGAGGCGACCTTCGCCACGAGGAGCCGGCGGTGCCCGCTGCTGCGTTGGTGTCGACCCGTCTGGGATAGCGAGCCAGACAGGGCGTCGTCCTCGGCCGAGCCACGGCCCGAGCCGCGGCCAGAACCCACGGTTTTTCGACAAGTTTTCACGTAAATTGGGATGAGGTGTTCCGTACTACCAACGGAGGGTCTTACGTCTATAGGTAGGGTGGAATATCGAGTTCAAATCAGAAATCCAGCGGACGGGACCCGACCCTGGGACGGGTTGAGGATGGCGGTCGGCCCCGCCGCCAGCTGGGAGACGTCGGGAAGGCCCCCGCGGGTCCTCTGGCAGCGGGCGCCGGTCAGGCCTCGCCATGTTGCCCTCGGCCGAGGATGAAAACCCTGCACGCTGGCTCGCGGTCCCGCAGACGGGTCGACCTGAACGCAGCAGCGGGCACACGGCTGTTTTACGCGTATGTGACGCTCAAAGAAGTTTCTTCCACCGAAGCCACTCATGCATAATTCATGTCAAAACGATGACGTCACGTCAATAATGGCTGCGCTTCAGATCACTGAGAGCTGACCAAAACAGGGTTTGGAATATCTGCTAAATTAAACCTTCACACGAAGGAAATAGTCGTTCTATTAAACTTTCTGATGAATCATAATTAAATTATACTCTTGTGGTTAGTGGGTGCTATAAAATTTAAAAGCCGGAAAAAATACAATTTTTATGTCGTATTCACATCGTCTTTTGTTGTTGGAAGATTCAAATTGACGTTCTGAACCTCCTTTACTTAATAGGGGCTAGTTTTAACTTTTCAAAAAGGATTATTAAAATGAACTACTATATTCACTTTTTAAAACGTTTAATCTCATGTAGACATTTCGTTTAAGTATTCAACCGTTGTTGAAAACTTGTAAAAGCCGAGGCCTAACAAAACTTCCATTAAAATCGTTTGATGAACGTTCCGTGCAGACGGCCCAGGCGCAGTAACTTCTTCGCTGGTAATCCCATTAACTCTATCATTTTGTACGGTGTTGTGTTGGCACCGGTGATATACGTCAGAACGGCGCGCTATGTAAATACGACGTAAAACACAATAAAGGGGGCCACTTTGCATCTGTCACGTTAGCAGTTTTTTTAAGTACCTGAAACCGACCAAAAAGTGTTTCAACACGTGTATGGACATACAGGCTTATACTAGAACTAATTTGAGTTGATTTATTTTATTTTTTAATGTTTTAATTTATTTTTTTACCCTCAAATTTCCATAAAAATTGGACGGAAAAAGTTACCGCACTTTTCCGTCCATTTGTTGATGGAAATATTAGTATAATTAAAAAAATAATAGTAATAATCAACTCAAATTATCTTTAGGATAAGCATGCATGTCTATTCAAATGTTGAAATTCTTTTTGGGTGGTTTCAGATAAACAAAATAAAAAATTACAACCATTAGAAAAACTGCTAACGTGACTTTAGGAAAGTGGTCCCCTTTATTGTGTTTTATGTCATACACTAGTTTACACAAAACTGTCATCAATATTCTACACAGTAGATTATACGGGAGTACAGTGATAAAAACGCACAGGAACAAAGATGAGTTTCAGTGATATTTACAAATTTTATTCGTAGAGTTTCAAATTCCATCAACAAGCTCTAGGAAAAATCTGTACAGTATGTACAAACAGAATCACAATTCACTTGGTTCTCGTAACCTTCCAAAGAAACCAGTGAGTATAGGAAATAATTATTGAATAATTTCGGTATAAGTGTATGGGAAGATTCAGCGGACCAGCATCCATGAAAAATATGTGAAAAATGTTCAAGAAAACTAAGACACTGTAAATCTGGAGAACGATTTTATACTGTTCAGAGCCTCAAAGATAAACAGCGAATCCAACACAATTGGCCAAAGCATACAAGAACTGGAACTTGGTTCGTGTGTGAACTTTTTACGCAACAGTCTAGAGGAGGACCGCAGTCTAAACCAAAGGCTGGTAGGCCTAAATCAACAATAGCTTGTAATAATAATAATAATAATAATAATAATAATGTGTGGACTTATATAGCGCACGTATCCACCAACTAAGTGGTGCTCAAGGCGCATTATATCATTACCCCTGCTCATAAGGCTCATAAATCATTCCTGAAACCATATCAGCTCCCTGGGGAGTATACAGCTCAATTGCTGCCATTACAGCGCATATAGGGCTAATCAACCAACTCTGCCCTCACACGTACCCATTTAACCCCTGGGTGGAGAGAAGCAATTATGGTTAAGTGTCTTGCTCAAGGACACAAGTGTCACGGCCGGGATTCGAACCCACATTCTGCTGCTAACACCAGAACTTGAGTCCGGTAAGCCAGACCGCTCGGCCACTTTTCACTGAGCGATGACAATATATTTCATCAATTAAGTGATGCGCAACATCTGGACTATCCCATTAGTTTTGAAATCAGTGGTCATCAGTGGCAACAGTCACTCTTCATTTGTAGTATTTGTCTATGTATACTGGGAAAGCCATCAGTTCAGACACCGTGCCAACATAACCTCTCTGTGCGCAATGTTTGACACAGTGTTTGCCATCTGTTAAGTCCAAACATCAACTGCCCAATATGTAATAAACATGTACAGTATAGCAGCATCACTTCTAGTCCCAGAGTGCTAAGTGTTCAACTGGACAATCTAAATGTTGGGTGTACAGCATTTGATGGCATTGGACAAATAACCCGATTATTGGTTTACTCAATGAGCAGGGTGGTGAGCTGATTCACACCGAGTTTAACCGCATAGGGAGAATCGTCAATGGTATGCGGGATGACCTGGAGCGACTGATGTCCATAATGAGGCAGCATCACATCAGTACCGCACCAGAAGTGCGGTCAAAAGTCATCAAGCCTGGAAACAAAAATTAAAAATTAAAAAATAAATAAAGTATATGCAAAATGAAAATATCATCTTCCTGCAAATTCCACAATATTCATTTTTTACATGCGTTCCACAGAGTTTGCAATATTTGCACAGGAACAGTACATAAGTTTCCACAAAATTCCCCCGTGAAGAAATAAAGTCCCCCATACAGGACTCCCACTGGTAGTTCCACAGCTATGCACAAGCTGTATACCGAGTGTTTTTGCCCACAATGTTTACTTACCTATTCTATGATGCTCGCCAGTACAAAAAAAAGGCATTCCACCTAATTGATTTGGTAAAATTTGTGGAGAATTGCTACTACTTTACCGACACGTTTAAACCTCATCAGCCGCCATGCGCATGTGCGCTGATACGTCAGTTTGCCCTAGTGTAGTTAGTTATCTGTGTGTGTATATATGTTTGTAGTATGTGCACGGTCTAGTCTGTTGGCGACGTAATGATGATCGTCGAACTCTGATGATCGCCAGCGTCTTTGGCTACTAATCAAAGATGCCTCAGCGTTAACTATAAACTTTGTTTTTTATGATCACGGGTCAAGTTTTCAGTTGCGCGACCATCAATAACGAAAAATGCAGGTCGCATGAGGTCATAGTGTGGTATCGGTGCGCATGAGCATCAGTACTTATCATTGCGGCTGATGTCGGTAAAGCAGTAGCTATTCTCTATAAATTTCAACAAAAAAAGTGAGTGGAATACCGATTTTCTTTTTACTGGCGAGCATCATAACATATGTAAGTAAATATTGTGGGCAAAATTTAAGCAAAAATTGTACCGTTTTTTATCGGCATAGGGCCAAGAGTCAGACAGAGTCTAGAATATTGGCAGAATGGCACTAATTATGGGGCTAATAATAAACCAAAGTTGAGCTGTTCATTTAAAATACAATAACTTCAACCAAAACTTACCGCTCTACGAAACCAACACAGACTGTGTCATCTGAAGGATGAATAGAACTCAAGTAGTTGAACATCCTGGAATTCGTTGAAACCTAAAAAATAAACCAATGCAAATTCAAATTATAGTTATAAAACAAGTATTTCTAAATTCGTGGTGTAATGTTTTGACATTCTGGAATACATCAAACACAACTTGCAACTTATTACTCACGGGGGGGGGGGGAGCATTCTAACAATTAGGTAAAGTTAACACGCTTATTGTATACGTTTTAATAATACTGTATTTTATACATATGTACAAAAATAAAAAAGTTATACAAAAACTAGATAATTGTTATATTTTAAATATCTGTGGCAGTGTCATGAGTGTGGGCTGTGTACTGTTTGTTTCTCTCTCTTTTGTTGTCAGGTAATTACCAAAACCAAATGATGTGGTAGGGGATTGAAGCCAAATGTTGTGGTACGTTAGGGAATGGAAGCAAACAAGAGCTATAAAAATCATGACTTTCAACGTCAATAAACATGTGCTAAAATCTCCAGTTTTTAACATGTGTACAGTTCGCCCCCACAAATCTCGCCCCGTAGCATCTTATTCTTCATTGGAATTAAGGGGCGAAGTTGTACTGGGGCGAAAGCACGTGAACGTATAAACGGTGTTGAAATGTTT
The DNA here is from genome assembly GCA_029582265.1 of Zoroaster sp. YZ-2022. Classification (NCBI taxonomy): domain Eukaryota; kingdom Metazoa; phylum Echinodermata; class Asteroidea; order Forcipulatida; family Zoroasteridae; genus Zoroaster; species Zoroaster sp. YZ-2022. The sequence continues at coordinate 68,848,499 of CM055816.1, forward strand.
ACAAAAAATGCCAAACTTTTCATAGCTTTAAATCATCCAAAACAAAATGTCCTACACTTACTTGTCAATTTTTCCTGAAGTACATCATCTTGTGAGATGATGACATGTTTTAAGGGTCCGTTGTGACTTGTGTTTATGAGAAATGAGACAAAATGTCTGGTGATCGTCCGTCGACATGTAGAGCAGTCCAGACACAATGCGGGCTGTATGCGTCACGTGTATCTTTCTCCCGCATTAACTGCTTGAAGGAGCACCTGCCCCTGAATGCAACCAATTGTTCGTCAATAGTTAGACACTCCCCGGGGCTGAAGTGATTTTGTAGGGTGGCTGTGAACATGTCAAAGATTTGTCTGATGTGCGCGAATTTGTCAGTGGCTCTTCGTTGGTCACGCGTTGTCTTGTCGTCGAAGTGTAGCATGGCAACAATGTCTTTGTAACGCTTCCCCGCCATGGTGGCCTGGCACAGAGGACGAGCAAATGGCCCTGGATGCCAAAAAGACCGGACCCTCTCGTGCCCTGATTTCGTCAGCCCCAGGAAGAAAATCAGGCCGAGGGCCGACCGCAGCTCGACCATGGCGACGTCCACCCAGCCTCGTCCTCTGTTCTTCAACCCCTCCACATTGGTGAACTGCAGGACGATTTGCAAAATTGTTCCGGGAAAGAACAGCTCAAAAAGCTGCAATGGCGTTGATGCCCCACCCAGTTTTCTGGGGCCCTTTGCCTGGGTCAGGATGTTTGCTGGGGCTGTCCTCATTATTGGTGTCGGCTGGTCGCTAGAGATCGTACCATCCGGTGAAGTAGCTGGACCAGCCGCTGGGGCCGGGGCAGGCGGTTGCCGAGGGGCACGTGGTCGACGCGGTCGGGCCGGAGCGGGCGGTTGGTCCGGAGCGGGCGGTTGGGCTGCAGCGGGCGGTTGGGCCGGAGCGGGCGGTTGCAGAGGGGCACGTGGTCGACCCCGTCGGGCTCGTTGGGCAGGAGCGGGCGATTGAGTCGGGGCAGGCGGTTGCACAGGGGCACGTGGTCGACCCCGTCGGGCTCGTTGGGCAGGAGCAGTTGCTTGTGATGGTCCAGGCTGCTGGTCTCGTTGCCGTTTTGGTGCAATATGCGCCGGTCGTTTCTTGGGTGGGGGGCAGGCTCGCAGTCAGTACTGCTGTCATCAGAACTCAGTGAACCAATTGAAAATGAGTGCTGGTCATCTGGACTCTCTTCGTCCGATGTTTCCATTGGGCTTCCTTCACTTTCATCATCGCTTGAATCGGCTTGAAAAATGCCTTGCAAAACTGTGTCACTTGTGAGGCTAGTCTTGCTTGAAGATGCCATGGTGGTGGAATGAAGCATCACAGCAAATTGCAAGCTATTTCACAGTCATCAAAACAATGAAAAACATAAGCAAAATAAGGGGGGGGGGGATGAGTCACCCATTGCAAAAACATAAGCTGATAAGCTGTTTTCCAGCTGCAATGTATCATTCCACACCTCATTTTGTGTACCACCTACAAACAATAAGAAGCTATGACCCTATAATTACCCTGATGGTATTTCTGGGTCAGGATTGCCTACAAACATCAGTTGTTTGCATTTAGTCCCAGGGCCAGACAAAGGATGAAAGACAGTTCATTGATATAGAGGTAGCTACTACAATCCATACACCAAACAGTCAGACAGACAGGTTTGCTTTTGAAGTACAGCCATTGCAACCATGTAAACATTGAAATCAGTATTGCGCTGCAATACAAGCACTGACACATAACAGCCACAGGGTAAACAAAAAACACAAACTAGGCCACCTAGTCATTACCCTGGGGGTATTTCTGGGTAAGGTATGCCTACAAACATATGTTGTTTGCATTTAGTCCCAGGGCCAGACAAAGGATGAAAGACAGTTCATTGATATAGAGGTAGCTACTACAATCCATACACCAAACAGCCATAGACAGACAGGTTTGCTTTTGAAGTACAGTCATTGCAACCATGTAAACATTGAAATCAGTATTGCGCTGCAATACAAGCACTGACACATAACAGCCACAGGGTAAACCAAAAACACAAACTAGGCCACCTAGTCATTACCCTGGGGGTATTTCTGGGTAAGGTATGCCTATGTAACCAAGCAGAAGAAAGGTGACAAAACTCTTTTTCTTTACAGGTCTGGTTAACATTAAGTTGTTTATTAATTTAGGACTATAAAATAACAAATTAATATCCAACATACAAGTTTTCTACTAAACTGGGGTGAACGTCCACTATACACTCAAATTTCACGATGTGAGTGGAATTTCATGGCAAATACTTTCAGTGTAAGGATTAACAAGGCTAAACAAGACTATAGCAATACTACAAGGCTAAACAAGACTATAGCAATACTACAAGGCTAAACAAGACTATAGCAATACTACAAGGCTACCAGAAAGGGGCCTGGAAGAAATTTAAATACAAAAATATTAATTATTAAATGCATACCTTCCCGTTTGGATAACTTTTAAATTAAAGATTACCTGGGACTTACTTCGTTTGAGTAAATTTAGACCATGTCAATGCAAAATTTACTATTACTCATAATGCAAATATTCAAGTTAAACTTGGAAATGAAAAATACAAAATCACATGTGGAAATTACACTTCACAGTAAAGATAATTCCCACCTACGGAACTCACCCAGACACTCTTCTGCACCCGAAAGGTTACTGCCTGATGGATGAAAATGAAGTTGTACCATACAATTGTCATTTAACGGAAGGAAAACTAATGATGGCTGAACTTAAGAAACGAAAATAACTAAGAAGAACAGCTCTCTACTGTAGACCCTTCCTCTACAGCGCCAAGTGCAGGAATGGTTCCTTAACATTGCACTGTGCAGCTCACTGTAACGCTTGATTGAACATGATTGGCATCCTAATTGTTTGATGACAATGCTCACAACCATTCCAAGACTTCCAACATAGAAGAGTTCCAAAAGAAGGACACTGGGCATTTTATACATTCCAAAAGGGTTTTAAAAATCACTAAAGGTGAGTATGCAAGCAATGAATTTGCAGAATGCAAAGTCAGCTGGTTACACCGGGTAGTAAAAGTCATTAAAGGTAAGTAAGCAATGAATCTGCAGAATGCAAAGTCAGCTGGTTACACCTACAAACATATGTTGTTTGCATTTAGTCCCAGGGCCAGACAAAGGATGAAAGACAGTTCATTGATATAGAGGTAGCTACTACAATCCATACACCAAACAGCCATAGACAGACAGGTTTGCTTTTGAATTACAGCCATTGCAACCATGTAAACATTGAAATCAGTATTGCGCTGCAATACAAGCACTGACACATAACAGCCACAGGGTAAACAAAAAACACAAACTAGGCCACTTAGTCATTACCCTGGGGGTATTCTGGATCAGGTATGCCTACAAACATATGTTGTTTGCATTTAGTCCCAGGGCCATTGATATAGATATAGCAAGTGGCTATACACAATGTATCATGTTTTTGTACACAAGTCTATGGCTGTTGGCAGAGACCATTATTTGTAAGGGTTGCCCTAACCCGGGAATGAACTCTAGGGTAGAACTGTTTAGCCACTCTTTTTAGGAAGGGTCAGTGATAGTTCACAAAAATATTCAGCTCAATTGACTAAAAAAAATTGTTGTAATTAAAGAAAATAGTAATTTCTTCCTCACGCGTACTCCCCTTCGCTTCACCGAGGTTTTTAAAAATCCGTGACCCCAACGTACTTCTGCTTGGTGGTGGCGGAAGGTCACGTATTTTTAAATAATTTTACCTATTTACATATGTAAAACTTTCTATCAACCAATCAGGTTATCGCTTTTTACAAGGCCACTTTATATAACGGTTGACGCGAAAAGGAATGTTTATAAATAAAATGCATGGGTGACGTCATAGACATCATTATGCGCGCTGACTAATATCAACCGAAAGAGGGCGCCTTTTAAAACGGTGAAACAGCCGTGGGCACCGGCCGTGCTCCTCGGGCGAGAGGAGGAGTCCTTTCAAGCTGGCCCGCTGTCCCCGCAGACGGGTCGACCCGAAGTCGGTTTCCGAGGGGCGACCTCTCGCTCGAGGAGCACGGGCGGTGCCCGCTACTGTGTTGGGGTCTACCCGTCTGCGGGGACCGCGAGCCAGCATTAAGGGACTCGTCCTCTCGGCCGGGAGCCACGGCCCGAGCCGGGGCCAGATCCCCACGATGTTTATTCGACAAGTTTCCAACGCAAATTTGATAGAGGTGTTCTGTACTACCAACGGGGTGGGTGTTACGTCTACTATAGGGTAGGTAGTCCTCGAGCCAGAAATCGGAAACATTTCAGAGTCCACCGGACGGGACCCGACTCTGGGCCGGGCTCGAGGGGGATGGCGGTCGGCCCTCGCCGCCAGCTGGGAGACGTCGGGAAGGCCCCGCGCGGTCCTCCAGTAGCAGCGGGCGCCGGCTCGGGCCCCGCCGTGGCTCCCGGCCGAGAGGACGAGTCCCTGCACGCTGGCTCGCGGTCCCCGCAGACGGGTCGACCCGAACGCAGCAGCGGACACCGCCCGTGCTCCTTGGGCGAGAGGAGGAGTCCTTGCACGCTGGCCCGCTGCCCTGTAGACGGGTCAACCCGAAGTCGCATCCGAGGGGCGACCTCTCGCCCGAGGAGCACGGGCGGTGCCCGCTACTGCGTTCGGGTCGACCCGTCTGCGGGGACCGCGAGCCAGCGTGCAGCACGGCTGTTTCAGCCCCATAGGCCGTGCATAATAAAGTGTCCACTGTTCGGTTGTTGGTTTTTCGGCACTCAAATAATGAAACGTGACGTCACTTATCTAGCTTCGTTAACATGGCGATTCACGTTCAGAAAAAAAGAACGTTAACAAACTCAACTTCCGACCAAAATTCCACTCTTACAACCCAAGACTATCATTTTTGAATGCAAATATCGATGAGCCATTAAAAGTTATATATGTTTTTGCCGTTGTTGATTTTTTTCTTCAATGAGATTAAACCGTGATTAATTTTGAGAAGATTTGTGTGTGTAAATAGCGTCGCGAAATGGTCAATAAAAGTAATATCACTTGAATTATATAACGTTGGGAAATGATTACTTTTTTATTGATCTGAATTTTTTAATGGAAAATGAAGACGCATTCATTTAGAAAACTACATATTTCATATCTTTTAGCTTGTTTGATTCGTGGGCAATGACGGAAATTTTTAATATAAACGACGTTTTCAGTCCTAAAATACGGGTCGTGTGCTTACGTGAATCTACACAGTGCGCGACTAGTCTGCATCATGTGTGTGTATAGTCGTACTATACCGCGCGTGTACGTATGTACCTTACATGTACACATACATACAAATCTCGCGAATATTGAACACAGTAATAATCACAGTACATAATATCCCTTTCAACCCCAAACGTGCCACCTGTGCTCAATGTGGAATGTATGTTCTTTACCAAAGGGACGCTATGTCACGGGAATTCACTACTCTTTTGTTCCCAAGGCTCCTCTCCGGCACAACGCCTGAAACCTGTAACTGAAATGTAAATAGCGCCCTCACTTGACGTTGGCATGATTAATCAATCGCAGGACAATGCGCGCGTCAGTATGAATGATTTTAGCGTCTCTATAAAGCTGTAGCTTTTTTCCGTGACCGCCGACGCTCACTTAGCTGTTTTACAGCTGACAGTCGACCGCTAGCCATGGATGACGCTGAAATTATTGACGAAATATTCGCGGATAGTGGTTCAGAAATATCCGATGACCAGTCCTCCTCATCCACATCAGAAGAAAGTGAAGAAGAGTTTGTCACACACCCACCAAGGTCATCAACAAGAGAACTTCAGGTGAGGCCTTAACTAAGACGTAGGCCCAGCTGGAAAAACTCACATAACTGTTCCAATTGGCTAACGTTACTGATTAGAAAGAGCCAAACATGTTTTGCATATTTTCTGAATGTAGGCCCTAGGCCTACTTTTATGTTTTTTTTCTAAAGGGGTGTTGGTGAAACTGAAAGTCGGATCCTCCAGACCTAGTCAGGCTTTCCTGGATCCTCAGAAGAAAAATGTTTTTTCTTTCAAAGGAATGATGGATGGAATGGCATTTCAAAGAATATTAACTGTTCAAGTAATTTCAAAGAATTACCTTACGTTTGAATGTAGTCCTAATTAACTTAATTTGCCAAATATTGCAGGTGAAATGGGCTTTTTTATGTAGGATGGATCTAGTAAGGTCAGACTTACGTTGACATTAGATCCGGGGAATCTGGGTTTTACCAATTGCCTTTCTAACGAAATTCATAACAGCATATTTGAATTAATCTGATTTTTACTATGCAAGAAAAAGACATGAATAAAATCACAAAGTTTGTCCAAAAAGTGTGCAGTATAAATGCAGAGTCGGCTTCAACTTCTCAACTTCTGCACCATATCAAAGTGAATGAATCGATGAGGATGTCACTTGCTCTACCGTAGAGCAATTGGCATCCTCTAGCAAGTTGCATCATCTTTTTGATCTATCAAAAGAGCATTTTAACATTTCAGTGCCATCTAAGGTTTCGAGTCAACTCTGTCCCAGGTCAACTCCGGTCCAACTCGGTTAGTGTTCGTGCCCAAAAACGTTACAGCACCCTCTTCGACCAAGAATACAGCCTATATTTACTTTAATTGGATTGCGTTGTACCATCTGGACAGAGTTTACCTTGGACAGAGTTGACCTGCATCCCCATCTAACCATATCGAGTGTATGATTAGATAACACAGGAAGGTCATACAAATTGCAAGCACCTGGTGTGCTGTCATTTTCAAGAAAAGTGGGACTATGCATAAATTTCCAAAAAAAGTAAATAACCGCCAAAGCTCATTACACCCAAATCATATAGTGCCCTCCAGTAGAGAAGAATGTTGTGGTTAGACGGGAGAAAATGAGAAAAGACTGAGCAGTGGAAGACGCCCAATTATTTAAATGAGAGGTGGCGACATCATAAAATAATTGAGACGTCATAGTAGTAATAAAGATTACATAAAATGAAAAGTCTAATTGAGGCTATCTTCTGAGTATAGAAGATGGCGAGCTGAGTGAAGAACAGAATTGTGCCTTGCGAGTGGCTTTTATGATTTAGCCACCAACCAAAGCCACTCGCAAGGCACAGTTACTCTATTCTTTATTTCATATTTTGTCGCCATCTTTATTATACCCAGAGATAATCTTATTTAGTTTTTCATTTTTATATGTCCACTTTTTAATTTTTCTATGATGTCACAAATTCTGTTATGATGTCACACCTCATTTAAATAATTGGGCGTATTTATATCGTCTCCCGATTCTTTTCTCAGTTTTATACATTTGTCCCCCATACGGCATTTAACATACTACTCCTCCTACAGTCGGCCATATCTGAAAAAGGCTAATGTTGTATTATGGTATCATCAAGAAATGTGCCTTAATTCCATATAGCACCATCATACATAAGTTTCTTAATACTCATACTTCAGGTCTGGATGGCATAAAACCTCCCATAATGAAGCGACCCCCTATGAACTTTACTGAAGAGACTGGATGTACTGAAGATTTCAGTAACCTCTCGCCTGGGCAGATCTTTCAACTGTTCTTCTGTCAGGCAGTCTGGAAGTTGATGGTGACAGAGACCAATCGCTATGCTGACCAAACGCTGGGTGCAGATGCAGCCAATCATCAGCATGCCTGGACTCCAACGGATATCCCTGAGATGATGGCATTTGTGGCCTTGCTTCTGTGTATGGGCATCAACAGCGGCCACGCTACGCCATGCACTGGTCCAGGTCTGAAGTTCTGCGAAGTCCTGTGTACTCATCAACTATGTCTCAAACCGATTTGACGCACTCCCGAGATTTTTCCACGTTGCCAACAACAGAGCTGAAAATGGATGATGACTCTCCCCGTGACAAACTGTCTAAAGTTCGCCTGCTGCTTCACACATTGTACCGCCATTGTTTCGTCGCATATATAAACCCGGACGAAACCTCTCGCCAGATGAGACTATGATAAAGTTTAAAGGCCGCATCGGTTTTAAACAGTACATGCCACGCAAGTCTGCTAAGTTTGGATTGAAATGTTTTTCATTGAACGAGTGTGAAACCGGCACACATGTGCGTGGAAGGTGTTCACTGGTTCAGAGCCCACATCGTACCAATTGCAGACATCCTCAATTGCTTATGCAGCAGCAAACCATCCATCTAACCTTTCAGCATCTGGCAAAATAGTCATGGAACTACTGCAAGGACTCGAACATAAGGGACATTTGTTTTCATGGACAATTGGTACACCAGCCCGGCTCTCGTCCACAAGTTGTCACAGCTAGGGTTTGGAGCTCGTGGAACAGTACGACACACCACCCAAGGGATTCCGGAGAGTGCAAACCCAAAGAAGTTCCGCATGAAAAAGGCGATGACCCGCACTTACACAAAAGCAGGGCAACTATGTGTTGTTTGGCAGGATGCAAAGCGTGTAACTCTTCTGACTAATTATAGTGACTGCAGTATGGACACTAAAGAAATTGCAGCAACATACAGTTCCACTGGACTTCGTGAAATCAAAAACCTGTTCTCGTCAGTGATTATAATAAATACATGGGTGGAAGTGATCTAGCATCGCAACTGTGTCAGTATTATACACACCACCATTACAGATCGCTGAAATGGTGGAAAAGAATTTTCGTGGCCATTCTGACATCTGTTTGGTGAACGCTACTGTCGTCTACAACCGAATTCCTACAAACCAGCACTTGACGAGCTTGGATTTCCGCGAAGGTGGTCAATGAACTTCTTTCCACCTGGAAAGCACAACCGAGCAAAGCACACCAATGAGCCATCGTGTCTTTTCGAGTAGACATTATCCTGGGAGAAGTGAGCCCAGCAAAGGCGCAACTGTGTCGTTTGCAGCACACAAGCCAAGCGGAAACAAACTCGTATGATTTGTAAACAGTGTCAAAAGCCAATGTGTGTTCTGCCATGCTTTGAGAAGTTTCACAGTGTGTGATAAACATTTACCCAATGTAGTTTGATTGTGTTCTAGGTGTCCCCCCCCATTTCAATGTTGCTCACCCAGCAACAAATGCAACTGTGTCATTTGCATCACTAAAGCCATGCGGTAACAGACTCGTATGATTTGTAAACAGTGTTAAAGCCAATGTGTGCTGCCATGCTTTGAGAAGTTTCACAGTGTGTGATAAACATTTACCCAATGTAGTTTGGATTGTGTTCTAGGTGTCCCCCCCATTTCAATGTTGCTCACCCAGATAAAAATGCAACGGTGTCATTTGCATCACTCCAGCCAAGCGGAAACAAACTCGTATGATTTGTAAACAGTTTCAAACTCCAATGTGTGTGCTGCCTTGATTTGAGAAGTTTCACAGTGTGTGATAAACATTTACCCAATGTAGTTTGATTGTGTTCTAGGTGTCCCCCATTTCAATGTGTTGCTCACCCAGCAAAAATGCAACTGTGTCATTTGCATCACTAAAAGCCAAGCGGTAACAGAGACTCGTATGATTTGTAAACAGTGTTAAAAGCCAATGTGTGCTGCCATGCTTTGAGAAGTTTCACAGTGTGATAAACATTTACCCAATGTAGTTTGGATTGTGTTCTAGGTGTCCCCCATTTCAATGTTGCTCACTCCAGCAAAAATGCAACTGTGTCATTTGCATCACTAAAGCCAAGCGGAAACAAACTCGTATGATTTGTAAACAGTGTCAAAAGCCAATGTGTGTGCTGCCATGCTTTTGAGAAGTTTCACAGTGTGTGATAAACATTTACCCAATGTAGTTTGATTGTGTTCTAGGTGTCCCCCCATTTCAATGTTGCTCACCCAGCAAAAATGCAACTGTGTCATTTGCATCACTAAAGCCAAGCGGAAACAAACTCGTATGATTTGTAAACAGTGTCAAAAGCCAATGTGTGTGCTGCCATGTTTTGAGAAGTTTCACAGTGTGTGATAAACATTTACCCAATGTAGTTTGATTGTGTTCTAGGTGTCCCCCATTTCAATGTTGCTCACCAAGCAAAAATGCAACAGTGTCATTTGCATCACTAAAGCCACGCGGTAACAAACCTGTATGATTTGTAAACAGTGTTAAAAGCCAATGTGTGTGCTGCCATGCTTTGAGAAGTTTCACAGTGTGTGATAAACATTTCCCAATGTAGTTTGGATTGTGTTCTAGGTGTCCCCCATTTCAATGTTGCTCACCCAGCAAAAATGCAACCTATGTCATTTGCATCACTAAAGCCAAGCGGTAACAAACCTGTATGATTTGTAAACAGTGTTAAAAGTCAATGTGTGTGCTGCCATGCTTTGAGAAGTTTCACAGTGTGTGATAAACATTTACCCAATGTAGTTTGATTGTGTTCTAGGTGTGTCCCCCATTTCAATGTTGCTCACCCAGCAAAATATGCAACTGTGTCATTTGCATCACTAACGCCAAGCGGTAACAAACTCGTATGATTTGTAAACAGTGTTAAAAGCCAATGTGGTGTTGCCATGCTTTGAAAAGTTTCACAGTGTGTGATAAACATTTACCCAATGTAGTTTGGATTGTGTTCTAGGTGTCCTCCATTTCCAATGTTGCTCACCCAGCAAAATGCAACTGTGTCATTTGCATCACTAAAGCCAAGCGGTAACAAACCTCTCGTATGATTTGTAAACAGTGTTAAAAGCCAATGTGTGTGCTGCCATGCTTTGAGAAGTTTCACAGTGTGTGATAAACATTTACCCAATGTAGTTTGATTGTGTTCTAGTCCCCCCTTTTCAATGTTGCTCACCCAGCAAAAACTGCAACTGTCACTTGCATCACTCCCGACACGCGGTAACAAACTCGTATGATTTGTAAACAGTGTTAAAAGCCAATGTGTGTGCTTCCATGATTTGAGAAGTTTCACAGTGTGTGATAAACATTTACCCAATGTAGTTTGATTGTGTTCTAGGTGTCCCCCATTTCAATGTTGCTCACCCAGCAAAAATGCAACTGTGTCATTTGCATCACTAAAGCCAAGCGGTAACAAACTCGTATGATTTGTAAACAGTGTTAAAAGCCAATGTGTGTGCTGCCATGCTTTGAGAAGTTTCACAGTGTGTGATAAACATTTACCCAATGTAGCTTGATTGTGTTCTAGGTGTCCCCCCATTTCAATGTTGCTCACCCAGCAAAAATGCAACTGTGTCATTTGCATCACTAAAGCCAAGCGGTAACAAACTCGTATGATTTGTAAACAGTGTTAAAAGCCAATGTGTGCTGCCATGCTTTGAGAAGTTTCACAGTGTGTGATAAACATTTACCCAATGTAGTTTGGATTGTGTTCTAGGTGTCCCCCCCATTTCAATGTTGCTCACTCCAGCAAAAAAATGCAACTGTGTCATTTGCATCACTAAAGCCAAGCGGTAACAAACTCGTATGATTTGTAAACAGTGTCAAAAGCCAATGTGTGTGCTGCCATGCTTTGAGAAGTTTCACAGTGTGTGATAAACATTTACCCAATGTAGTTTGGATTGTGTTCTAGGTGTCCCCCCCCCATTTCAATGTTGCTCACCCAGCAAAACATGCAACTGTGTCATTTGCATCACTTAAAGCCAAGCGGTAACAAACTGTATGATTTGTAAACAGTGTTAAAAGCCAATGTGTGCCATGTTTTGAGAAGTTTCACAGTGTGTGATAAACATTTACCCAATGTAGTTTGATTGTGTTCTAGGTGTCCCCCCATTTCAATGCGTTGCTCACCCAGCAAAAAAATGCAACTGAGTCATTTGAATCACTAAAGCCAAGCGGTTAGAAACTCGTATGATTTGTAAACAGTGGTTAAAAGCCAATGTGTGTGCTGCCATGCTTTGAGAAGTTTCACAGTGTGTGTGATAAACATTTACCCAATGTAGTGGATTGTGTTCTAGGTGTCCCTCATTTCAATGTTGCTCACCCAGCAAAATATGCAACTGTGTCATTTGCATCACTAAAGCCACGCGGTAACAAACCTGTATGATTTGTAAACAGTGTTAAAAGCCAATGTGTGTGTGCTGCCATGCTTTGAGAAGTTTCACAGTGTGTGATAAACCTTTCCCCAATGTAGTTTGATTGTGTTCTAGGTGTCCCCCCATTTCAATGTTGCTCACCCAGCAAAAAATGCAACTGTGTCATTTGCATCACTAAAGCCAAGCGGTAACAACCTCGTATGATTTGTAAACAGTGTTAAAAGCCACTGTGTAAAGCTGCCATGCTTTGAGAAGTTTCACAGTGTGTGATAAACATTTACCCAATGTAGTTTGGATTGTGTTCTAGCCCCCCCCCCCTTTCAATGTTGCTCACCCAGCAAAAAATGCAACTGTGTCATTTGCATCACTAAAGCCAAGCGGTAACAAAAGCGTATGATTTGTAAACAGTGTTAAAAGCCAATGTGTGTTGCCATGTTTTGAGAAGTTTCACAGTGTGTGTGATAAACATTTACCCAATGTAGTTTGGATTGTGTTCTAGGTGTCCCCCCATTTCAATGTTGCTCACCCAGCAACAAATGCAACTGTGTCATTTGCATCACTACCGCCAAGCGTGACCAACCTCGTATTATTTGTAAACACTGGTACAAGCCAATGTGAGTGCTGCCATGCATTGAGAAGTTTCACAGTGTGTGATAAACATGTACCCAATGTAGTTTGATTGTGTTCTAGGTGTCCCCCATTTCATTGTTGCTCACCCAGCAATTAATGCAACTGTGTCATTTGCATCACTAAAGCCAAGCGGTAACAAACTCGTATGATTTGTAAACAGTGTTAAAAGCCAATGTGTGTGCTGCCATGCTTTGAGAAGTTTCACAGTGTGTGATAAACATTTACCCAATGTAGTTTGGATTGTGTTCTAGGTGTCCCACCCACCATTTCAATGTTGCTCACCCAGCAAAAAATGCAACTGTGTCATTTGCATCACTAAAGCCAAGCGGTAACAAACTCGTATGATTTGTAAACAGTGTTAAAAGCCAATGTGTGTGCTGCCATGCTTTGAGAAGTTTCACAGTGTGTGATAAACATTTTTGATTGTGGTCCTTCCGTCTTCCTTCCCCATTTCAATGTTGAAGTGACAGTGCGCAATTCAGCAACACAACATTGAAATGGGGGAGGGGGTAGGTTGGTGGTAAGCAATCTTGAAATGGGTGGGGGTGGGTATGTGAGCAACCTTCATTTAAACTTGACTACTGCTACAGTAAAATCAATTTTATGCAATTACCGCAACATTCCTTTCACCTGAACCTAAAATATATCACCTATTACGTTGGGGTTTATGAACCACCCATAAACAAAACAAGCATTTGTTTTATTGGTCAATATTTTTCTTGTCATAACTTGTGGAGTTATTTGTTGTCATTGCAAGAGTGGCCTTTCATGATGTTGTTGAGTGAGGGCGCTATACACTGAAAATTGTTAAAAAGTCTCTGGTAAAGAACTGAACATGCTATGCAAAAACCGGTAGCAACCAAGGCATGACTGATCAAATATAGCTCGGTATTGAAAGGGTTAAACAATACACACACGTTGAGTACATGTATTTTACATACAATACATGCACGGTAACGAATAGTTTTTCATTGTTACATCAAATCTCTAGAAAATCTTTCATTGTTCAGGGCCTATTTACTTACATTTTGGGGTCCATGTATCTAAAAATGCAACATAAAAATAAAAGGAATGTACAACATTGGTATTTGGTACTAACATACATCGTTGTAAAAAATATAAACAAAAACTGTGACATGTTTTTTTTTTTTTTCGTTTTTGACAACGATTCCTCTTTTCTCTAACATGAAAACCCAATCATTTCTCAGGATGACTGATTTATAGGTTTTTAGATTTACCATTGTTGTAACTTCCCTTTACAGCAATTTCATGGTACAGTTTTACACATACAATAAATAAGTCATGGGAGTAGTTTGGATTCACATCTTCTTACATTTATTTCAAATTTTCTTTTCCTAGCTAATTTAAAAAAAGGAATCACAGCCCTATAATATTTTCTCTGGCAACATTGTCACATGTTAATTTTGAGATGTTTGGTAGAGATGGGTACAATCTTTATATTCACATGTCATATCTGTTATACCTCAGTCTAGTCTGCAGTCAGCAAGAATATATAACTTTCAGGTACTGAACAGTGCATAAAAACCCTTTATTTTCAAACAATTCATCATAAATTAACAGGGCTATGCAAGTTTAATCACATTTAGTGCTTACATTTTTGATATCACAAAAGTTGTTTCACCCAGCCCACACAAAACAAGTTCATGGGTATAACTATATACTAAGCAGCACTGATATTGGGCCTAGGTGAGTACACAGACAAATATTTTCAAGAATATTTTGAATCATAACAATGATGTACTGATGAACAGTGTTTAGCTCCAAAAGGACGAAAAATAAGAGAGCAGAGCCCTAGATGCAAATCAGGCCTTGGCAATTATGATTAACTTGAACGTCATAGTGCATTGATTTAGGACAGGTTTAGTTCAAGTGTTTGCAGATGTATGCGACATCAGGTTTATCATTCATATCCTGTTTTTACACATAAATCATGCGCAATAGTACGGTTATCGTTCAGTTTTTCCTACACTCAAGATATTACAATTGTTCAACTCCTTGACTCCATGCTGTTTTGACACAGACATTGTACTCCTGATTTACTGAAGATTCTCTAGAATCAACATCGGCCCAAAGCTACATCTACATATATGTATAAAGTAGAAATTGGTCTACTGGAGGTGCCGTAAGATGGCAAGCTGGTACATACTGAATTCAACAGGGCAGGATGTGAAATTCACGGAATGAAAGATCCCTCTGCAAAGTTGTTAAGTATCACAGTGCCATCACACAACCACAATACTACCGGAATAAGGGCATGCATAAAGATCTGTCAAAATAAGAAAAACATTGTTTTTTTAATATACGGCAGATGTATGCATACATACACATGGGATGCACTACCTTGTGTATTATTTTAGGTTTTTCATTGTTACATCAAATCTCAGGGCATATTTACTTACATTTTGTGGTCCATGTATCTAAAAATGCAATATAAAAATAAAGGGAATGTACAACATTGGTATTTGGTACTAACACACATCCTTGTAAAAAATATAAATAAAAACTGTTACATGTTTTTTTCCCGTTTTTGACAACAATTCCTCTTTTCTCTAATATGAAAACCAAATAATTTCTCAGGATGATTGATTTATAGGTTTTTAGATTTACCGTGGTTGTAACTTCCCTTTACAGCAATTTCATGGTACAGTTTTACACATACAAAGAGTTTGCTACTTAACAAAATAAAAATATCTGTAAAGTCTTTTCATTTCTAACCCATTGCCGGACTGTTTCCTAACATGACATAACTCTTACCTTTGCAACTAATCCTACTGTTTGCAATGTTCCCCATACAGTGATCAAACCATCGCCACACCAGAATTGAGGGCATTCCATCTAGGAAGATCAGCTGTGAAAAGAAAATTAAAACTCAAAATAAGCATGTTTTATTTTGTTGTATTCAAACCATTTATGATGTTCATGTGATCACACATTCTGAAAAGTATCATAATGATATTCGTTAAATTTTACGATTAAGTAAGACTAATTACGGTGACACCATGTGAAATTCTCTATTGAGTAGTAAATCCTGAGGACGATCAGAGCATACCGATCGAAATGTCAAGTTGTAATCTCCAGTTCTTTTCAGAACCACTTACTCACTAGAGTGTTTCACATGGTGTCACCGCAATTAGTCTTACTTATCATCTTCACCATGCAAAGCTACAAGTTTTCCCTAAATGTCAATCATGAATGTTGTTAAAATATTATTAGTGTCAACAAAAATTATTTAAATGTACCTTGCTAATAAACCCAGACTTGTCTGAGAATATTGCGACATACATACTTACATAGTACTGCATGTATTATACATGCATGACATTGGTAGACATGTCCAGTTGTACTAATGTTTTAATGTTTTCAGCCCTTAAACATTGTTGTTCACTGTTCAGACTCAGTATTTGTTTGTTTGGCTAATCAATTATTTAATTTCACAGAGCTAACATTAGATATTACACTGGATTACATCCTATTGATAACACATACAACGTTAGCATCTTTTTTAAATTCAACCAATTGTACTCATGCCTAGGTTTCACTCTCTTAACGTTACAGACTATTTACCACTATTTCAAAAGAGTCATGGAGGAAAAACCCACGTAAGCATAGTTTTGTTTACATAAAACCGGGTACCTGCCATAATTAGTCCCAACGTTTAATTATAGTACTCCATTCACATGCCCATCCGTCACACATTACTGACTGCAGCACTGCCATCAATCTATGCATGCTGTTTCATGCATCAACCAATCGCGTTACAACACATTTCCACATGTCTGAAGCCGGTTGAAATGCTTATTTTAAATCAAAGACTTCTCGTAAATTTATTTCATTGCCCAGACTTCTTACTCTCCAATTAAGTGTGTGCATAATAATGTGTCTGTTTCAACGATGAAACATCCACACTGGTGATAGGAAACATTCAGAAAATAGTTGAAAAACCTCTGCTTTATGGAAGGCTTTCTCTGCAGGTCTGCATAATAATAATAATAATGTGTGGATTTATGGCGCACGTATCCACCAATCCAAGTGGTTGCTCAAGGCGCATTATTATTATCCCTGCTAACATAAGGCTCATCAGGCTCATAAATCATTCCTGAAACAACCTCAGCTCCCTGGGAGTATACAGCTCAATTGCTGCCATTTTCTAGCGCATGTAGAGGCAAACCACCTCTGCCTTCACAGGTACCTCATTTAACCCCTGAGTGGAGAGAAGCAATTATGATTAAGTGTCTTGCTCAAGGACACAAGTGTCATGACCGTGATTCGAAACTCACATCTTCTGTTGCATAACACTGCAGAACTTGAACCGGTGGTGCAATAGACCGCTCGGCCACGACACCCCAACTGTTGAAACATGTGGCAGTTAATCGATTCAACGACCTCGAAAAGAGCTATTAAGTTATGCGAAACGAATTGATCAGAAACACAATTTTTTTCAGGGGTCAATTTCATTTCCGAAGCGTTAACGCTCAATTCCTTAAACATGCATACGTAATGAGCACGACAAGCGCTAAACTAGACTCGCCAACAGAGGGCGCACTTTTGTATCGTTGAAACAGCCGTGGCAGGGACTCGTCCTCTCGGCCGGGAGCCACGGCGGGGCCCGAGCCGGCGCCCGCTGCTACTGGAGGACAGCGAGGGGGCCTTCCCGGATTTGATCTCCTGTGCTGGCGGCTATGGGGCCGACCGCCATCCCCCTCGAGCCCGTCCCAGAGTTGGGTCCCGTCCGCTGGCCGGTGAAATTTTTCCTATTTCGGGCTCGAGGACTACCTACCCCCTATAGTAGACGTAACACCCAACCCGTTGGTAGTACGGAACACCTCTATCCAATTTGCGTTGAAAACTTGTCGAAGAAACACCGTGGGATTTGGGCCCCAGCTCGGGCCGTGGCTCGCGGCCGAGAGGACGTGTCCCTGCACGCTGGCTCGCGGTCCCCGCAGACGGGTCGACCCGAACGCAGCAGCGGGCACCGCCCGTGAATCTCGGGCGGGAGGTCGGCCCTCGGACTCCAACTTCGGGTCGACCCTTTGCGGGGACAGCGGGCCAGCGTGCAAGGACTCCTCTCGCCGGAGGAGCACGGGCGGTGCCCGCTGCTGCGTTTGGGTCGACCCATCTGCGGGGACCGCGAGCCATCGTGCAGGGACTCGTCCTCTCGGCCGGGAGCAACGGCGGGGCCCAAGCCGGTGCCCGCTGCTACAGAAGGACACCGAGGGGGCCTTCCCGACGTCTCCCAGCTGGCGGCGGGGGCCGACCATCCCCCTCGAGCCCGTCCCAGAGTTGGGTCCCGTCCGCTGGCCTGTGAAATTTGTCCTATTTCGGGCTCGAGGACTACCTACCCCCTATAGTAGACGTAACACCCACCCCGTTGGTAGTACGGAACACCTCTATCCAATTTGCGTTGAAAACTTGTCGAAGAAACACTGTCGGGTTTGGCCCCCGGCTCGGGCCGTGGCTCCCGGCCGAGAGGACGAGTCCCTGTACGCTGGCTCGCGGTCCCCGCAGACGGGTCAACCAGAACGCAGCAGCGGGCACCGCCCGTGCTCCTCGGGCGAGAGGTCGGCCCTCGGACTCCAACTTCGGGTCGACCCGTTTGCAGGGACAGCGGGCCAGCGTACAGGGACTCGTCCTCTCTGCCGCGAGCCACGGCGGGGCCCGAGCCGGCGCACGCTGCTACTGGAGATCCCCGAGGGGGCCTTCCCGACGTCTCCCGGCTAGCGGCGGCGGCCGACCGCCATCCCCATCGAGCCCGTCCCAGAGTCGGGTCCCGTCTTTGTAGTAGACGTAACACCCACCCCAGTGGTAGTACGGAAAACCTCTATCCAATTTGCATTGAAAACTTGTTCGAGTGACGACCTCTCGCACGAGGAGCACGGGCGGTGCCCGCTGCTGCGTTCGGGTCGACCCGTCTGCGGGGACCGCGAGTCAGCGTTCAGGGACTCGTCCTCTCGGCCGTTAGGGGGTTAGGTAGGGTTAGGGTTAGGGTTAGGTTAGGGTTAGGTTAGGTTAGGGTTAGGTTAGTAAGAAGTTAGGTTAGGTTAGGACTAGTGCACCGAATTCAAGTTCTGTGTTGCCAGCAGCAGGGTATGAGTTCGGAGACCCGGTCGTGACACTTGTGTCCTTGAGCAAGTTGTACTTTCAACCATAATTGCTTCTGTCCTTCGGATGGGACGTAAAACAGGTCCTGTGTGTGTGCTGTAATGTACGGAAAAAAAACGCCTTTGAGCACCACTTAGTTGGTGGATACGTGTCCATATAAGGTCCACACACATTATTATTATTATTATTATTATTAGGGGTTAGGGTAGGGGTTAGCGTTAGGATTAGGGTTAGGGTTAAAGAAGTTAGGTTAGGTTAGGCCCCCGCCGTG
The DNA here is from genome assembly GCA_029582265.1 of Zoroaster sp. YZ-2022. Lineage (NCBI taxonomy): Eukaryota > Metazoa > Echinodermata > Asteroidea > Forcipulatida > Zoroasteridae > Zoroaster > Zoroaster sp. YZ-2022. Next base: position 68,867,492 of record CM055816.1, read on the forward strand.
GCTCCCGCGGTCGAGAGACGAGTCCCTGCACGCTGGCTCGCGGTCCCCCGCAGACGGGCCCCCCGA
>CM055816.1:68868057-68912732 GCA_029582265.1 Zoroaster sp. YZ-2022
GGGGCCTGCCAACCCCCAAACCCAACCTCAACCCTAACCCCTAACCCTAACCCTAACTCCTCAACCCTAACTCAACCCTAAACCCCTAACCCTAACCCCCCTAACGGCCGAGAGGACGAGTCCTGAACGCCACTCGCGGTCCCCGCAGACGGGTCGACCTGAACGTGCAGCGGGCACCGCCCGTGCCTCGTGCGAGAGGTCGTCACTGAACAAGTTTCAATGCAAATTGGAGGAGGTTTTCCGTACACCACTGGGGTGGGTGTTGGCTGTCTACTACAAAGACGGGACCCGACCCCTGACGGCCTGATGGGATGGCGGTCGGCCGCCGCTAGCCGATGGGAGTCGTCGGGAAGGCCCCCGGGGATCCCAGCATGCGCCGGCTCAGCCGCCCGCCGTGGCTCGCGGCAGAAGGACGAGTCCCCGTACGCTGGCCCGCTGTCCTGCAAACGTCGACCCTGAAGTTGGAGTCCGAGGCCGACCTCTCGCCCGAGGGAGCCGGGCGGTGCCCGCCGTTGCGTTCTGGTTGACTCGTCTGCGTACCGCGAGCCAGCGCATAGGGACTCAGTCCTCTCGGCTGGGCCAAGTTACGGCGCCCGAGCCGGGCCAAACCCCGGACAGTGTTTCTTCGATGGAAAGCCAACGCAAATTGAGAGGTGTTCCGCATTACCAACGGGGTGGTGTTACGTTCAATATAGGGTAGGTCCTCGAGCCCGAAATAGGACAAATTTCAGGCCAGCGGACGGGACCCAACTTCTGACGGGCTCGAGGGGGATGGTCATTCGCCGCTGCTGGTATCGCCGGGCGGCCCCTCGAAACCCTTCTGTAGCAGCGGGCAACCGGCTTGGGCCCGCCGTTGCTCCCGGCCGAGAGGACGAGTCCCGCACGATGGCTCGCGGTCCCCGCAGATGGGTCGACCCAAACGCAGCAAGTGGGCACCGCCCGTGCTCCTCCGGGCGAGAGGTCCCTGCACGCTGGCCCGCTGTCCCTGCAAAGGGTCGACCTGGTTGGAGTCCGAGGCCGACCTCCCGCCCGAGATTCACGGGCGGTGCCTGCTGCTGCGTTCGGGTCGACCCGTCTGCGGGGACCGCGAGCCAGCGCAGGGATACGCCCTTCCGCCGCGAGCCACGGCCCGAGCTAGCCCAAATCCCACGGTGTTTCTTCGACAAGTTTTCAACGCAATTGATGAGGTAAACCGTACTACCAACGGGTTGGGTGTTACGTCTACTATAGGGGTAGGTAGTCCTCGAGCCCGAAATAGGAAAATTTCACCGGCCAGCGGACGGGACCCAACCTGGGACGGGCTCGAGGGGGATGGCGGTCGTCCCCGCCGCCAGCTGGGAGACGTCGGAAGGCCCCCTCGCTGTCCTCCGAGTAGTGCGGGCTGGCTCTGGGCCCCGCCGTGGCTCCCGGCCGAGAGGACGAGTCCCTGCCACGGCTGTTTCAACGATACAAAAGTGCGCCCTCTGTTGGCGAGTCTAGTTTAGCGCTTGTCGTGCTCATTACGTATGCATGTTTAAGGAATTGAGCGTTAACGCTTCGGAAATGAAATTGACCCCTGAAAAAAATTGTGTTTCTGATCAATTCGTTTCGCATAACTTAATAGCTCTTTTCGAGGTCGTTGAATCGATTAACTGCCACATGTTTCAACAGTTGGGGTGTCGTGGCCGAGCGGTCTAGCTTACCGGATTCAAGTTCTGGTGTTAGCAACAGAATGTGGGTTCGAATCACGGTCATGACACTTGTGTCCTTGAGCAAGACACTTAATCATAATTGCTTCTTCCACCAGGGGTTAAAAATGGGTACCGTGAAGGCAGAGTTGGTCGTTGCTCTACATGCGCTAGAAAATGGGCAGCAATTGAGCTACTCCCCAGGAGCTGAGATTGTTTCAGGAATGATTTATGAGCCTGATGAGCCTTATGAGCAGGGATAATAATATAATGCGCCTTGAGCACCACTTAGTTGGTGGATACGTGCGCTATATAAATCCACACATTATTATTATTATTATGCAGACCTGCAGAGAAAACCTTCCATAAAAGCGAGTTTTTCACTATTTTCTGAATGTTTCCTATCACCAGTGGATGTTTCATCGTTGAAAACAGACATTATTATGCACACTTAATTGGAGGTAAGTCTGGGCAATGATAAATTTACGAGAATCTTTGATTTAAAATAAGCATTTCAACTACTTCAGACATGAAAATGTGTTGTAACGTTGGTTGATGCATGAAACAGCATGCATAGATTGATGGCAGTGCAGCCGTAATGTGTACGGATGGCGCCAGTGAATGGGTACTATAATTAAACGTTGGGACTAATTTAGCGGGTACCCGGTTTTATGTAAAACAAAGTATGCTTACGTGCGTTTTTCCTCCATGACTCTTTTGAAATAGTGGTAAATAGTCTGTAACGTTAAGAGAGTGAAGCCTAGGCATGAGTACAATTAGTTGAATTAAAAAAAAAATGATGCTAACGTTAGATGTGTTATCAATAGGATGTAATCAGTGTAATATCTAATGTTAGCTCAGTGAAATTAAATAATTGATTAATTTAAACAAACAAATACTAGTCTGAACAGTGAACAACAATGTTTATGCTGAAAACATTAAAACATTAGTAATAGCTGGGACATGTTCATTAAATGTCATGTATGTATAATATGGTGGTACTTTGTAAATTTATGTATAAACAAAATTCTCAGACAAGTCTGAGCTGATTAGCAAAGCACATTTTAAATAATTTTTGTTGACACTAATAATATTTACAACAAATATTCATGATTGACATTTAGGAAAACTTGTAGTTTTGCATGGTGAAGATGATAAGTAAGACTAATTGCGGTGACACCATGTGAAACACTCTAGTGAGTAGTAATTTAGTTCTGAAAGAACCGAGATTACACATCTCGACATTTCGATCAGTATGCTCTGGATCGTCCTCAGGATTTACTACTCAATAGAGAGAATTTCCATGAAATCACCGTAATTAGTCTTACTTAATCATGAAAATTCAACGAATATCATTTATGATACTTTTCAGAATGTGTGATCACATGAACATCATAAAATGGTTTTGAACACAACAAAATAAAAACATGCTTATTTTGAGTTTAATTTTCTTTTCACAGCTGATCTTCCTAGATGGAATGCCCTCAATTCTGGTGGCGATGGTTTGATCACTGTATGGGGAAATATTAAAACAGTAGGATTGAAGTTGTAAAGGTAAGAGTTGGTGCCATGTTAGGGAAACAGTCCGGCAAATGGGTTAGAAATGAAAAGACTTTACAGATATTTTATTTTGTTAAGTAGCAAACTCTTTGTATGTGCAAACCGTACCATGAAATTGCTGTAAAGGGAAGTTACAACCACGGTAAATCTAAAAACCTATAAATCAATCATCCTGAGAAATTATTTGGTTTTCATATTAGAGAAAAGAGGAATTGTTGTCAAAAACGGGAAAAAAAACATGTAACAGTTTTTATTTATATTTTTTACAAGGATGTGTGTTAGTACCAAATACCAATGTTGTACATTCCCTTTATTTTTATATTGCATTTTAGACACTGGACCACAAAACAAGTAAATATGCCCTGAGATTTGATGTAACAATGAAAACCTAAAATAATACACAAGGTAGTGTATCCCATGTGTATGTATACATACATGTAAATATGTGTAAAAACAATGTTTTTTTCTTATTTTTGACAGATCTTATGCATGCCCTTATTCGTGGTATTGTGGTTGTGTGATGGCACAGCATGATACTTAACAACTTTTGCAGAGGATCTTTCATTCCGTGAATTTCACATCCTGCCCTGTTGAATTCAGTATGTACCAGCTTGCCATCTTACGGCACCTCCAGTAGACCAATTTCTACTTTATACATATATGTAGATGTAGCTTTTGGGGTCGATGATTGACTTAGAGAATCTTGATAAATCAGGAGAGTACAATGTCTGTGTCAAACAGCATGGAGTCAAGGAGTTGAACAATTGTAATATTCTTGAGTGTAGGAAAACTGAACGATAACCGTACTATTGCGCATGATTTATGTGTAAAAACAGGATATGAAATGACAAAACCTGATGTCGTACATATATCTGCAAAACACTTGAACTAAACCCGTCCTAAATCAATGCACTATGACGTTCAAGTTAACTATAATTGCCAAGGCCTGATTTGCACTAGGGCTCTGCTCTCTTATTTTCGTCCTTTTGGAGCTAAACACTGTTCATCAGCACATCATTGTTATGATTCAAAATATTCTTGAAAATATTTAGTTCGTGTACTCACCTAGGCCCAATATCAGTGCTGCTTAGTATATAGTTATAACCCACAACTTGTTTTGTGTGGGCTGGTGAAACAACTTTTGTGATATCAAACAAGCACTAAATGTGATTAAACCTTGCACAGTCTGTTAATTTATGATGAATTGTTTGAAAATAAAGGGTTTTTATGTGCACTGTCTTTAGTACTCCGAAAGTTATATTCACATAAACGACTGCAGACTAGACTGAGGTATAACAGATATGACATGTGAATATAAAGATTGTACCCATCTCTACCAAACATCTCAAAATTAACATGTGACAATGTTGCCAGAGAAAATATTATAGGGCTGTGATTCTTTTAAATTAGCTAGGAAAAGAAAATTTGAAATAAATGTAAGAAGATGTGAACCAAACTACTCCCATGACTTATTTATTGTATGTAAACTGTACCATGAAATTGCTGTAAAGGAAGTTACAACAATGGTAAATCTAAAACCTATAAATCAGTCATCCTGAGAAATGATTAAGCCATGTTAGAGAAAAGAGGGAATCGTTGTCAAAAACGAAAAAAAAAAAAAAACATGTCATTAAAGTTTTATTTATATTTTTACAACGATGTATGTTAGTACCAAATACCAATGTTGTACATTCCTTTTTATTTTATGTTTGCATTTTTAGACACATGAATTCCCAAAATGTAAGTAACAGGCCCCGAACAATGAAAAGATTTTCTAGAGATTTGATGTAACAATGAAAAAACTATTCACACGTGCATGTATTGTATGTAAATAATACATGTACTCAACGGTTGTGTGTATTATTTAACCTTTTCAATACCGGGATTATATTTGATCAGTCATGCCTTGGTTGCTACCGCCGGTTTTGTACAGCATGTCTGCCCTTTACCAGAGACTTTTTAACACTTTTCGCAAGAAGGCGCCTCACTCAACAACATCATGAAAGGCCACTTGCAATGACAACAAATAACTCCACAAGTTATGACAAGAAAAAATATTGACCAATAAAACAAATGCCGGTTTTGTTTATGGGTGGTCTATAAACCCCAACGTAATAGGTGATATATTTGTTCAGGTGAAAGGAATGTTGGTGGTAATTGAAGAAAATTGATTTTACTGTAGCAGTAGTCGTTTAATGAAGGCTGCTCACACCCACCCCACCTATTTCAAGATTGCTACTACTCATTCTGGTTTCTTTCCATTTCAATGTTGTGTTGCTGTGCACTGTCACTCAACATTGAAATGGGGGAGGGGGAGACGGAAGGACCACAATCAAAAAATGTTTATCACACACCAGAAACTTCTCAAAGCATGGCAGCACACACATTGGCTTTTAACACTGTTTTGATATCATACGAGTTTGTTGTCGCTTGGCTTTAGTGATGCAAATGACAGTTGCATTTTTTTTGCTGGGTGATAACATTGAAATGGGGGGGACACCCAGAACACAATCCAAACCATATTAGGCAAATGTTTATCACACACTGTGAAACTTCTCTCAAAGTGGTAGCACACTTTACATTGGCTTTTAACACTGTTTACAAATCATACGAGTTTGTTACCGCTTGGCTTTAGTATGCAAATGACACAGTTGCATTTTTGCTGGGGTGAGCAACATTGAAATGGGGGATACCCAGAACACAACCAAACCACATTGGGTAAATGTTTATCACACACCGTGAAACTTCTCCAAAGCATGGCAGCACACACATTGGCTTTTTAACACTGTTTACAAATCATAATGAGTTTGTTACCGCTTGGCTTTAGTGATGCAAATGACATAGTTGCATTGTATAAGGAGTGAGCAAATATTGAAAGTTGGGGGACACCTAGAACACAACCAAAACTACATTGGGTAACATCACACACTCAGAAACTTCTCAAAGCATGGCAGCACACACATTGGCTTTTAACACTGTTTACAAATCATACGAGTTTGTTACTGTCATTTTAGTGATGCAAATGATACAGTTGCATTTTTTGCTGGGTGAAGCAACATTGAAATGGGGGGCGGGGAAACCTAGAACACAATCCAAACTACATTGGGTAAAATGTTTATCACATCACTGTGAAACTTCTCCAAAGCATGGCAGTACACACATTGGCTTTAACACTGTTTACCAAATCATACGAGGCTTGTTGCAACTTGGCTTTAGTGATGCAAATGACACAGTTGCATTTTTGCTGGGTGAGCAACATTGAAATGGGGGGACACCTAGAACACAATCCAAACTACATTGGTAAAATGTTTATCACACACTGTGAAACTTCTCAAAGCATGGCAGCACACACATTGGCTTTTAACACTGCTTACCAATCGCCATACGAGTTTGTTACTGCTTGGCTTTAGTGATGCAAATAGCACAGTTGGGATATTTTGCTGGAGTGAGCAACACTGAAATGGGGGGACATTTCCAGAACACAACCAAACTACATTGGGTAAATGTTTATCATCACTGTGAAACTTCTCAAAGCATGGCAGCACACATTGGCTTTTAACACTGTTTACAAATCATACGAGTTTGTTAACAAGCCATTAGTGATGCAAATGACTCAGTTGCATTTTTGCTGGTGAGCAACACGAAATGGGGGGACAATTTGTAAAACACAATCCAAACTACATTGGGTAAAATGTTTATCACACACTGTGAAACTTCTCAAAGCATGGCAGCACACACATTGGTTTTAACACGTTTTAGCAAATCATACGAGTTTGTTACCGCTTGGCTTTAAGTGATGCAATGACACAGTTGCATGTTTTGCTGGGTGAGCAACATTTAACGAAATGGGGGGACACCTAGAACACAATCCAAAACTACATTGGGTAAATGTTTATCACACACCGTGAAACTTCGCAAAGCATGGCAGCACACACCTTGGCTTTTGACACTGATTACAAATCATAGCCGTTTGTTTCGGGTTGGCTTTAGTGATGCAAATGACACAGTTGCATTTTTTGCTGGGTGAGCAACATTGAAATGAGAGGACACCTAGAACACAATCCAAACCACATTGGGTAAATGTTTATCACACACTGTGAAACTTCTCAAAAGCATGGCAGCACATTGACACATTGGCTTTCTAACACTGTTTACAAATCATACGAGTTTGAAAATACTGCTTGGCTTTAGTGATGCAAAATGACACAGTTGCTGTATTTTTGCTGGGTGAAACAGCATTGAAATGGGGGGGACACCTAGAACACAATCCAAACTACATTGCAATGTTTATCACATCACTGAAACTTCTCAAAAGCATGGCAGCACACATTGGCTTTTAACACTGTTTACAAATCATACGAGTTTGTTACCGCTTTGGCTTTAGTGTGATGCAAATGACACAGTTGCATTTTTTGCTGGAGTGAGCAACATTGAATGGGGGGACACTAGAACACAATCCAAAACTACATTGGGTGAAATGTTTATCACACACTGTGAAACTTCTCAAAGCATGGCAGCACAATAATATTGGCTTTTAACACTGTTTACAAATCATACGAGTTTGTTACTGCTTGGCTTTTAGTGATGCAATGACACAGTTGCATTTTTTGCTGGGTGAGCAACATTGAAAGGGGGGGACACCTAGACCACAATCCAAACTACATTGGGCAAATGTTTATCACACTGTGAAACTTCTCAAAGCATGGCAGCACACACATTGGCTTTTAACACTGTTTACAAATCATACGAGTTTGTTAACGCTTGGCGTTTGTGATGCAAATGACACAGATGCATTTTTTGCTGGGTATGAGCAATATTGAAATGGGGGACAATTAGAACACAATCCAAACTACATTGGGTAAATGTTTACCACACTGTAGAAACTTTTCAAAGCATGGCAGCACACACATTGGCTTTTAACACTCTTTACAAATCATACGAGTTTGTTACCGCTATTTTTTTAGTGATGCCAAATGACACAGTTGCATATTTTGCTGGGTGAAGCAACACGAAATGGGGGGCCCACACCTAGAACACAATCCAAACTACATTGGGTAAATGTTTATCACACACTGTGAAACTTCTCAAAAGCATGGCAGCACACACATTGGCTTTTAACACTGCTTACAAATCATATGAGCGAGTTACTGCTTGGCTTTAGTGATGCAAATGACATAGTTGCATTTTTTTTGCTGGGTGAGCAACATTGAAATAGAGGGATACCCAGAGACACAATCCAAACTACATTGCAATGTTTATCACACACTGTGAAACTTTCAAAGCATGGCAGCACACATTGGCTTTTAACACTGTTTACAAATCATACGAGTTTGTTACTGCTTGGCTTTAGTGATGCAAGTAATGACACTGTTGCATTTTTGCTTGGTGGAGCAACATTGAAATGGGGGGGACACCTAGAACACAATCCAAACTACATTGGGTAAATGTTTATCACACACTGTGAAACTTCTCAAAGCATGGTGGCAGCACACATTGGCTTTTGACACTGTTTACAAATCATACGAGTTTGTTTCTGCTTGGCTTTAGTGATGCAATGAGACAGATTGCATTTTTTTGGGTTGGGTGAGCAACATTGAAATGGGGGGGATAATTCCAGAACACAATCCAAACTACATTGGGTAAATGTTTATCACACATCAGCAAACTTCAAAGCATGGCAGCACATATTATTGCTTTTGACACTGTTTACAAATCACGAGTTTGTTTCCGCTTGGCTTTAGTGTGATGCAATGACAGTTGCATTTTTTTGCTGGGTGAGAGCAACATTGAAATGGGGGGACACCCAGAACACAACTAAACTATATTGGGCAAATGTTTATCACACACTGTGAAACTTTCTCAAAGCATGGCAGCACACACATTGGCTTTTACCCAACACTGCTGTTCACGAAATCCATATGAGTCTGTTACCTGCTTGGTTTTTAGTGATGCAAATGACACAGTTGTACTTTTTTGGCTGGGTGAGCAACACGAAATGGGGGGGACACCTAGAACACAATCCAAACCATATTGGGTAAATGTTTATCACACACACTGTGAAACTTCTCAAAAGCATGGCAGCACACACATTGGATTTTGAAAATTTTTAAAAATCAAAACAGTTTGTTTCCGCTTGGCTTTAGTGATGCAAATGACACAGTTGCATTTTTGCTGGGTGAGCAAATATTGAAATGGGGGGACACCTACAACACAATCCAAACTACATTGGGTAAATGTTTATCACACTGTGAAACTTCTCAAAGCATGGCAGCACACATTGGCTTTAACACTGCTTTACAAACCATACAGAGTCTGTTACCGCTTGGCTTTAGTGATGCAAATGATTAATAGTTGCATTTGTTGCCGGGTGAAGCAACATTGAAATGGGGGGACACCTAGAACACAATCCAAAACTACATTGGGTAAATGTTTATCACATCAGGAACTTCTCTCAAAGCATGGTGAACACACATTGGCTTTTGACACTGTTTACAAATCATACGAGTTTGTTTCGCTTTGGTCAGGTGCTGCAAACGACTTACAGTTGCGCTTTTTGCTGGGCTCACTCTCTCCAGGATAACACGTCTACTGAAAGACACGATGGCTTCATTGCGTGTTTTTGCTCGGTTGTGCTTCCAGGTGGAAAGCAGTTCATTGACCACCTTCACGCGGAAACCAAGCTCGTCAAGTGCTGGTTTGTAGGAATTCGCCAGACGACAGTAGCGTTCACCAAACAGATGTCAAGAATGGCCACGAAAATTCTTTTCCACCGCCTCTGAAGCGATCTATGGTGGTGTGTGTATAATGCAACTGACAGTTGCGATGCTAGATCACTTCCACCCATGTATTTATTATAATCACTGACGAGAACAGGTTTTTGATTTCACGAAGTCCAGTGGAACTGTATTTGCTGCGAATTTCTTTAGTGTGCCATACTGCAGTCACTATAATGTAGTCAGAAGAGGATTACACGCTTTGGCATCCCGCCAAACAACACATAGTTGCTCTGCTTGTGTAAAAGTGCGGGTCATCGCCTTTTTCATGCGGAACTTCTTTGGGTTTGCACTCCGGAATCCCTTGGGTGGTGTATCGTACTGTTCCACGAGCCCAAACCCAGCTGTGACAACTTGTGGACGAGAGCCGGGCTGGTACTGCCAATTGTCCATGAAAACAAAAATGTCCCTTATGTTCCGAGTCCTTGCAGTAGTTCCATGACTATTTTGCCCAGATGCTGAAAGGTTAGATGGATGGTTTGCTGCTGCACAAGCAATTGATACGTCTGTAATTGGTACGATGTGGAGCTCTGAACCAGTGAACACCTTCCACGCACATGTGTACCCGGTTTCACACCTCGTTCAATGAAAAAACATTTCAATCCAAACTAGCAGACTTGCGGTGGTATGTACTGTTTAAACCGATGGGTACTTTTAAACTTTATCATAGTCTCATCTGGCGAGAGGTTTCGTCCAGTTTATATATGCGACGAAACAATGGCAGTACAATGTGAAGCAGCGGAGCGAACTTTAAGACAGTTTGTCACGGGAGAGTCATCATCCATTTCAGCTCTGTTAAGTTGGCAACGTGGAAAAATCTCAGAGTGCGTCAAATCGGTTGGTGAGACATAGTTGATGAGCACAGGACTTCGCAGAACTTCAGACCTGACCAGTGCATGGCGTAGCGTGGCCTTTTGTTGATGCCCATACACAGCTAAAGGCCACAAATGCCATCATCTCAGGGATATCCGTTAAGTCCAGGCATGCTGATGATTGGCCGCATTGCACCCAGCGTTTGGTCAGCATAGCGATTGGTCTCGTGCATCAACTTCAGACTGCCTGACAGAAGAACAGTTGAAAAGATCTGGGCCCAGGCGAGAGGTGTTACTGAAATCTTCAAGGCACATCCAGTCTCTTCAGTAAAGTTCATAGGGCCGCTTCGCATGGGAGGAGTTTGCTTTATGCCAATCCAGACCCAGCAGTGAGTATAAGAAACATGTATGATGGTGCTATGTGGAATTAAGGCAATATTTTCTTTGATGATACCATAACACAACATTAGCCTTTTTCAGATATGGCCGGATTGGCTGTTAGAGGAGGTAGTATGTTAAATGCCGTATAGGGGACAAATACTTATAAACCGAGAAAGAGTCAGGGAGACGTGTAAACACGCCCAATTATTTAGTCGAGGCGGCGACATCATAACAGAATTTGTGTCCATAGCACATCACAGGCTCAGTGGACGTATATAAAAGTCGAAAAAACTTAACAGATTATCTCTCTGAGTATATTAAAGATATGGTCAAAATAAAGGCCGAACAGAGTAACTGTAGGCCTTGCGAGTGGCTTTTAGTTGGCAAACCAAATCACAAAAGCCACCTGCAAGGCAATAGTTACTCTATTCTTTATTTTATTTTGTCGCCATCTTATTATACTCAGAGATAATCTAATTTAGTTTTTTCATTTTTATATGTCTGACCTTTTTTTATTTTATGACGTCACCAATTATTTTATGATGTCATACATGTACCCTTATTTAAATAATTGCGTCTTTTACACGCCTCCCGGGATTCTTTTCTCTCAGTTTTATACATTGTCCCCATACGGCGACATTTAACATACTACTGAGGGCACTCATAAGATTTTGGGTGTAATGAGCTTTAAGTGGTTATTTACTTGGAAATTTATGCATAGTCCCACTTTTTTCTTGAAAAATGACACAGCAACACTGGTGCTTGCAATTGTATGACCTTCCTGTGTTATCTAATCATGCTCCGATATGGATTTAGATGGGGATGCAGGTCAACTCTGTCCACAGCAAACTCCGTCCAGATGGTACAACGCAATCCAATCGGGTAAAGTAAATATAGGCTGTATTCTTGGTCGAAGAGGTGCTGTAACGTTTTAAGCACGGAACACCAACCGAGTTGGACCGGAGCGACCTGGGACAGAGTTGACCTGAAACCTTAGATGGCACTGAAAATGTTAAAATGCTCTTTTGATAGATCAAAAGATGATGCAACTTGTTAGAGGATGCCAATTGCTCTACGGTAGAGCAAGTGACATCCTCATCATTCATTCACTCTTGATATGGTGCAAGAAGTTGAGAAGTTAGGCCGACTCTGCATTTATACTGCACACTTTTTGGACAAACTTTGTGATTTTTATTCATGTCTTTTTCTGCATATGGCAAAAATCAGATTAATTCAACATGCTATTATGAATTTCGTTAGAAACGGCAATTGGTAAAACCCAGATTCCCCGGATCTAATGTCGTCAACGTAAGTCTGACCTTACTAGATCCATCCTACATAAAAGAAGCCCATTTCACCTGCAATATTGTGGCAAATTACATTAGTGGACTACATTCAAACGTAAGGTAATTCTTGAAATTATTTGAACAGTGTAATACCCTTTGAAATGCCATTCCATCCATCATTCCTTTGAAAAGAAAAACATTTTCTTCTGAGTGATCCAGGAAAGCCTGACTAGGTCTGGAGGATCCGACTTTCAGCTCACCAACACCCTTTAGAAAAAAAATATAAAAAGTAGCCTAGGGCCTACATTCAAGTATGCAAACATGTTTGGCCTCTTTCTAATCAGTAACGTTAGCCAATTGGTTTCTTGAACATGTTATAGAGTTTTCAGCCAGGGCCTACGTCTTAGTTAAGGCTCAATGAAGTTCTGCTTATTTGATGACCTTGGCGGGTGTGTGACAAACTCTTCTTCACTTTCTTCTGATGTGGATGAGGAGGACTGGTCATCGGATATTTCTGAACCACTATCCGCGAATATTTTCGTCGAATACCTTCAGCGTCATCCATATTAAGTGTCGACTGTCAGCTGTAAACAGCTAAGCAGCGTCGGCGGTCACGGTGCCACAGCTTTGAGCAGAGACCGCTAAAATCATTCATACTCGACGCGCGCATTGTCCCGTGATTGGATTAATCATGCGCAACGTCCAAGTGAGGGCGCTATTTACATTTCAGTTACAGGTTTCAGGCGTTGTGCCGGAGAGGGCCTTGGGAACAAAAAGAGTAGTGGAATTCCGTGACATAGCGTCCCTTTGAAAGAACATGCATTCCACATTGAGCACAGGTGGTAATGTTTGGGGCTGAAAGGATATTATGTACTGTGATTATTAATGTGTCTACTATCTGCGAGATTTGTATGTATGTGTACATGTAAGGTACACATATTATCGCGCGGTAAGGCATGACTATACACATACACATGATGCAGACTAGTCGCGCACTGCAGATTCACGTAAGCACACGACCCGTATTTTAGGACTGAAAACGTCGTTTATACTAAAAATTTCCGTCATTGCCCAATGAATCAAAATGAAGTTTAAAAGATATGGAATATGTAGTTTTCTAAATGAATGCGTCTTCATTTTCCATTAAAAATTCAGATCAATAAAAAGTAATCATTTCCCAACGTTATATAATTCAAGTGATATTACTTTTATTGACCATTTCGCGACGCTACTTTACACACAAATCTTCTCAAAATTAATCACGGTTTAATCTTCATTGAAGAAAAAAAAATCAACAACGGCAAAAACATATATAACTTTTTAATGGTCATCGATATTTGCATTCAAAATGATAGTCTTGGGTTGTAGAGAGGGAATTTTGGTCCGGAAGTTGAGGTTTGTTAACGTTCTTTTTTCTGAACGTGAATCGCCATGTTAACGAAGCCAGATAAGTGACGTCACGTTTCACTATTTGAGTGCCGAAAACCAACAACCGAACAGTGGACACTTTATTATGCACGGCCTATGCGGGGCTGAAACAGCCGATGCTGCACGCTGGCTCGCGGTCCCCCGCAGACGGGTCGACCTGAACGCAGTAGCGGGCATCGCCTGTGTCCTCGGGCGAGAGGTCGCCCCTCGGATGCGACTTCGGGCTGACCACGTTCACAGGGGCAGCGGGCCAGCGCGCGGACCTCCTCTCGCCTGGCGAGCACGAGGCGGTGTCCGCTGCCGCGTTCGGGTCGACCCGTCTGCGAGGGACCGCGAGCCAGCGTGCAGGGACTCCCCGTCCTTCCGGCCGGGGAGCCACGGTGGGGCCCGAGCGGCGCCCGCGCTGTTACTGGAGGACCGCGCGGGGCTTTCCCGATGTCTCCCGCTGGCGGCGAGGCCGTAACATCCCCTCGAGCCCGGCCCAGAGTCGGGTCCTGTCCGTGGACTCTGAAATGTTTGATTTCTGCCTGCTGAGGACTACCTACCCTATAGTAGACGTAACACCACCCCGTTGGTAGTACAGAACACCCTATCAAATTTTGTGTTGAAACTTGTCGAATAAACATCGTGGGGATCTCGTTCGGCTCGAGCCGTTGTTCCCGGCCGAGAGGACGTGAGTCTCCCATCGCTGGCTCGCGGTCCCGCAGACAGGTGAACCCCAACACCAGTAGCGCGGGCACCGCCTGTACTGCTCGAGCGAGAGGTCGCCCTCGGAAACCGACTTCGGGTCGACCCGTCTGCACGGGGACAGCAGCAGGCCAGCTGAAAGGACTCCTCTCTCGCCCGAGGAGCACGGTTGCGTCTACGGCTGTTTCACCGTTTTAAAAGGCGCCTCTTTCGGTTGATATTAGTCAGCGCATAATGATGTCTATGACGTCACCCATGCATTTTATTTATAAACATTCGCTTTTCGCGTCAACCGTTATATGAAGTGGCGCTTGTAAAAAAGCGATAACCTGATTGGTTGATAGAAAGTTTTACATATGTAAATAGGTAAAATTATTTAAAAATACGTGACCTTCACACCACCAAGCAGAGAGTACGTTGGGGTCACGGATTTTTAAAAACCTCGGTGAAGCGAAGGGGAGTACGCGTGAGGAAGAAATTACTATTTTCTTTAATTACAACAATTTTTTTAGTCAATTGAGGCTGAATATTTTTGTGAACTTTATCACCGACCCTTCCAAAAAGAGTGGCTAAACAGTTCTCACCTTAGAGTTCATTCCCGGGTTAGCAACTTTACAAATAATAGTCTCTGCCAACAGCTAGACTTGTGTACAAAACATGATATGATTGTGTATAGCCGCACTACAGTATCTATATCAATGGTCTTGGGACTAAATGCAAACAACATATGTTTGTAGGCATACCTGATCCAGAATAATTTCAGGAGTAATGACTAAGTAGGCCTAGTTTGGTGTTTTTGTTTACCCTGTGGCTGTTATGTGTTATGCTTGTATTGCAGCGCAATACTGATTTCAATGTTTACATGGTTGCAATAGGCTGTAATTCAAAAGCAAACCTGTCTGTCTATGGTTGTTTGCGTAATGGTGATCGTAGCTACCTCTATATCAATGAACTGTCTTTCATCCTTTGTCTGGCCTTGGGACTAAATTTCCACAACAATATGTTTCGTAGGTGTAACTAGCTGACTTTGCATTCTGCAGATTCATTGCTTACTTACCTTTTAATGATTCTTTACTACCTGGTGTAACTAGCTGATTTTGCATTCTGTAACCATTGCTTGTACATACTCACCTTTAGTGATTTTTAAACCCTTTTGGAATGTATAAAATGCCCAGTGTCTCCTTCTTTTTGAACTTTCTTCTATGTTGGAAGTCTTGGAATTGTTGTGAGCATTGTCATCAAACAATTAGATGCTAACTATGTTCAATCAAGCGTTACAGTGCTAGGCTGCACAGTGCAATGTTAAGGAACCATTCCTGCACTTGGCGCTGTAGAGAAGGGTTCACAGAAGCTGTTCTTTCTCTTTAGTTATTTTCGTTTTCTTAAGTTCATGCTATCATTAGTTTTCTCCTTCCGTTAAATGACAATTGTATGGTACAACTTCATTTTCATCCATCAGGCAGTAACCTTTCCCGGGTGCAGAAGAGTGTCTGGGTGAGTTCCGTAGGTGGAATTATCTTTTACTGCTGAAGTGTACTTCCACATGTGATTTTGTATTTTCTACTTTCCAAGTTTAATTTTGAATATTGGTATTATGAGGCTGTAGTAAAATTTTGCATTGACATGGTTCAAATTTACTCAAACAGAAGTAAGTCCCAGGTAATCTTTAATTTAAAAGTTATCCAAACGGGAAGGTATGTATTTAATAATTAATATTTTGTATTTAAATTTCTTCCATAGCCCTTTTCGGTAGCCTTGTAGTATTGCTATAAGTCTTGTTTAGCCTTGTATTGCTATAGTCTTGTTTAGGCCTGTAGTATTGCTACAGTCTTGTTTCAGCCTTGTTAATCCTTACACTGAAAGTATTCGCTATGAGAAATTCCACCACATCGTGAAATTTGAGCATAGTGGACGTTCAAATTCCAGTTTAGTATGCAACCTTGTAGGTTGGATATTAACTTGTTATTTTATAGTCCTAAATTAATAAACAACTTAATGTTAACCAGACCTGTAAAGAAAAAAAGAGTTTATTACCTTTCTTCTGCTTGGTTACATAGGCATACCTTACTCCAGAACATTCTCAGGAGGTAATGACCAGGTGGCCTAGTTTGTGTTTTTGGTTTACCCTGTGGCTGTTATAGGTCTCAAGTGCTTGTATTGCAGCGCAACACTGATTTCAATGTTTGTTTACATGGGTTGCAATGACTGTACCTTCAAAAAGCAAAACCTGTCTGTCTATGGCTGTTTGGTGTATGGATTGTGTAGCTACCTCTATATCAACGAACTGTCTTTTCATCCTTTGTCCGTCTTGGGACCAAATGCAAACAATATACATGTTTGTAGGCATACCTACTCCAGAAATACCCCCTAGGGTAATTGGCAACTAAGGTGGCCCTAGTTTGTGCTTTTTGTTTACCCCGTGAAAGCTGTTATGTGTCAGTGCTTGTATTGCAGCGCAATGCACCGAGTTTCAATGTTTACATGGTTTACAGCATGGCTGTACTTCAAAAGCAAACCTGTACTGTCTGACTGTTTCGGTGTAAGGGCCAATGTAGTAGCCACTTTCATATCAATGAACTGTCTTTTCATCCTTTTGTCTGGCCCTGGGACTAAATGCAAACAAACTGATGTTTGTAGGCAATCCCTGATCCAGAAATAACATCAGGGTAATTATAGGGTCACAGCTTCATTACTAGGTGGTACACAAAATGAGTGTGTGGAATGACACATTGGTAGCTGGAAAACAGCTTATCAGCTTATAGCTTTTGCAATGGGTGACCTGTCCCCCTTATTATTTTCGCTTATGTTTTTCATTGTTTGATGACTGTGAAATAGCTTGTAATTTGCTGTGATGCTTCATTCACCACCATGGCATCTTCTACAAGACTAGCTCCTGCTAAGTGACACAGTTTTGCAAGGCATTTTCAAGCCGATTCCGGGCGATGATGAGAGAGTGAAGGAAGCCCAATGGAAAACATCCGGACGAAGAGAGTCCAGAGACCAGCACTATTTTCAATTGGTTCACTTTCGAGTTCTGATGACAGCAGTACTGACTGCGGAGCCTGCCCCACCTAAGAAAACGACTGGCGCATATTGCACCTAGCAACGGCAATGAGACCAGCAGCGCCTGGACCATCACAGGCAACTGCTCCTGCCCAACGAGGCCTGGACAGGGTCGACCACGCCCCTGTGCAACCGCCTGCCCCGACTCAATCCTGCCTGCTCCTGCCCAACAGATGACCACGGGTCGACCACGTACCCTCTGCAGCCGCCTGCTCCGGCCCAACCGCCCGCTGCAGCCCAACCGCCCGCTCCCGGACCAACCGTTCGCTCCGGCCCGACCGCCATGACCACGTGCCCCTCGGCAACCGCCTGCCCCTGGCCCCTGGCGCGGCTGGCCCAGCTACTTCACCGGATGGTACGATCTCTAGCGACCAGCCGACACCAATAATGAGGACAGCCCCAGCAAACAGCACTCCTGACCCAGGCAAAGGGCCCCCAGAAAACTGGGTGGAAGGCATCAACGCTATTGCAGCTTTTTGAGCTGTTCTTTCCCGGAACACTTTTTGGTAAATCGTCCTGCAGTTCACCAGTCGTGAGGGGTTGAAGAACAGAGGACGAGGCTGGCGGACGTCGCCATGGTCGAGTTGCAGTGTCGGCCCTCGGCCTGATTTTCTTCCCTGGGCTGACGAAATCAGGGCACGAGAGGGTCCGGTCTTTTTGGCATCCAGGCCATTATGCTCGTCCTCTGTGCCAGGCCACCATGGCGGGGAAGCGTTACAAAGACATTGTTGCCATGCTACACTTCAGACGACAAGACAACGCGCTGTGACCAACGAAGCATACTGGACAAATTGGCGCATCACGACAAATCTTTGACATGTTCACAGCCACCCTACAAAATCACTTCAGCCCCGGGGAGTGTCTATACTGAGCGAACAATTGGCTGCATTCAGGGGCAGGTGCTCCTTCAAGCAGTTAATGCGGGTAGCACACGTGACGCATACAGCCCGCATTGTGTCTGGACTGCCCCATATGCTCGACGGACGATCACCAGACATTTTGTCTCATTCTCTAAACACAAGTCACAACGGACCCTTGAAATACGTATCATCATCTCACACAGATGATGTACTTCAGGAAAATTGACAAGTAAGTGTAGGACATTTTGTTTTTGGATGATTTAAAAGCTATGAAAAGTTTGGCATTTTTTGTAAACATTTCAACACCGTTATACATGTTCACGTGCTTTTGCGCCCAGTACAACTTCGCCCCTTAATTCCAATGAAGAATAAAAGATGCTGCATGGGCGAGATTTGTGAGGGGCGAACTGTACACATGTTAAAAACTGGAGATTTTAGCACATGTTTATTGACGTTGAAAGTCATGATTTTATAGCTCTTGTTTACTTCCATTCCCTAACGTACCACAATATTTGGCTTCAATCCTACCACATCATTTGTTTTGGTAATTACCTGACAAACAAAAGAGAGAGAAACAAACAGTACACAGCCCACACTCATGACACTGCCACAGATATTTTAAAATATAACACCATTATCTAGTTTTGTATAACTTTTTATTTTTGTACATATGTATAAATACACAGGTATTATTAAAGCAACGTACAATAAGCGTGTTAACTTACCTAATTGTTAGAATGATACCCCCCCGTGAGTAATAAGTTGTGTCAGTTGTGTTTACGGTCTCCAGAATGTCAAAAACATTACACCACGAATTTAGAAATACTTGTTTTATAACTATAATTTGAATTTGCATTGGTTTATTTTTTTAGGTTTCAACGGGGAATTTGCAGGATGTTTACTACTTGAGTTCTATTCATCCTTCAGATGGCCACAGTCTGTGTTGGTTTCTGTAGAGCGGTAAAGTTTTGTTGAAGCATATTACTTATTTTAAATGAACAGCTCAACTTTGGTTTATTATTAGCTCCCATAATTAGTGCCTTATTCGCCAATGATTCTAGATCTCTGTCTGACTTCCTTGGCCCTATGCCGATAAAAACGGTACAATTTTGCTTTAATTTTGCCCTCAATATTTACTTGAGTATATGTTATGATGCTCGCCAGTAAAAAGAAAATTTGTATTCCACTCACTTTTTTTGTTGAAATTTATAGAGAATAGCTACCGCTTTACCGACATCAGCCGCAATGATAAGTAACCGATGCCTGGCGCGCACCGATACCACACTATGACCCGCTCATGCGACCTGCATTTTTTCGTTATTGATGGTCGCGCAACTGAAAACTTGACCCGTGATCATAAAAACAAAGTTTATAGTTAACGCTGAGGCATCTTTTGATTAGTAGCCAACCAAGACGCTAAGATCATCAGAGTTCGACGATCATCATTACGTCGCCAACAGACCAGACCGTGCACATACTACAAACACATATACACACAGATAACTAACTATTAATTAGGGCAAACTGACGTATCAGCGCGCAATACGCATGGCGGCTGATGAGGTTTAAACGTGTTTGGTAAAGTAGTAGCAATTCTCCACAAATTTTACCAACCAATTAGGTGGAATGCCTTTTTTGTACTGGCGAGCATCATAGAACAGGCAAATGCATTGTTGGGCAAAAACATCTCGGTATACAGTTTGTGCATAGCTGTGGAACTAACAGTGAAGTCCTGTATGGGGGACTTTATTTCTATTCACGGGGAATTTGTGGCCAAACTTATGTACTGTTCCTGTGCAAATATTGCCAAACTCTGTGAGAACGCATGTAAAAAAAATGAATATTGTGTGGAATTTGGCAGGAAGATGATATTTTTCATTTTGCGCCATATACTTTGTTATTTTTTAATTTTAATTTTTACCTGTTTCCAGGTTTTGATGACTTTGACCGACCTTCTGGTGCGGTACTGATGTGATGCTGCCTCATTATGGACATCACTGTCGCTCCAGGAATTCATCCCGCATACCATTGACGATTCTCCCTATGCGGTTAAACTTCCAGTGTGAATCAGTGCTTCACCACCTGCTCATTGAGTAAAACCAATAATCAATATTTGTCCAACGCCATCAAATGCCACACCCAACATTTAGATTGTCCAGTTGAACACTTAGCACTCTGGGACTAGAAGTGATGCTGCTATACTGTACATGTTTATTACATATTGGGCAGTTGATGTTTGGACTTAACGAATGCTTGAAACACTGTGTCAAACATTGCGCACAGAAGTTATGTTGGCACGGTGTCTGAACTGATGGCTTTCCCTGTATACATAGACAAATACTACAAATGAAGAGTGACTGTTGCCACCGATGACCACTGATTTCAAAAACTAATGGGATAGTCCAGATGTTGCGCATCACTTAATTGATGAAATATATTGTCATCGCTCAGTGAAAAGTGGCCGAGCGGTCTAGCTTACCGGACTCCAAGTTCTGGTGTTAGCAGCAGAATGTGGGTTCTGAATCCCGGCCATGTTACACGGTGTCCTTGAGCAAGATATTAATTTAACCATAATTGCTTCTCTCTCCAACCAGGGGTTAAATGGGCATGTGTGAGGGCAGAGTTGGATTTGATTATTCTATATGCGCTGTAATGGCAGCAATTGAGCTGTATACTCCCCAGGGGAGCTGATATGGTTTCAGGAATGACGGCGAGCCTTGGCGACAGGGGTAATGATATAATGCGCCTTGAGCACCACTCTAGCGGTGGATACGTGTTAAGTATAAGTCCACACATTATTATTATTATATTATTATTATTATTACAAGTTATTGTTGATTTAGGCCTACCAGCCTTTGGTTTTAGACTGCGGTCCTCCTCTAGACTGTTGCGTAAAAGTTCACATTATTTGAACCCAAGTTCCAGTTCTTGTATGCTTTGAACAATTGTGTTGGATTCCTTCAAGGTTATCTTTGAGGCTCTGAACAGTATAAAATCGTTCTCTCAGATTTGATGTGTCTAGTTTTCTTGAACATTTTTCACATATTTTCATGGATGCTGGTCCGCTGAATCTTCCCATACACTTTATACCGAAATTATTCCAATAATTATTTCCTAGTACTCACTCGGTTTCCTTTGAAGGTTACGAGAACCACGTGAATTGTGATTCTGTTTGGCATACTGTACAGATTTTTCCTAGAGCTTGTTGACGGAATTTGGAAACTCTACCGAATAAAACTTTGTAAATATCACTGAAACTCATCTTTGTTCCTGTGCGTTTTATCACTGTACTCCCGCATAATCTGCCATCGTAGAATAATTGATGACAAGCCAGTGTAAACTAGTGTATGAAATATAACAAATTAAAGGGGACCACTTTCCTAAAGTCACGTTAGCAGTTTTCTAATGGTTTGTAATTATCTTTGTTATCTGACTACTCCACAAAAGAATTTCAATGATTTTGAATAGACATGCATGCTTATCTCTAAAGATAATTTGAGTTGATTATTACTATTATTTTTTAATTATACTAATATTTCCATTAACAAATGGACGGGAAAAGGCGGTAACTTTTTCCGTCCAATTTTTATGCGGAAATTTGAGGTAAAAATAAATTAAAACATTAAAATAAAATAAATCCACCCAAATTAGTTCTGAAAGTATAAGCTCAGGCGTCCATACACGTGGAAACACTTTTTGGTCGGTTTTCAGGTACCTAAAAAACTGTTAACGTGGACAGATGCAAGTGGCCCCTTGCTATTGTGTTTTACGTCGTATTTACATAGCGCGCCGTTCTGACGTATATCACCGGTGCCAACACAACACCGTACAAAAATGATAGAGTTAATGGGATTACCATAAAGAAGTTACTGCGCCTGGGGCTGTCTGCACGGAACGTTCGTAAACGATTTTAATGGAAGTTTTGTTAGGCCTCGGCTTTTACAAGTTTTCAACAACGGTATTGAATAGCTTAAACAGGAAATGTCACTACATGAGATTAAACGTTTAAAAAAGTGAATATAGTAGTTCATTTTAATAATCCTTTTGAAAAGTTAAAACTAGCCCCTATTAAGTAAAAGGAGGCTTTTGGAACGTCATTTTGGAATCTTCCAACAACAAAAGACGATGTACGAATACGACATAAAAATTGTATTTTTCCGGCTTTTAAATTTTTTGTAAGCACCTACTAACCACAAGAGTATAATTTAATTATGATTCATCAGAAAAGTTTATTAGAACGACTATTTCCTTCGTGTGAAGGTTTAATTTAGCAGATATTCCGATCCTGTTTTGGTCAGTTTCAGCGATCTGTGGGCGCAGCCATTATTGACGTGACGTCACTGTTTTGACATGAATTATGCATGAGTGGCTTCGGTCTGGGAAAAACTCTTTACGAGCGTCACATACGCGTAAACAGCCGTGTGTCTGTTGCTGCGTTCAGGTCGACCTGCCCGTGGGACCGCGAGCCAGCGTGCAGGGGACTCGTCCTCGGCCGGCGAGTAACGGCGAGGCCCGAGCCGGTGCCCGCTTTTCGCGCGCTGGCGCGCTGCGTATGCTGCCGAGGACCCTGCGGCCTTCTGACGTCTCCCAGCTGGCGGGGGCCGACCGCCATCCCCCTCTAGCCCGTCCCAGAGTTTCCGGGTCCCGTCCGCTGGACTCTGATTTCCGGGCCCGATGACCACCCACAATCTCTATAGTAGACGTAAGACCCTCCCCCGTTGGTAGTACGGGAACACCTCCATCCAATTTGCATTGAAAACTGTCGAAGAAACACCGTGGGTTCTGGCTGCGGCTCGGGCCGTGGCTCCCCGGCCGAGAGGACGTCCCTTAATGCTGGCTCGCTATCCCCGCAGACGGGTCGACACCAACGCAGCAGCGGCACTGTCGTGCTCCTCGGCGAGAGGTCGCCCTCGGACTCTGACTCCCTGGCAGACCCGTCTGCGGGGACAGCCGGCCAGCGTGGAAGGACTACTCCTCTCGCCCGGGGAGCACGGGCGGTGCCCGCTGCTGCGTTCGGGTCGAACCGTCTGCGGGGACCGCGAGCCAGAGTGCAGGAATCGCGTCCTCTCGGCTGGAGCCACGGCGAGGCCCGAGCCGGCGCCTGCTGCTACTGGATGACCCCGCGGGCCTTTCCCGACGTCTACCTGCTGGCGGCGAGATGGAAGCCGACCATCCCCTCGAGCCCGTCCAAGAGTCGGGTCCCGTACGCTGGACTCTGACTTTTTTCCTTTTTCGTGCTCGTGGACTAAGTTCCACCTATGGTTAACGTTACCCCCACCCCGTTTGTAGTACGGGAACACCTCTCCACCTATGTTGAAACCTTATCGAAGAAACACCGTGTGATTCAGACCCCAGCTCGAGCCGTGGCTCCTGGCCGAGAAGGACGAGTCCATGCACGCTCGCTCGCGGTGGCACCCAGCACGGCTGTTTCAGCCCCATAGGCCGTGCGTAACAAAGCGTCCACTGTGCGGTTGTTTGTTTTCTTCACCTAATAATGAAACGTGACGTCACTTACGCTAGCTTCGTTAACATGAAGTGATACATGTTCAGAAAAAAGAACGTTAACAAACTTAACTTCCGGACCAAAATTCACAATAATTTACAGCCCTAGATGATCATTTTGAATGTAAATATCAGACTGCTAATAAAAAGTTATATATTTTTTGTCGTTGCCTTAGATTTTTTTCTTCCAATGTAATTAAACATTTGAGAAGATTTGTGTGTGAAAAGTGTCGCGAAATGGTCAATAAAGTAATATCACTTGAATTATATAACGTTGGGATAAGTGATTACTTTGTTATTGATCTGAATTTTTTTAAATGGAAAATGAAATATATCTATTTAGAAAACTACATATTTCATATCTTTTATTTCGTTTGATTCAGGGCAATGACTGAAATAATGTTCAATATAAACGATGTTTTCAGTCCTAAAATATGGGTCGTGTTAACTTGTGAATCTACACAGTGCGCGACTAGTCTGCATCATGTGTGTGCATAGTCGTACTATAGCGCGCGTGTACGTATGTACCGTACATGTACACATATCGCGCGAATACTTAAAACAGTAATAATCACAGTACATATACTGTATAATACACACACGTTGAGTACATGTATTTTACATACAATACATTCACGTTAATGAATAGTTTTTCATTGTTACATCAAACTTGTAAGCAACCTTTCATTGGTCAAGAATTCAAGGCCTATTTACTTCACATTTTGGGGTCCACATGTCAAAATGCAATATAAAAATAAAGGAATGTACAATATTGGTATTTGGTACTAACACACATCCTTGTAAAAAATATAAACAAAAAACTGTTACATGTTTTTTTTCTCCATTTTGACAACGATTCTCTTTTCTCTAACATGAAAACCAAATCATTTCTCAGGATAGGATTGATGTATAGGTTTTTAAATTTACCATTGTTGTCACTTCCCTTTACAGCTTAATTTCATGGTACAGTTTCACACATACAATAAATAAGTCATGGGAGTAGTTTGGACCACATCTTCTTACATTTATTTCAATTTTTCTTTTCCTAGCTTTCAAGTTGTTTTGTTTTTTAACACTATCCACAAAAACAGTAATTTTAAAAGGAATCAGCCCTATAATATTTTCTCTGGCATCATTGTCACATGTTAATTTTGAGATGTTTCAGAGATGGGTACAATCTATATATTCACATGTCATATCTGTCTTAGTGTTTACCTCAGTTCAGTCATGCCAGTCTCTTTATGTGTATAACTTTCAGGTATTGAACAGTGCATAAAACCTTTTATTTTCAAATAATACATCATAAATTAACCTGGCTATGCAAGTTAATCACATTTAAAGTTTATGTTTTGATACCACAAAAGTTGTTGTTTCACCCAGCCCACACAAAACAAGTCTATAGGGTATAACTATCAAACGAAGTGTACCGATATTAAATAGGTGGAGTATTAATAGAAAAATATTTTTAAGGATATTTTGAATCCATAACAACATGTAATTGATGATGAACAGTGTTTGACTTCAAAGGACGAAAATAAAGAGAAGGCAGAGTCTCAGATGCAAATCAGGCCTTGGCAATGATGATTAACTTGAACGTCATAGTGCACTGATTTGAGGACAGGTTTAGTTCAATGTGCAGATGTATGCGATTTATCAGATTTATCATTCACATCCTCTTTACACAGAAACTTACGCAATAGTACGGATATTGTTCAGTTTTTCCTACACTCAAGATATTATAATTGTTCAATTCCATCGACTCCATGCTGTTTGACACACATTGTACTCCTGCGATTTACTGAATTTATCAAGTTTCTCTCTGAATCAACATCGGCCCAAAGCTACATCTACATGTGTATGTATAAAGTAGAAGATGATGTCTGCTTGAGGTGCCGTAAGGTGGCAGGTGTTGGTACATACTGGAATTAACAGGGCAGGACGTGAAGTTCACGGTATGAAAGATCCTCTGCAAAAGTTGTTAAGTATCATGCTGTGCCATCACACCACCACAATACTAGGAATAAGGGTACGTATAAAGATCATGTAAAAAATAAGAAAAAAACATTGTTTTACACATATATACATGTATGTATTCATACACATGGGATGCACTACCTCGTGTATTATTTGTGGTTTTTCATTGTTACATCAAATCTCTAGAAAATCTTTTATTGGTCAAGTAGTTGAGGGACTTTACTTACATTTTGGGGTCCATGTATCTAAAATGCAATATAAAAATAAAGGGAATGTACTACATTGGTATTTGGTACTAACACACATCCTTGTAAAATATATAAACAAAACTATTACATGTTTTTCCGTTTTTGACAACGATTCTCTTTTCTCTAACATGAAAACCAACCATTTCTCAGGATGATTGATGTATAGGTTTTTTAAATTTACCATTGTTGTCACTTCCCTTTACAGCAATTCTTCATGGTATGCTTCAATACATACAATAAATAAGTCATGGAGGTAGTTTGGATTCTACATCTTCTTACATTTATTTCAATTTTTCTTTCCTAGCTTTTCAGTTGTTTTGTTTTTACTATCACAAAAACAGTGATAATTTTAAAAAGGAATCGTTGTCTATATAATATTTTCTCTGGCATCATTGTCACATGTTAATTTTGAGATGTTTGGTAGAGATGGGTACAATCTATATATTCACGTCATATCTGTCTGTGTTTACCTCAGATCTAGTCTGCAGTCTTTATGTGAACATAACTTTCAGGTATTGAACAGTGCATAAAAACCTTTTATTTTCAGTACACACATCATAAATTAACCTGGCTATTCATATGTTTAATCACATTTAGTGCTTACGTTTTTGATACCACAAAAGTTGTTTCACCCAGCCCACACAAAACAAGTTCATGGGTATAACTATAAACGAAGCAGCACTGATATTGGGCCTAGGTGAGTACACAGAAAAATATTTTCAAGGATATTTTGAATCATAACAATGATGTACTGATGATGAACAGTGTTTAGCTCCAAAAGGACGAAAAATAAGAGAACAGAGCCCTAGATGCAAATCAGGCCTAGGCAATGATGATTAACTTGAACGTCACTAGTGCAATTGATTTAGGACAGGTTTAGTTCAAATGTGTGCAGATGTATACGACTATCAGATTTTATCATTCACATCCTCTACAGCAAACTTACGCAATAGTATGGATATTGTTAACAGTTTTTCCTACACTCTAAGATATTATAATTGATTCAATTCTTCAATCCATGCTGTTTTGACACACACATTGTACTCTGATTTACTGAATTTACTGAAGTTTCTCTGGAATCAACATCGGCCCAAGCTACATCTACATGTATGCATAAAGTAGAAATTGAATTGCCGAGGGTGCCGTAAGGTGTGGCAAGTTCAGGTACATACCGAATTCAACAGGGCAGGACGTGAAGTTCACGCATGAAAGATCCTCTGCAAAAGTTGTTAAGTATCATGCTGTGCCATCACACCACCATTACTACTACTGGGGAATAAGGGCATGGTTAAAAGATCTGTAAAAATAAAAAAACATTGTTTTATTACATATATACATGTATGTATTCATGTTAATACATGGGATGCACTACCTCGTGTAATATTATTTGTGGTTTTTCATTGTTACATCAAATCTCTAGAAAATCTTTTATTGGTCAAGAAGTTGAGGACTTTACTTACATTTTGGGTCCATGTATCTAAAATGCAATATAAAACAAAGGAATACTTACATTGGTATTTGGTAATAACATCACATCCTTGTAAATATAAACAAAAACCGTTTTACATGTTGCCTTTTCCCTGTTTTTGACAATGATTCCTCTTTTCTCTAACATGAAAACCAAATCATTTCTCAGGAATGATTGATTTATAGGTTTTAAATTTACCATTGTTGTCACTTCCCTTTACCAGCAATTTATGGGGTATAGCTTTACACATACAATAAATAAGTCATGGGAGTAGTTTGATCTACATCTTCTCACATTTATTTCAATTTTTCTTTTCCTAGCTTTCTCAGTTGTTTTGTTTCTACTATCAAAATGGTAATTTTTAAAAAGGAATCTACAGCTCCCATAATATTTTCTCTGGCATCATTGACTCCATACGTTAATTGTGAGATGTTTCAGAGATAAGTACAATCTATATATTCACATGTCATATCTGTCTTTGTTTAACTCAGTCTAGTCTGCAGTCTTTATGTGAACATAACTTTCAGGTACTGAATAGTGCATAAAAAACCTTTTATTTTAAAAATAATACATCATAAATTAACCTGGCTATGCAAGTTTAATCACATTAGTGCTTTACGTTTTGATACCACAAAGTTGTTTCACCCAGCCCACACAAAACAAGTTCATGGGTATAACTATACAAGCGAAGCAGCACTGATATTGGGCCTAGGTAGTACACAGAAAATATTTTCAAGGATATTTTGAATCATAACAATGATGTACTGATGATGAACAGTGTTTACCCCAGCTTCAAAAAGGACGAACAATAAGAGAACAGAGCCCTAGATTCCAAATCAGGCCTAGGCAATGATGATTAACTTGAACGTCATAGTGCACTGATTTAGGACAGGTTTAGTTCAAGTAATGTGTGATGTATACGACATCAGATTTATCATTCATCATCCTTCAGTTGCAGGGAACTTACGCTAATAGTACGGATATTGTTCAGTTTTTCCCACACTCAAGATATATTACAATTGTTCAATTCCTTGACTCCATGCTGTTTTGACACAGACACAATTCTGATTTACTGAATTTACCAGTTTCTCTGGAATCAACATCGGCCCAAAGCTAGACTATGCCATGTATGTAAAGTAGAAATTGGTCTGCTTGAGGTGCCGTAAGGTGGCAAGCTTTATGTTATACTGAATTCAACAGAGGCAGGACGTGAAGTTCATTGAATGAAAGATCCTCTGTAAAAGTTGTTAAGTATCATGCTGTACATCACACCACCACAATACCAGGAATAAGGGTATGTATAAGATCTGTAAAAAAATGAAGAAAACATTGTTTTACACATATATACATGTATGTATTCCTATGTATTACATAGGATGCACTACCGTATTATGTTGTGGTTTTTCGTTGAAAGATCAAATCTCTAGAAAATCTTTCACTGGTCAAGTAGTTCAGGGCCTTTACTTACATTTTGGGGTCCATGTATCTAAAATGCAATATAAAATCAAAGGGAATGTACAACATTGGTATTTGGTACTACCACACATCTTGTAAAAAAATATAAACAAAAAAAAACTGTTACATGTTTTGTCCGTTTTTATTAACGATTCCTCTTTTCTCTAACATGAAAAAACAAATCATATCTCAGGATGGTTTGATTTATAGTTTTAGATTTACCTATTGTTGTAATTTCCTTACAGCAATTTCATGGTACAAGTTTACACACAAAGAGTTTGCTACTTAAAACAATCAAAATATCTGTAAAGTCTGTTCATTTCTAACCCATTGCCGGACCGTTTTCTAACATGACATAACTCTCTTACCTTTGGTGCTAATCCTACTTTTTGCAATATTCCCATACAGTGATCAAAACCATTTGCCACACCAGAATTGGAGGGCGTTCCATCTAGGAAGATCAGCTGTGAAAGAAAATTAAATCCAAAAATAACCATGTTTTATTTTGTTGTATTCAAAACCATTTAATGATTTTCATGTGATCACAAATTCTGAAAAGTATCATAAATGGCTCGTTAAATTTCATGATTAGTGAAGACTAATTACGGTGACACCATGTGAAATTCTCTATTGGTAGTAACTCTGAGGGACGATCAAGAGCATACTGATCGAAATGTCAAGTTAAAAATATCCAGTTCTTTTCAGAACCAATTACTACCTGCCAGAGTAATTTCACATAGTATCACCGCAATTAGTCTTATCATCTTCACCACAAACCCATGCTTCCATAAATGTCATGATTGTTGTTGTAAATATTATTAGTGTCAACCAAAAATTATTTAAAATGTACCTTTGCTAAATAAACTCAATTCGTCAGAGAATATTGCGTATACATAATTTACAAAGTACCTGCAATCCATGTATTTTATACATGCATGACATTGGTAGACATTTGTTCAGCTTATTTACTCACAGAGCTTAACATTAGATATTACACACTGTTGATTACACACGTCTAACGTTGGCATCGTTTTTTAACTCAACCACTGTACTCATGCCACAGGCTTCACTCTCCTAACGTTATGGACTATTACCACTATGTCAAAAGAGTCCATGGAGGAAAAACCCACCGTAAGCATAATTTTGTTTACACAAAACCGGTAAAATTCCTGCCAAATTAGTCCCAACGTTTAAATGTAATAGCACCTATTCACTGGCATATGCATCAGACATACTGACTACACTATGCATGCTGTATGCGTAACCAACGCGTTACAATACATCTGACATGTCTGAAGCCGGTTAAATGCTTATTTTTAAATCAAAGATTCTGTAATTGTGTTGTTTACCTCAATTAAGTATGCCTGTAATGTCTGTTTCAGCGATGAAATATCCACTAAGTAGTAGGAAAATTTAAATAGTGAAAAACTCGCTTTTGTGGAAGGTTTCTTCCTTGGTCTGCATCACCCAACTGTTGAAACATGGCAGTTAATAGATTCAACGACCTCGAAAAGAGCTATTAAGTGACGCTTTCAGAATAAATAGATTATGTGACATATAAAAAACTAAAAAGTTTTAGTCAATCACATAATGATATGAAAACGAATTGATCCGACACTTTTTTTTCAGGGTCTGTGGCGGGTCAAATTACATTTTCCGAAGGCAACAATTCCTTAAACATGCATACATAATAGGCGACCAGCACTAAACTAGATTCTACCAACAGAGGGCGCACTTTTTGGCGGAAACAGCCGTGGCGAACGGGTCGACCGGAACAAGCAGCGGGCTGCCGTTCGCCTTGGGCGAGATTAACCTCGGACTCCGACTGGGTCGACCGTCTGCGGGGACAGCGGGCCAGCGATGCAGACTCCTCCTCTCGCCCAAGGGCACAGGCGGTGCCCGCTGCGTTCAGGTCGACCCGTCTGCGGACGAACCAGCGTGCAGGACTCATCCTCTCGGCCGAGAGCCGGCGGGCCGAGCCGGCGCCCGCTGCTGCTGGGCCCCGCAGGTGTTCCGACGTCTCCGCGCTGTCGGCGGGCCGACGCCATCATCGAGCCCGTCAGAGTCGCATCCCGTCCGCTGGACTCTGAAATATTTCCTTCGGGCTCGAGACCACCTACCTATAATGGATACTGCGCCACCCGTTGGTATTACGGAACACACCTCTATCAATTTGCGTTGAAAACTTGTCGAAGAAACCTTGTGGGTTTCCAAGCACAGCTCGAGCCGTAGCTTCCGAAGGACAATCACCATGCTGGCTCGCGGTCCCCGCAGACGGGTCGACCGGAACGCAGCAGCGGGCACCGCCCGTTCGCCTTCGGCGAGAGGTCGCCCGTTGGACTCCGACTTCGGGTCGACCCGCCTGCGGGGACGTCGAGCCAGCGTGCAGGGACTCGTCCTCTGGGCCGGGAGCCACTGCGAGGCCCGAGCCGGCGACCGCTGCTACTGGATGACCCCGAGGGGCATTTCCGACGTCTCCCAGCTGGCGGCGGGTGCCGTATACCATCCCTCGAGCCCGTCCAGGGTCAGGTCACGTCCGCTGGACTCTGATTTTTCATATTTCGGGATCGAGGACCACCTACCTATAGTAGACGTAACACCCACGTTGTGTGCAGACACCTCTATCGTTGCGTTAACAACTTGTCGAAGAAACACCGTGAGGTTTTGGGGGCCGGCGGGCGTGGCTCCGGCCGAGAGGACGACCTGCACGCTGGCTCGCGGTCCCCGCAGACGGGTCGACCCGAACGCAGCGGGCACCGCCCGCTCCTGGCGAGGTCGCCTCGACTCCGACTCGGTCGACCGTCTGCGTGGACAGCGGCCCCAGTGAAAGGACTCCTCCTCTTGCCCGAAGCACGGGCGGTGCCCCTGCTGCGTTCAGGTCGCCCCGTGCGGGCCCGCAGGTCACCGTGCAGGGACTCGCCCTCTCCCCAAGGCGGGGCCAGCCGGGCCAGGACCCGGGGCCCGCCCCCCCGGGTCTCCCCCAGCGGGACCCTCCTGGTCCGCTGCCTTGCAGGGCGGAGAATGTGCCTCGGGGTACTCGGCGGGCCCGGGCATCTAGCCGAGTTACGGGGGGACCCCATCCTCGACCGTCCAGAGTCGGGTCCGTCCGCTGGGGTAATTTTCCTATTTCGGGTCGAGGACACCTCCCCTATAGTAGACGTAACCCCCCGCCGTTGGTAGTACCACCTATTCAATTTGCGTTGAAAACTTGTCGAAGAAACACCGTGCGGTTCGGGCCTCGGCTCGGGCCGTGGCTCCACCAAAGGACGGTCCTCCCCTGGCTCGGTCCTGCAGACAGGTCGAGCCGAACGCGGCGGGCACCGCCCGTGCTCCTCGAGCGGGTCGCCTCGGACTTCGACTGGGTCGACCCGTCTGGGGGACAGCGGGGCCCGCGTGAGGGGTGCCCCCTCGGGGACCGGGAACCGGCCCCTGCTCTGGAGGACAGGGGGCCTTCCCCCTCTCCCAGCTGGCGGCGTAGACGCCATCCCCCGGCCCGTCAGGTCCTCCTCTCGCCCGGGGGCATGGGCGGTGCCCGCCTGCGTTCGGGTCGACCCCTCTGCGGGGACCGGAGCGAGCGTGCGGGACTCGTCCTCGGCCGGGAGCCCGACGGGCCGGGCCCGAACACAGTGGGTTCTTCGACATTTCCGAAATTGGATTGTCCGGGGAAATGTTCGTATCAAGGGTCCTCGGCCAATCGAGCAATTCGGTCCAGCGGACGAGACCCACGGTTTGGCTCGAGATAACCTCCCGGGCCCGGGTTAAACTCCGGGGGTTGGTAGCACCCGGCCCGGGCCCCGTCTTCGAGCGGACGGTCCTGCACCTGCCTCGCCCGGCGGTCCCCCCAACAGGTCGATCCCAAGGGCAGCACCGCCCGTGCTCCTCGGGCGAGAGGAGGGGCGCTCACGCTGGCGGATGTCCCGCGGGGGTCGACCAAGTCGGACGGCGAGGCACCTTCTCGCCCGAGGCACAGGCGGTGCCCGCTGCTGCGTTCGGGTCGACCCGTCTGCGGGACCAGGGGGCGATGCAGGGACTCGTCCTCGGCCGGGAGCCGACAGGCCGGGGGCCCGAACACGGTGTTTCTTCGACAGTTTTCACTGATGGAAGAGGGTTCCGACCTTGCTCAAGGTCTCCGTCATGTAGGTAAATCTCGGCAATCGTTTCACCGGCCAGGACGGATCAACTCTGGGACGCTCGAGGGGCCCCCCGGGCTGAAGGTGGGAAAACCCATGGGTTCCCCCAAACCGGCCCCCTCAACCCCCCGTGGCTCCCGGCCGGGGACTCTGGGGGCGGGTTTGCCCGCAGAGGGGTCGCCCCGAACCAACGGGCAGCGCCCGTGCTCCTGGGGCGGGGGTTTCCTGCGGGGGCCCGCTGTCCCCGGGGTCCCCCGGGGAGTCGGGGGATCTCGCCGGGGCACGGCGGTCACTGGGGGGGCCCCTCTGCGGGGGGGTTTTCCTTTGAGTCTCCCCTCAGGTCGGATCCCCCCGGATCCGTCCCTTCGGGTCGCCCCGTCTGGGGGTCCCGGAGCCACGCGGGACTCTCCTCGGGGCCCGCAGCCCGGTGGGGCGAGCCGGCCCCCCCTACGGGACCCGGGGTTTTCCCGCGTCTCCCAGCTGGGCGGGGGGCCCAAACCGCCTCCCCTCTAGCCCGGCCAGGTCGGTCCCGTCCGCTGGACCCGATTTTTTTCATTTTGGGCTCGAGGACCACCTACACCCCAAATAACCCCACCCGTTTGGGAGCACGGGAAAACCTCTGTCAATTTTGTTGAAAACGTCGAAGAAACACCGTGGGTTCGGACCCCCCGGGGCCCTGGCTGCCGGCCCCGATGCCGTCCCCCGCATGGCTCGCGGTCCCCCCAGCGGGGTTGAATCGGGAGTGGGCTGCCCGTGCCCCCCGCGGGGGGGCCCCCCGGTCCGACTTCGGGTCGCCCCCTTCCCGCGGGGACGGGGCCAGCGCGGGAAATCCCCCCCCGGGGGCACGGCGTGCCCCCGCTGCCCGGATACCCGTCCGGGGGGCCCGGGGAGCGGGAACCCCCCTCTGGCCCCGGGCTGGCCCCCCGTGGGTCCCGGCCGAGGACGGCCCCTCCCGCTCCCCGCTGCCCCCGCAGAGGGGCCCGCCCCAAAATCAAGTCCGGGCGACCTCGCTCGAGGAGAAAGGGGGTCCCCCGCTGCGGGCTCGACCCTTTGCGGGGACCGCGGGGCCAGCGTGGGGGGACTCGCCCTCTCGGGGGGAACCACGGCCCGAGCCGCCCCCGAACCCCCGGGGGTTTCTTCGAAAAGTTTTCCGCAAATTGAATAGAGGTTTCTCGGTTTCCAACGGCGTGGGTGTTACGTCTACTATAGGGAGTGGGGGGTTCGAAAACGAAAAAAACATTTCCCCGGGCCCGCGGACGGGAGGGCCCCTGGGACGGGCTCGGGGGACCCCTCGGCCCCCGCCTGGCTGGGGGGACGTCGGGGAAGGGCCCCCTCCGGGGTCCTCCCGTAAACGGGCGCCGGGTCGTCCCCATTGGGTCCCGGGCCCGGGACGAGTCCCCGCATGCTGGTTCGCTGTCCCCGGCGGGGCCCCCGCAGCAGCGGGCGGGGCCCGTGCTCCCGGGGCGTGAGGGGAGTCCCTGCCCCGGCCCCGCTGTCCCCCAGACAGGTCGACCCAAATCGAAGTCCAGGGTGATTTTCGCCGAGGGCACGGGCGGGCCCACTGCTGCGTTTTGGGGCTACCCGTCTGCGGGGACAGCAGGGCCCGCGTGTGGTCCCCCCTTCCGGGCGGATCCCCCCGGATCCCCTCCGCCGGGTCGACCCGTTTGCGGGTACAGCGGGCGTGGGGGCTGTCCTCTGGCCCCCAGCGACGGTGGGGCGCAGCCCCCCCCCTACGGAAAAGGGGGGTTTCGACGTTAACTGGCCGGGGGCCCCCCCTCCTCTGGGGCCCTCCCAAGTCGGGTCCCCTCCGCTGGACCCGTTTTGTTCCCGATTTGGGGACCCTTCCTATAATAGACGTAACACCCCCCCCGTTGGTAGTCGGCCCCCTGTCCAATTTCGTTAAAAATTGTCGAAGAAATACCCTGGTTTGGCCGCCTCGGCCGTGACTCCCGGCCCATAAAATCCTTCCCCGCTCCCCCTGAAGATAACCATGGGGGCCGCCCGTGCTCCCCGGGGAAGGCTCCCCCCGGACTCCGCCTCGCCCCTCTGCGGGACGAGGGCCGCGTGGGGACTCCTCCCCGCCCGGGGGGCATGGGCCCCTTCGGGTCGCCGTTTCGGGCCGGCCGCTGGGGCCCCCCTGGGCCGCGACCGGTGGGGCCCCGGGCGGCCCCCTCTACTGGAGGACCCCGGGGGCCTTCCGCGTCTCCCAGCTGGGCGCGGGCCCCCCCATCCCCCCTCAGCCCCTCCCAGTCGGGTCCCGTCCGGACCTTTTTTTTTTTCCCATTTTGGGCTCGGGGACCACCCACCCCCATAATAGATAAACCCAACCCCCTTGGTAGTGGGAAACCTCTGTCAATTTGCGTTGCTTGTCAAAAACCGTGGGGGTTTGGACCCCCTCGGGCCTTGCCGGCCCAGATGCCGGGTCTCTGCACGCTGGCTCGCGGTCCCCGCAGACGGTCGTCCGAATGCGGGGTGGGGACCGCCCGTCTCCTCGGGCGAGGTCGCTCCTCGGGCTCCGACTTGGTCGACCGTTTCGGGGACTC
The DNA here is from genome assembly GCA_029582265.1 of Zoroaster sp. YZ-2022. Classification (NCBI taxonomy): domain Eukaryota; kingdom Metazoa; phylum Echinodermata; class Asteroidea; order Forcipulatida; family Zoroasteridae; genus Zoroaster; species Zoroaster sp. YZ-2022. Next base: position 68,903,895 of record CM055816.1, read on the forward strand.
CCCTCGCACGGGCACGGCGTGTCGCCTGCCTTCGGGGCGACCCTCTGCGGGGACCCCACCAGCGTGCGGGGCTCGTCCTCTGGGCCGGGAGCCCGGTGGGGCCCCCGCTGGCCCGCTGCTGCTGGAGGACCCGGGGCCCCCGACGTTTCCAGTGGGGGGGCGGTGGCCCATCCCATCCTCCTCCCCGTCCCGGTCGGGTCCCCTCCGCTGGGCTCATTTTTCCCCTTTCGGGCGGAGGACCCCACCCCATAATAGACGTAACACCCACCCGTTGGTGTGGCCTCTGTTTTTCGGGAAAAAGTCTAAAACACCGTGGGGGTTCGGCCCCCCCCCTGGGTACCGGCCGAGGACATCCCCTTCCCCTGGCTCGCTCCCCGCGGGTCGATCCGGGAAAGCCGTGGGGCCCTCTCCCGGGCGGGTGGGCCCCCGTCTTCGACTTTGGGCCCCCCTTTCGGGACGGGAAACCCGTGCGGGGCCCCCCTCGCCCCGGGGGGACGGGCGTGCCCCTGCCTTCGGGGCGCCCGTTTTCAGACCGCGGCCAGCGTTCGGGACTCTCTCTGGGCCCCGAGCCACGTGGGGCCCACCGGCGCCCCTGCTCCCGGAGGGGAAAGGGGGCGTTCCCGGTCTCCCCGCTGGGGCAGGGGGGGAACCCCATCCACCTCTACCCTCCCAAGTCGGGTCCGTCCCTGGACTCTGCTTTTTTTTTATTTTGGGTAGGGCCACCACCCCCCCTTGCAACACCACCCGTTGTTGTACGGAACACCTCTGTCAATTGCGTTGCTTTTGGGAAAAACCGTGGGTTCGGGCCCCGGGTCGGGCCGTGGCTCCCCGAGGCGAGTCCCTCCGCTGGCTCGCGGTCCGAACGGGGCGATCCAATGCGCGGGCCCCCCCCTCTCCCCGGGGGATTCCCTCGGACCCATTCGGTCGCCCGTTTTTCCCGGGGGCAGTAGCCACCGGGGACTCCCCCTCTCGCCCGGGCCGGGCGTGCCCGCTCCCCCGGTCGACCTCTGCGGACCGCGAGCCAGCGTGGGGGCTCGTCCTCTGGGCCGCGAGCCACGGTGGGGCGACCGGCACCCCACTGGGCCCGGGGGCTTTCCCCACGTCTCCCACTGAGCGCGGGGGGCCCACCGCCAACTTTTTAGCCCGTCCCAAAACGGGGCCCCTCCCTGGACTTGATTTTTTTTGTTTCGGGCTCGAGCCACCACCTTTAAAAGATAACACCCCCCCCGTTTTTCGGAAACCTCTGTCAATTGCGTTGAAAACGTGAAAACCGGGGGGTTTGGGCCCCGCTCGAGCCGTGGCTAACGGGCCGGGGGGACAGTCCCCGCCCCTGGCTCGCGGTCCCCCCCGGGGAGGGGGATCCGATGCGCAGTGGGCCCCTGCTCGTCGGGGGAGGTCGCCCCCGGACTCCCCCCGGGTCGACCGTCTGGGGGGCAGGAGGCCGCTGGGACTCCTTCCCGCCCCGGGGGAACGGCGATGCCTGCTGCCTTTGGGGGGACCCGTGTGCGGTCCGCAACCGCGTGCGGGCTTCCCTGGGCCCCAAACGGTGGGGCCCAACCGCGCCCCCTCTCTGGAGGACCCGGGGGCCTTCCTGACGTCTCCCAGGGGGGCAGGGGGCCCCCCCATCCCCTCTAGCCCCTCCCCGGTGGTCCCGTCCGCGGACTCTGATTTTTTTGATTTCGGGCTCGGGGGCCCCTAACCTAAAAAAGATAACACCCCCCCTGGGTAGGGTTTTTTGTCAATTTGCGTTGCTTGTCTAAAAAAACCGTGGGGTTCGGGCCCCGGGTCGGGCCGTTACCGGCCAGTGGACGGTCCCACGCTGGTCGCGGTCCCCGCAGACGTGTCGATCGAAACGGGACGGGGACCGCCGTGCTCCTCGGCGAAGGTCGCCCCCCGGACTCCCACTGGGGCGCCTTGCGCGGGGACACCGCGTGCGAATTCCCCCCCCGGGAAAAGGCGTCCCCTACCCCTTTGGTTCGACCCCTCTGTGGGGACCGCGAGCCAGCGTGGGACTCGTCCTCTGGGCCGGGGCCCCGGTTGTCGACCGGGGCCCGCTGCTAGACCCCGGGGGGCCGCTCTCCCACTGGCCGCGGGGGCCGACCATCTTCCTCAGCCTCCCCGAGTCGGGGCCCGTCCCTGGACTCTGATTTTTTCCCCTTTTGGTCTCGAGGACCACCTTCCCCATAATAGCTCCTCACCCCCTTGGATGAACACCTCTGTCAATTTTCGTTGCTTGTCTAAAAACACCTGGGGTTCGGGCCCCGGGTCGCCGCCTGGCAAGGCCCAAAGGGCATCCTCACGCTGGTCGCGGTCCCCCCAGCGGGGGGGTCCGGATGCAGTGGGCACCCCCCGTGCTCTCGGGCGGGGGGCTGCCTCGGCTCCGCTTCGGGGGGACCCCTTTGCGGGGACAGGGCCAGCGGGTTCCCCCGCCCGAGGGCCGGGGGATGCCGCCCGCTGCCTTCGGTACCCCTCTGCGGGTACCGCGAGCCAGCGTGCGGGGGCTCGTCCTCTGGGCCGCGAGCCACGGTGGGGCCCACCGGCGCCCACTGGAGGACCACGGGGGCTTTCCGTGTCTCCCAGCTGGGCGCGGGGGCCCCAAACCCCATCCCCCCTTTGCCCCTCCAGGTCGGTTCCCCTCCCTGGACTCGATTTTGTTTTTCCATTTCGGACTCGAGGGAACTCAAACCCATAATGACGTAACACCCCTCCGTTGGGGTCGGAAAACCTCTTCCAATTTGCGTTGAAAAAGTCAAAAACCCGGGGTTCGGGCCCGGGTCACCCTGGCTGCCCGGGACGGTCCCCACGCTGGCTCGCGGTCCCCCGACGGGGCGGTCCCAAAAGCAGTGGGCCCGCCCTCTCCCGGCGAGGTCTGCCTCGGCTCCGACTGGTCGACCCGTCTGCGGGGGCGGGGGGCCCGCGGGGGCTCCCCCTCCCCCCGGGCCCCGGGGATCCTGCTGCGCCTTCGGGGGCCCCCTGTGGGTCCCGCGGGCGTGAGGACTCGTCCTCTGGGCCGCACCGGGGGGGGCCCGGCGCCCTGCTCTGGAGGACCACGGGGACCTTCCTGCGTCTCCCAGCTGGGCGCGGGGGCCCACCGCCATCCTCTGCCCCTCCCAAATCGGGTCCCCCTCCCTGGACTCTGATTTTTCCATTTCGGGCTCGGACCACCCCCTATAAGACTCACCCTAACGGCCGAGAGGACGAGTCGCTGCACCGGCTCGCGGTCCCCCAGACGGGGGGTCCCGGGTGCAGGTGGGCCCACCCGTCTCGTCGGGCGAGGTCTGCCCTCGGACTCCGACTTCGGGGGGACCCGTCTGCGGGGACGGGGGGGCCAGCGTGGGGGTCCCCCTCTTGCCCGGGGCACGGGGGTGCCCCTGCTGCCTTCGGTCGACCCGTGCGGGACCCCGAGCCAGCGTGGGGACCGTCCCTGGGCCGGAGCCCCGGTGGGGCCCGCCGGCCCCCCGCTCTGGAGGGCCGGGCCTTTTCGTCCCGGGGGGCGCGGGGCAACCGCCATCCCCCCTGGGCCCCTCCCCGGTTTGGGTTTCCCCTGGACCCAAAATTTTTTCCGTTTCGGGCTCGGACCACCCCACCCATAATGACGTAACACCCCCCGTTGGTTCCGGGAAAACCTCTTCCCAATTTTCGTTTTTTGTCTAGAAACACCGTGGGGTTTGGGCCCCTCTCTGGCCGTGGGCTCCGGGCCAGGGAATCCCCCCGCTGGCTCGCGGTCCCCCCGGGGTCGTCGAATGCGCAGCGGGACCGCCCTGTCCCCGGCCAGGGAACCCCGGATCCGACTGGGTCGACCCCTTTGCGGGGACAGGGGACGGGGACTCCCCTCCCCCGTGGGCACGGGGGTGCCCTGCTGCCTTCAGTCGACCCGTCTGCGGGTCCGCGACCGCGTGCTCTCTCCTCTGGGCCGTGAGCCCGGTGACCGAGCCGGCGCCTGCTGCTACTGCGGACCGGGGGGTTTCCCCGGGGTCCCCAGCTGGGCGCGGGGGCCCCCGCCATCCCCTCTGGCCTCCCGGGGGGTCCCTCCGCTGGACTCGTTTTTTCCCATTTCGGCCTCGAGGGAAATTTACCTATAAAGACTCCCCACCCGTTGGTAAACCCGGGAAAACCTCTGTCAATTTTCGTTCTTGTCAAAAACACCGGGGGTTCGGCCCCCCCTCGGCCGTGGCAACCGGCGGAAAGGGCGGTCCCCCACGCGGCTCGCGGTCCCCCCGCGGGGCAATCCGAATGCACCAGTGGGCGCCCGTACTCCTGGGCGGGGTCTCCCCCGGGCTCCGCTTCCCGGGCGACCCGTCTGCGGGGACGCAGCCCCGTCGGGTCCTCCCGAGGGGAAACCGGCGATACCCGCTGCTGTCTTCGGGGGCCCCTCTGCGGGTCCGCGACCACGTGCGGGACTCGTCCCTGGGCCGCAGCCCGGTGGGGCCCCAGCCGGCCCCCGCTACTGGAGGACCACGGGGGCCCTTCCCGACGTCTCCCAGCTGGGCGGGGCCCCGCCTCCCCCCCGCCGTCCCGTCGGGTCCATCCGCTGGACTTGTTTTTTTTGATTTCGGGCTCAGGACCACCCCCCTATAATAGACGTAACACCCCCCCGTTGGTAGTACGGCACCTCTGTAATTTTTGAAAACGTAAAAAACACCGTGGGGGTTCCCGGGCCCCCTCGGGGGGTGGCACCCCGGAAAGGCGGTCCTGCGCTGGCTCGCGGTCCCCCCGAAAGGGGCGATCCGAATGCACGCGGGCCCGCCCCTCTCCTCGGGGAAGGGCGCCCCCGGGACTCCCACCGGGGCGACCCCTCTGCGGGGACAGGGGCCGGCAGGGGCTCCTCCCCGTCCGGGGACAGGCGATGCCCCCGCTGCCCGGGTCGACCCGTGCGGGTACCGCGAGCCAGCGTGCGGGGGCTCTCCTCTGGGCCCCGGGCCGGTGGGGGACCGGCCCGCGCCTGGAGGACCCGGGGGGCCTTCCGACGTCTCCCAGCTGGGCGCGGGGGGCCCACCCCAACCATCTGTCTTTTGTTGCGTCTAAAAAAACCGTGAGGTTCGGCCCCCTCGGGCCGTGGCTACCGGCCGGGGGGACGGATCGACCCTCTGCGGAACCGCGAGCCCGCGTGCGGGGCTCCCTTTTTCGGGCCGGAGCCACGGCCCGGCCGCCCACGTTTCTTTGGTTTTCCCTAAGGGGTACACTGGGGTTATTTTTGGGGTGGGGCCTCGGCTCAAAAGGGGGGGCAAGGGTAACAAACCCAAATTTCGGGCCCCGGGCCCCAAATGGGGAAAACGGAAAACCCCTGCCTCCGGCGGGGCGCTTGGGCCCCCGGGCCGGTTTTCCCAATTCCCAGCGGGGCTCATCGGGTCGGGCGACCTCTCCCCAGGGCACAGGCGGTGCCCTGCTGCATTCGGATCTCCCCTCTCCGGGGGTCGCGGCCGCTACGGACGGGTGTTTGGTTTCCACGGGGGGGGGTTGCTTTTTGGGGGGGTGGTCCTCGGCCCAAAAATCAAGTCGCGACAGTTCCCCTGGGACACAAAAAAAGTTCCCCCTTTTGTCAAAAAACCCCCAGTAGCAACGGGCCCCCCGGGGTGGGCCCCCGGGGGGTTCCGCGGCTCCGGAAACCCCAAAGGGGTCGCAACAACGCCCAATCCTCGGGCGAGAAATCCTAAAGCCCCTCTCCGACGGGGCGACCCCGGGCGGGTCGAGGGCGTCTCGCCAGCACGGGGGGTTCCCCTGCTCGGATCGACCCCTCTGCGGGTCCGGAGCCAGCGTGCGGGTCGCTGGCCGGGAACCGGGCCCCAACCGGGTTTTTGGTTTTTAACCCAAAATTGGGTTTTCCCCAGGGGCAGGGATTTGGCAAACGGTAAATACGTCTTTATGGGGGAGGTGGTCCCGGCGAAATCGAAAAAAAAAACAGGTGGGGGAGGGGCCCCCCGGGACGGGCTAAAAAATAAACCCCCCGCCCAGCCAACCCCTCCTCAACCCGGGGGCCCCCCCCAAAACCTGGTCACGGGACGGGCCTCACTTGGTCCCCCGAACGGGGCGACGGGGCGAGTCGAGGCTTTCCCGGAGGCCGGGCGGGGCCCGCTAAAAGGACCCCCGGGGCCAACCGGGGCTCTCTTCCCCCCGAGCCGGGACCGAACCCCCGGTGTTTTTGAAAAAGTTTTCAACGCAAAATTTGGGCGGTGTTCGTACTACCAACGGGGTGGGGGTTACGTCTATTATAGGGGGGGGGTCCCCGGCCCTGGCTGTTACGTCTTTTTGGGTGTGGTGGTCCTGCCCAAAAAAAAAAAAAATCAGGGGCCGGACGGGACCCAACTCTGGGACGGGCGGGGGGGAGGGCGGTCGGCCTCCGCGCCCAGCTGCAAGACGTCAGGGAAAGGCCCCCTTTCCTCCCGTAGCGGGGGGCCGGGGTCTGGCCCCCCGTACGCGTTCCCCCAACCCTGTTTTTTTCCGGTTGGGGCCGGGTTTTTAAATTTTTCCAAACATGGCGTCCAACAATTTGTCGTTGGAAAAATCGTCAAAAAAACATTTTTTTTTTATTAAAAATTGATTATAGAAAACGTTTTGAATAAAAACCCGGGGTAGTTCTTTGATCTCAACTTTTTTGCGTATTCTTAGATAAAATAGGTTGAGAATTTTGTTAAAATAATAATAAAAATTTAAAAATGTTAGATTTTTACCCCTATCCACCAATTTTTTGGGGCTCAAGGCGCATTATATTATTATCCCCCGCTCTAAGGCTCTGGCTCAAATTTATTCCTGAAACCATCTCGCCCTGGGGTATACGCTAAATTTGCTGCCATTTCAGCGCATGAAAAAACCATTTTGCCTTCCCTCCCATTTAACCTGGGGGGAAGAAGCATAGGGTTTAAAGTTTTTCCAAAGGGACACAGGTTCCGCGGGGCTCAACCCTCTGCTGCTGGCAACCCAGAACTTGAGTTCAGTGCGCTGGCCCCTCCCACGACAATCCACACGTGCATTATACAACCCCGGACCTCCTTTTCGCCCCACCCGAAGGACAAAATTAGGGTTAATCCTTGCTAAAGGTAAATTCGCCCGGGGGGCTCAAACCCCACCCCCTCTCCCAACACAGAACTTGGTTCGGTCCCTAAACCGCTCCGCCTCCCGAAAAATTTTGGAAAAATTCGTATTTTCCACGATCGAAATATAGCTATCCTAAAACCCATTTTAAAAAAAAGTTTTCCCAAAATGGCTTTCAATTGAAAAAAAATTGCTTTTCCCCAAAAAACTGAGTCATAATTTAAAAAAGCCAGCGATTTTTTTGTAAAGGGGCGGAAGTGATGGCTTTTCAGGGGTACTACAATATCTTGCATGCAGTGGGTTGTATACGTACGTATACGTTTAAATACAGTCCCCCTCATTGTTTACTCTTACTTAATATGTGCTGCCGTAATCGGGGGCGCGAAATTTAATGAATAGGCAAATAAATTTTTATATGCATTAATGCATACCCAAACAGTGTCATCACTTGGGTGTATCCCTATTTTTGATGAAAAAAGGTTCTTTTCTGCCTTGGGGTATATAAACCCAAAAATAAAAAACCGGCAAGTTATCGTCAGATGAATACATGAAAATGGTTTTTTTTTGAAATTTAAAAGAACTAAGTGAACTAAACTGAAACAGCTCATTCAAAAAAGTAACACGGGCTCAGTGACAAACTTTAATGACTATAATGACATCATCCTTTTTACATAGCTAATTCCCGCGCGGGGGTTTTTGGGAAGTAATGAATATTCATTTGATAATTGCAGTAAACGGTACCCCCTCGCGTCGATTGAATCGCTATACCATAAAGATTGCACGCCCCACAACTGTTCATTAAAATCGTCGATCCTTCGGTGGTCTGTGAATATTACAGGGAAATACAGTAAATTTTGTAAATTTCATTAAAACTTTGTTTGAATTCATTTGGTCTCAGCAACTAACTGTGCAGTTCTTTTAAAGAACACATGGTGAACCAAATAGACCCCCCTTGAGGCCACGTAGGGGGCGTCTTACCACCACGAAAACGTGTGTTAATGGGTCGTGACAGGGCAGTGCTGGTGCAAAAATTGTCTTTGGGTCGTATCATTTCAAAAAACAGAAATATTGGGTTCTGCAAGTAGAAAACTAGTTTGCATGGGGGCAGTTTCTATGTCAGTACCTGTTTCTTTTGGACATGGGTGTTGCGGGCAAAAAAATCCTCCCAAAAATTTCTCGTGGCATAGTGGGTTTTCCTGCAGTCAATGGGCGCACGGGACTCCAAAATGGTCAGATAAGTCGTTTTTTTTAGACATGAAATGGCGTATCGTGACAAAACATTCTTTATTTTTTTCCTTTTTTTTGTTAAAAGGGCAGCTCACAAAATGATACTTTCTTTATAAGTTTAACCTTAATAATTTCCCAAAGATAAGGCAATGACAAATTAACCCGTTTTGTGGAAAAAAATTAGGGATGTTTTGTGTTTTGAAAAGTCCGAGTTTTTGGGGAAAAGCCTTTCAATAAAAACGTGTACTGTATTTTTAGTAAAAATAAATTTTCACTTGTGTTGGGCCTAGATATCAGGTCTTTTTAAATAAATTGTGGTCCGTTTTTGACCCGCATTTGTGACGGTGGTAAGTTTTATTTTATCATTTTTTTTGTTTTATGAACCCTCAAAATTTAAAACTAAAAAACCCTCAATTCATCCCTTGGAATTTAATCGAAAAACATCCTTTGCAAAGGGTCTTTGTCGTCTTTTGGACCCCGATCTTACCTAGAATCATTTGGGCGATGACATCATTGTTTGTGATACATCCCACCGCATTTATTTTCCCATTTCACCATCAAGAATATTAAAAAAATTTGGGG
>CM055816.1:68913232-68976115 GCA_029582265.1 Zoroaster sp. YZ-2022
GCTGCTGCTGCTTTTCTTGCTCTCGGGCTTCTTCTGCTGTCATGCTTTCGTCAGGGCTCCTGCTGCTCTGCTACTCTGCTGCTCCTGCTACTCCTGCTCCTGCTGCTCCTGCTCCTCCTACTGCCATCCTGCTGCTCCTACTGCTCCTGCAATCCTGCTAGCTCACTGCTCTGTAATCCTGCTGATCACACAATGCTTAGTCCTGCTAGTCCTGCTAGTCAATCCTGCTCTGCTAATCCTGCTAGATCCTGCTGATCCTGCTAGTCCTGCTAATCCTGCCAATCACCTAATCCTACTAATCCTACTAATCCTACTAATCCTACTAATCCTACTAATCCTACTAATCCTACTAATCCTACTAATCCTACTAATCCTACTAATCCTACTAATCCTACTAATCATACTAATCATACTAATCATACTAATCATACTAATCATACTAATCATACTAATCATAATAATCATAATAATCATAATAATCATAATAATCATAATCATAATAATAATAATAATAATAATAATAATAATAATAATAGCGTTCGACGGCGCAAGACGTGTTATACTCTCGCTCCCGTTCTTACTTGCTTTTTCCTTTTTTCGTACATCGGTGGGCAAACTAAAGTCCAGCATCTCTTCTTTGGTGATTTGTAGCATCTAAGGCTTTTTCTGGTGTAGTTCATCATTTTAAGGCCCTTTTGACCTTCTGATTAAAACACAACAAGATAGAAGGCGACGCCATGTTGGACTATGGCTCAACGCAGGGTACTCAATAGACCCAACACAGTAAGATTCTGCATCCGGCACTTAGAAAAAGCCGTCACGCCTGAAGAGGTTTACAAAGCTGTTGAATACGAACTGGAGGCAGTGGACACAATAAAGTGCATAGCAGAGATCGGGAACAGGTGGTATAACGTCACCTTTGACAATGGAACAGATTGTCAAACAATAGCAGCCCGAGGATACTACTGCAAAAGACCCTGATACAATGCGAAAGAACCAGCGTTTCTAACTCCGTAGTTGTATACGTCAAGTGCCCCTATGAGATGTCAGATCAGGTCGTGACGAACACTCTCCGTCTACAGAACAGTAGCCAACATTGAAGGCAATTCCATGATTTTGATAGGTTAGTAGAAACAGGGTCAGGGCTGTATGATTAAAAACCTGAAAAAACCCATCCCGAGCTTCCTAGAGTAGGTGGATTCACCCTTCCGGTACGCTACAGGGGACAAGTGAAAACTTGCAAGATCTGCGAACAGACCGACCACCTCGCCTACGACTGTCCAGCACGGGTGGGTGTTTCGTTTGAAGCCTCGAACATCGCGCAGTTTGGCATGACAGGAAACACGAAGACGCCGACTCTGGAGAAATGGAAGAAGGGAAATACAACAACCAAGGCAGGGCGAAGACAACAAGGATAATACCATCGACGAAGAAGAATGAAGCAGAAGAAAACCCCAAAACCAAAAACGACGGAAAAAAGCCAAGCGCAGGAACGGCAGAAACACACAAGAAACCGACCCCGGAAGAAACACGCACGGCAGATGAACGAAAAGTACGAAGAGAAACAGCAGCAAACCCAAAGCCCGGAAAAACACCCACACAACAAAAGACGGCACATCCAAGAAAACCAGAGGTCGAGGAAAACATCAAAGTCATACAAGGTTGTAGAGACAAGCAGTCACATCATAAAGAAAAAGTCAAGACCGGATTCTGGACGAACATGCGAAAACTCGAAAAGAAAAGAACGCGAAGAAGGTGACGTCCATGGCAGAGAAAGCAGGCGAGAGGCGAAAACGATGACGAGGCGACAGTCATGGATATCGAGGACGCGCCTCCCACTGAAACGGAAGACCCGCCTCACTCTGAGATCGAGGATATGCCTTCGGACCACACAGACGATAACGATGACGATGACGGTGAATGGGTTCCATACACTCGACGAGGGGTTCAACGATTTAGACGGAAACGAGGGACTGGGGAGATCACGCTTCAAAACCGAAACCTATCCCAAACGACGCCAGAGAGACCACATTGCTGAAACACATCACAGCCAAGGAGTTCGTCACAGCCAATACCAGAAAGAAACCAAACATCCAGCAACAGAGGAAGGGGTGGGGACAAAGAATCATTAATAATCACAGGTATGATGTTATTATTACACATCACACTCATTATGAGTTTACTGCATACGGTGGTATCTGTTAACGTTAATGGCTTTAAGAAATAATTACAAAAGAAACGTCATTTTCGATTATTTGAAAAGTTGTGATTTTAATATAATACTGATGCAAGATACTCATAGTGATAGCGATGATGAGGTCGCTTTGGAGCAGACAATGGGAAGGAAAATATATTTTAGTCATGGAATCGCCATTCAAGGGGGTAGCCATACTAATTTCACAAAAATCAACACTGATTTATGTAATATTGAGAGGGATGATGAAGGAAGATGGGTTAAAAGGTGAATTTAATTGATGATAACGTTTTACTTTAGCTTCGGTTTATGCTAAATGACCTCCGTGAAAGAACTTTCTTTTTGATGGTTTGACAGACCGTATATCTGGATTTGAAAATTGGATAATTGGAGGAGATTTTAATTGTGCTTTGGATAATTATCATTCCTAAAGACACAAGTAAAATTATTTTGAATAACGTTATTAATGAAAAGATCTCGTTGACGTCTATAGAACTGTTCTCCCTGGAAGATCCTGGTTATACCCACTTTCACAAACCAACTAAAAAGTCCAGCAGAATTGATTACTTTTTGTTTCCTCAAATGTTCTGAATAATCATTCACGATATCTCCTGCAAAGTGCACGGTCTATCAGACCATCAACTCCTTTTTGTTAAAATTGCACGATTGTCATATTTCCCATGGCCAGGACGGTGGATCTGTAATAATGGGATATTAAAGGATGATGATTGTTTCTTTCGAATTGAGACTTTTGGAATTTTTGGAAGACGCAGAAAACAAATACCTTTTCTTTAATTGACTGGTGGAAATGGGGAAATTCAGAATAAAATAAATAATTCAGGATTACTGTAAAGAAAAATCGTGGAATTCTAAAAGAAACTTTTTTCATCTTCAGAAACAATATAAAGATCTTACCAACAATCAGAAAGATGCTAATTTATACGATATTAAAAAGTCAGAAGAAGCCATTAAAAACTATGAAATAAATGATTTGGAGAAATCTAAAATAAGGGTTAGAAATACAATAAAAACAGAAGGCGAAAAGCTTCAAAATAACTTCCTCAATTTGGAAAACAACAAATTCAAAACAATAAAATGGACAAATTAATGACGCCCGATGGGAATTATGTTAACTGAAGTGAAACCATGTTGACTGTTGTTAATAGAGTTTTACAGTAAATTATACACTTCTGAGGAGATTTGTACCTCCAGTATGAAAATATCCCAAATTCTATGACTCTAATTTTATTCCTTCCGATATTTTTTGAAAATTCTGAGAACGATTTTACACTAAGTGATTTTTAAAAATGCGCTGTTCCAAATGAACAAAATAAGTCCCCCGGCATTGACGGTCTCACTGTTGAATTTTACCAAACCTATTGGGATGTTATTGGTACAGATCTCTTCGAAGTTTTAACTTATAGCCTTAAAATGGGTCATCTAGGTCATTCCATGAACACCGCCCTCATTCGACTCATTTATAAAAATGTTGGTAGTAAATTCGATTAAAAAAACTGGCGACCCATTAGCTTATTATGCGTTGACTATAAAATTTTAGCCAAAACTCTTACAAATCGGCTTAAAAATATCATGCCTTTTATTATTGGGGAGGAACAATCATGCGGGGTCAAATCTAGGAAAATTCAAGACAATCTTATGATTCTCAGGGATACTATAGATTACATTAATTGGGGAGAACTTAGAAGCAGCTGTTATTAGTATAGATTTTGAAAAAGCCTTTGACAGAATTAATTGGAATTATATGTTTGCCGTCATGAATAAATTAGGTATTCCCCCTTTTTTGATTCAAGGAATTAAACTCTTGTATAGTCAACCGATCTGTCGCATAATAGTTAATAATTACATTGCCTCCCCCATTGAAATAACTCGCGGAATTAGGCAAGGCTGTCCATTGTCCCCACTTCTATTCTCCATATGTGCCGAAGGCCTAGCAAATCTTTTTAGAATTAACGATAATTTTAAAGGTATTGACATTCCTCACTGTCCAGATTCTGTCAAACTTGTCCAGCATGCTGACGATGCTACTTTTTTTGTTAGCGATAATAACGATTTTAATGTCTTTAATGAAATTCTTAGTGTATACTGTAATGGGTGGGTATAAATTAAATGTTTCTAAAACAAAAGGGCTCTGGTTAGGTAAATGGAAAAATAGGACTGACGATCCTTGCGGTTTTGATTGGAGTAATAGTAAAATTAAAATTTTAGGTATAATTTTTGGAAATGAAGTAACCCCCGAAGACAACTGGGGCCCCCGTATAAATAAGATTAAGTGTATTTTAGATAAGTGGACCAAACGTAATTTGACTCTTATTGGCAAAGCGGTCATTGTTAATACTTTAGTTGGATCAGGGTTAAATTATTTGGGGAGCGTTATTTCTTGTCCGCGCGAGTGGATTATGAAAATAGATAAAACCATATGGAATTTTTACTGATGGGAAAGTGGAGAAAATCAAAGAAATACCATTATTGGTCCTAGGGATAAAGGAGGTACTGGTTTGGTTAATGTTGAATGTAAACTCACGAGCATCAAGGTCCAATGGTTTTCTAATTATATCAAATCTCAAGGCAAATGGAAACAATTCTTTAATTACTGGATTACTAAAGCCAGTGATAAAAGTAATCTTAATTGGTACGTCTTGTCCAATAGCCATAAACCCGTCAACACGACCCCATTTTGCAAGATTTAATTTATGCCTTTAAAGCGGTAAACGGTAAAATAAATTGTTCCTTCTCCGTATGTTCAGAAACAAAAGAAGTCCCTTTGTGGCATAATGTCTGTGCGACTGATGATGATACAGAACTTAACAGTCCCCTGCTCGTTTATAATAACTTTAATAAAGTCAAAGACATTATTGATAATGGCTCTTTAATATCCTTTCGCAAGGTAGCAAAGAAATGCAATATTTCTAATATAATCGCCGGTAGATTAGTTGCTAGAATAGACAATCACATTAACCATAACTTAATTGAAGAAAAACGTATCGGTCCACCAAATCATATTTGTAATTGGCTAGTTATTTTCGATAGGCAGTCCGATGATTATATTGATGTTTCTGATACCACTGTGAAAATTAATTATCGTAATTTAATTCTATCAACATTTACTGATCCTAATATCCAAGTCAAATGGCAAGAATTTCTTCACTTTCGCCCTAATTTAGATTGGTCTTCAATTTGGAAAAATGGACTAAATAATTTTATTATGGACGCTGAAGATAAAGATTTGTGGTATAAGTTAAAGCATAGGTGTCTCCCTACAAAAGTTTTTCTTTCAAAAATAGGTACAATTAATGACACTATTTGCCCCCTCTGTAATGCTGAACCAGAAACTCACGAACATTTGTTTATTTATTGCACCCGCACCTTAAACGCGTGGCTTTTTGTAGAACACATACTTAATAAATACTCCGGTAAAAAATATTTTTATTTAAATGATCTTAATAGGATCCTGGGATATAAAATGAGTCATATTCAAAATGCCATCATTGCTAAAATGCTACGTATCATTTGGGTTATCCGATGTAAATTAGTCTTTAATAATTTTTCTGTCCCCTCCGATATTGATATTACCTTCCAGTTTAAAGTACATTTGAAGAAATTTCTTTATCTTGAACAAAAAAGAAGTAAAGTTGAGAGTTCTTGGTGCGACAAAATTTTGCTTTTAGTTACATAATTACCTTTAATGTAATTTAATCATTGTTTTTGCATAATTATATATTTTGCTTAGCTTATATCATGCGCTTTTGTTATATCATGCGCTTTTGTTATTTTGCAATTATTGTATATGTAGAAGAAGAAGAAGAAGAAGAAGAAGAAGAAGAAGAAGAAGAAGAAGAAGAAGAAGAAGAAGAAGAAGAAGAAGAAGAAGAAGAAGAAGAAGAAGAAGAAGAAGAAGAAGAAGAAGAAGAAGAAGAAGAAGAAGAAGAAGAAGAAGAAGAAGAAGAAGAAGAAGAAGAAGAAGAAGAAGAAGAAGAAGAAGAAGAAGAAGAAGAAGAAGAAGAAGAAGAAGAAGAAGAAGAAGAAGAAGAAGAAGAAGAAGAAGAAGAAGAAGAAGAAGAAGAAGAAGAAGAAGAAGACTTATATAGCGCACGTATCCACCAAACTGGTACTCAAGGTGCATTATATTATTACCCCTGCTCATCAGGCTCATAAATCATTCCTGAAACCATCTCAGCTCCCTGGGGAGTATACAGCTCAATTGCTGCCATTATAGCGCATGGAGGGCTAATCAAACACAATAACCAACTCTGCCCTCACAGGTACCCATTTACCCCTGGGTGGAGAGAAGCAATTATGGTAAAGTGTCTTGCTCAAGGACACAAGCACCATGGTCGCGGTGGGGATTCGAACCCACATTCTGACGACTCCGCCATCAGAACACAAATCCGATGCACTATATCGCTCGACCATGGCACTCCACTCCACAGATAAGGGGGACGCTTCTCATTTGGCTAATAAATGGGTTAAAGAGGAACTAATTATGGAACATGGTAGATGGAAGATAACAAAACCAAAAAACAGATATGTCAAAAGAAATGTAGAACATCGACTTTTTATATCAAGAGTACTAACAAATGTATAATTAAATAGCAAAATCAATAAAAAACTTTTCAATTTAGATACTCAAGTTTTTAACTATTGTTCGTAATACATACTGATAAACATAACTGTTAGAGAATGATGATGTGGACAATATTATTTGAGTTTGGAATGTATTAAAGTGATACATAATGTAAAGAAATGGACAAAATTCCTGAATGTTGAGAGGGCAATGGTTCCACAGAGGAACATTTAAAAGATTTGAGATGAATCGGACAGGCTACTGTTATAACAAACAGTAAATTTATTAATAATTACCATTATTTAGATAGCAACGTCCGAGATGGTTTACGAATTAGTATCGTTTGGCTGGTCAATTTGAGACACAAGTTTCAGCTCTTTTTTATGGTTTTAGTAACCAGAATTTGTAGAGAAAAATGTTATATGAGTGTAGAATGTACTTGAATTGGTACATAATGTTTTAAAAAAAACATTGTATCTAATCCGCATGCATGTATTCCTTATAGTTTTGGAGATAGAGCATGTATTCAAATGACGAATGCTCTAAATGGCTATTTTTGGCAAAGTGACCAATACCGTATTGGCCAATCTGCCAACTTAATTCAGGATTGGTCACTATGGAAAATTAGGGACGAGATGTCCTGAGTGCCGAGTGGGCAATGGTTCCACAGACGAACCTCTAAAATAAATGGATACTAACATTTACATTTATATACTAACTACAACGTTAATACGATGGGAAGGTAACTCATCGGCCACTGGTCGCCACAATCCCATGTCATAATAAAATATCTGAAACGAACAGCTGTGTTTGACGTCATTCTTAAATTGTATCAAAGGTGTGTAATGCGACTGCCCATAGTTATTTCTGCTTAAATTATAATCTGTTGTAAATTCATGGCGTGAAAGTCCAACAGCTTCTTGCTCTGACCGCTCTTTTGTCAAACATCACATTGGTCAGATGACTCTGCTACAGTTAAAACAGCCATCGGTCATTCATCGGAACACCAAACAATGATTATTTAAGACCTAAATAAAGATTTGTCTTGGTGTCATTTGCTAGCCAGGGAACCTGATATTGTTTCCCGGGCTAAAATTTGAATCAGACATGGGTACTGTAACAATGGTAAATGCGCACTATACGACAACGGCCTTGGTCAAGTCTATTCAGAGCCAGATGTAATAGTGGAAGTACGAACACATCCGCGCAACTACTAGCTAATTTATTGTGGTTATTTGTTTGTGCAATAAGTGTATTTCCCCTTTCTTTTGTTAAATGAAAGTGAGGATATGTTTTTGTTATGTTTGGGCCCTAGTGTTTACATTATAGGAAACTGTTTTCAGTCGCAGATCCAGAAAAGTGAGGAATGTGAGGATGTTTTTCCCCCTGACATACACGAAACCACACCATGAAACAGGAAACACCTTTTTGTAAACTTGTAGCTTTGCATGGTGAGGAGGATCAGTAAGACTAATTGCGGTGACACCATGTGAAGAAATTCTCAATTGAGTAGTAATTAGTTCTGAAAAGAACCGGAGGTACAACTCGACGTTTCGATCAGTGTGCTCTGATCGTCCTCAGGAGAATTGTTGAAAGCAAAGTGCTTCCTTACCTCATCCCACTGCTGAGGACGGTCAGAGCACACTGATCGAAACGTCGAGTTGTACATCCAGTTCTTTTCAGAACTACTTACTACTCAATTGAGAATTTCACATGGTGTCACCGCAATTAGTCTATCTTTTTGTAAGTCCCACTATGTCTGAACTAGCACAATGGGGGTTTAATTTCAGACATTTTATGAATGGACTCGGGTGAAATGTTTGAAAACCGGGAAAGATTTATTACAGCGGAGTTACTTAGAGCAGATACAGTAACAACTGTAAAGTACTCAGATAGACTGAGTATGCAATCTAAATCAATTTTCAAGTTGTTTTTTCTTGAGGAAATATAATAATAATAATAATGTGGGCTTATATAGCGCACGTATCCACCAAACTGGTGCTCAAGGCGCATTATATTATTACCCCTGCTCATCAGGCTCATAAATCATTCCTGAAACCATCTCAGCTCCCTGGGGAGTATACAGCTCAATTGCTGCCATTACAGCGCATATAGGGCTAATCAAACACAACAACCAACTCTGCCCTCACAGGTACCCATTTACCCCTGGGTGGAGAGAAGCAATTATGGTAAAGTGTCTTGCTCAAGGACACAAGCACCATGGTCACGGCTGGGATTCGAACCCACATTCTGACGACTCAGCCAGCAGAACACAAATCCGATGCACTAAACCACTCGGCCATGGCACTCCATGGCCTTTAAAAAAGAACCCATGGAGAAGAAGGAGAAGAAGGGCGCTTTGCTAAGTGAACCAGAAACACCTATCCTTCCACGAAAGGTGTTCTGGGTTCTTTTACGTGCAATACTAAAATAATCTAGTATACACATGACCTACGGCTCAACGTTCCACCCAAGGACAAAACATACGGTTCAGTGTTTTGCTCAATTAGCGCCTTGACAACACCAGAACTTGCTCGGCCACGACACTCCAAGGTTGCGGAGTACTTCACTCAAATAGTACCTGCATCACACTGACAGGTCTTAGTAAAATGACCTCGTTAACCCAGTAGTATACACAGTGACAACCAGCATAAAATATATCAATCAATTTTATGATTGGTTCATGATGGAAGGGTCCGTTACACAAAGTATGGTGTATCTGTCTGTATTTATTTCACACGTTTGCATTTGTAAGTACCATACGGCTCCTGAAAAAATAGTATGGACGGGCATGACAAAAAATAGTAACATTTCTAAACAAGTCAATCATGTCAATGAACATGGCACTATTTGCATTGCTAGGTCTGTACCAGCGACAATATAAAAAAAAAACAAGCAAATACGTATTGTATTCACAGCATGTAACCTGAAAAAGCGACACACTTTGTTTTTCTCTGTTGCCTTTTCCAGGCGTTTTATTGTTTATCTATCAATACAATTACATGTCAAAAGTACACAATTGTACAAAACAAAAGAAGAAAACAAAAGCACTACAAATTGATTAACAGACAACTGTTTTGAAATTTGGTATAATACAGTTTGTGAATTCAATTTCATTTTTGAACGTTTTCCAAAGAAGTTTATTAAAAGTAGTGTTTGAATTGAATGCGTTAATTACCGTACTCTGCATTTGTACACAGTGAAAGAGGCTGTTATTATTAAGGGGTTAACCGTGTCGAAATTAATATCATTAGTATTTTAAAAGCGACACACTTAAACAAAATAAACAAAATGAAATTAAACGTTGGGAAACTCACTTGCAAGAAAAAATGAATCGGATAGGAAGGAGTCGCGAGGAATTAAATAAATATAAAGACAGAGTCGACGGTTATTTGGTTCAGAACAAAGAAATTAATGAGAGAAAATGTATTCACGTCAGCAAAGTTAACTAAATGATCAAAGTTAATAAGAGCTCAAAATTAAACCACTTAACAGAATACTAATAAAATAACAAAAAGGACTTATCCGGCGGGAAAGAGAGGAATAGATTTAACTAAAAAATTTAATAAAACTTGACTGTAAATATAAGATGAAGAAACCAGATACAGAAAACAATACAAACTCCCAAATTGAAACCGAAAGGAAACTAACAGAAAACCCAAAAAGAATCTTTAAAAACTATATATAAACGGGTACCGAGCATATATGTATATAATATATATTTTTCTTTGCTCGCTACCCGTATATATATATTGGCATCAGCCAATTTTTCTTTGCTCGCGAACCGTTTATATATATATAATATATAATATATATATATATATATATATAATATTTATATATATATATATATATATATATATATATATATATATATATATATATATATATATATATATATATATATATATATATATATATATATATATATATATATATATATATATATATATATATATATATATATATATATATATATATATATATATATATATATATATATATATATACATATACATAAACGGTTCGCGAGCAAAGAAAAATTGGCTGATGCCGGACTCGAACCCGCGACCTCTCGAATACCAGACGAGCGCTCTACCAACTGAGCTAACCAGCCCCTATGTTGGTGGGCGGTCCACTTATGCCAATTATCTATTGCTCTATGGGGCCAGGTCAGAGGCCAAACCATATCTGCCGAGTAGCCAGGGATCAAGCCCCGGTCAGACGCAAACAACCCGGGTAACGGCAGTAGCGGGGATCACACAAACGGGACACAAGCCTTTTATGTGGTTGTACACAAAGTAGATTTATATGGAGAAACTGACCTGAAATATTATATAAACGGTTCGCGAGCAAAGAAAAATTGACTGGTGCCGGACTCGAACCCGCGACCTCTCGAATACCAGACGAGCGCTCTACCAACTGAGCTAACCAGCCCCTATGTTGGTGGGCGGTCCACTTATGCCAATTATCTATTGCTCTATGGGGCCAGGTCAGAGGCCAAACCATATCTGCCGAGTAGCCAGGGATCAAGCCCCGGTCAAATGCAAACAACCCGGGTAACGGCAGTATCGGGGATCACACAAACGGGACACAAGCCTTTTATGTGGTTGTACACAAAGTAGATTTATATGGAGAAACTGACCTGAAATATTATATAAACTCCAAATTGAGGAGTTGGTGTGTAGGTGTAGATAGCTAAATTAAAATAGTCCTATAAGAGACAGTTGGAAAAACTGTAAAAGTATACAAGATAAAGCAACAGGTTAAAACAAATACCTGAAAATAGAACGAAGGTTAAAACAAAAACCTGAAAAGAGAACAGGTTAAAACAGATACCTGAAAAGAGAACAGGTTAAAACAGATACCTGAAAGGAATACAGGTTGAAACAAATACCTGAAAAGAGAACAGGTGAAATCAAATAGCTGAAAAAACAGGTTAAAGCAAATACCTGAAAAGGGAACAGGTTAAGACAAATACCTGAAAATAGAACAGGTTAGGACAAAAACCTGAAAAAATAAAAGGTCGTGAATTTTACTCTAACTGTGTTAAGGTGAATAGTTGTAACTCTAGGAATCTTTTTATCGCTGTTAATACGCTTTTGAAACCACAAACAAACATTGTAATTTCTGATTCTAGTAATTCTCGTGATCTATCAAATGAAATGGGTCGAATTTTTATTCAAAAGATTACTGACATTCACTCAAAGCTAAGTTCTGGTAACATACAGTCTGTGCAAGGTAAACAGACTCACGTACATGTACCATCATTTGAGCAATTTTTACTTCTCACTGTGCAAGATGTAAAAGCTCTTATTGAGAAAGGTTCAAAGAAATCTTGTTCCCTTGACCCAATGCCAACACAGCTTGTTCTTAGTTGCCTGGATAGTTTACTACCTGTTCTCACAAGGATAATCAATCTGTCTTTAGAAAGTGGCATTTTTGCAACTGACTGGAAAGAAGCCCTTATTCTTCCGTTAATTAAGAAAGAAAATTGAGATTGTACAAACTTTCGGCCAATTAGTAATCTCCAGTACATATCTAAGTTAACTGAAAAGGCAGTGTATGAACAGGTTCATAAACACATGACTGATAACTCATTGTATCCGTTGCTACAGTCAGCTTACCGAAAGAATCACAGCACTGAGACTGCACTTCTCAAAGTAAAAACAAATGATATTTTACTAAAAATGAATTCTCAACATGTCACTTTACTTGTATTGTTAGACCTAAGTGCTGCTCTTGATACTGTGGAGCATACAATTTTACTGGATCGATTAAAGTCTAAGATTGGTATATCTGGTGTAGCTTTAAGTGAACTAGGCCTATGCTTTTTGCTAATCAACCGAGCGCAACCCACATCATTTAACTCATATCAATACATTTTTCCACGTGACTAAACATACAAGAATGGATGTGCACTTTTTATTTCATGCGAAAATAATTCAATTGTATAGGCATAGTTTTTTTTTTAGTCATGTGAAACGTATTGAAATGAGTTAAATGAGGGTCGAGGTCGGATGATTTGCAAAAAAGTATAGCTTTCTAACTGCAACGTGACGGATGATTAATGATGTCTGGGTTTAACTTTGAATATGTCTGGTTTTTAATACAATATGCACAGTAGATGGCCGTGAACGTTCATCCCATGAAAAGCACCGATAAAGTAATGTTTATAAAGTATTGCACTTGTAGCGTGGGTAGCTGCACGGACTTGTTTTTTGCCACATTCAAAGAAAACGGTGAATTCGCGAAGGCAACACAAACAAAGCCTACCCATTGAATTTTAAAAATGCACATACATTCTGGTATTTTTAGTCATGGGAAACGTATTGAAATGAGTTAAATGAGGGTTGCGCTTGGATGATTTGCAAAAAGCATGGTTCGCTTTCAAACTTCATCTGGACGGATGATTAATGACGTCTGGGGATTAACTTTGAATATGTCTGTTTTTACTAGAATATGCAATGTGAAAAGCACCGATAAAGTAAATAAGTATTGTACTTGTCACATGAACTAGTAATAAACACTTATGATAGAGGTATTCTGGATAGCAACACACATTCTTAATGTGATTTATTTTTTAATAAGGGGCTAATATCACATCTCAAATCTACATCTCAAATTACATCTAAATTACAAGTACAATACTTTTATTAACATAATTTCCCGGTGATTTTCGTGGGAATTGCATATTGCTTACTTAGTGTGGCGACTGGGTGAAATACACTGTGTAAACACTGTGTTCACACAGAGGTTTCGCAATGTGGTGACACTGTGAAATTTTCCTAAGGGATAACTACACTTATGAGGATTTTTAGGTCCAGTCAAAAACAAAATTATTCAGTACAATCATTGTTCTAACAAACAAAAAATACCTTGAAAGACTTAGATGTGTCTTAAAGGTCCTGGGAAAAAAAAGTTTCCATGACAATACTGACTGCCACAAACAGGATAGGCCCATATAAATTAATTTGAAACATACATTAACTCCTTTGAAGAATAGATCAACTTCAACTCCGGGACATTGGATTACAAAGTTATACAGACTCTGACACACCTCGTAGCAGTAACACAAATGGCTGTTAATTTGTGTGTGACACATTTGTATGACAAGGGTTCATTGGTTCCAATCTGGAGTGGAAAGGGGGAGGGGAACTTTTTTTTTTTTAAAGTGTGAAGGTTTAATACTTGTGTCTAGTTATGATATGATGGGCTATACAATGACATGTACAATTTATGCTAAATAACATACATGTATGTTAAATATATACCGATGTATATATGTTGGTATGGTCCCCTTTAGGTTTTTCTAGAAATTAAAATTCCTAAATTGTTATTCATAATTAAGATTCTGCTAATACAAACTCAGCTTAGATGGTGATAATACATACCTAAGACTTCATAAGGCCTACAAAATGATGGCTAATCAATCACTTATTCAATGTAAACAGAAACAATAAACATTTTAAGCATTCTCAATTGAATGACAATACATCTTGTACAGATTTGATACACCATTATGTCTGTGTTACGTCAAATGATTTGCACTTTAAATGGCAAGAGGTTATTAATAGTCATATCCTTACCGGTCAATAAATGACTTGTGTTGTTTTTAGCCCTTCATCCGCTTACCTCTGATGGGAAGATGGAAGGAGCAAGCTTGCACCTCACTGCAAACTCACAGTCTGGACAATCTGTGGACAATAACATAATTGAATAAGAAATGTTTTTGTGTATTTTAGAAGCCAATCAGGGATAAGGCTGTTCCAGGTATCCATGCATCCAGATGACTGAAACTGTCATTACCCGGTTCCATTTTTTATGTTCCAATTACCTGTAAACAACGTTCAAAAATGTTGACTGAACATTTAAGACAGACAAATGGAAGTCTAAAAAAAATTCTTAACATTTTTTGTGTGCGTATCGTTTTTAATATAGAGGCAGGAAAAGTACTACAGTAAATCCACATTTATTATGATTCTAATTAGACAAGAGAAACTTGTGTTCATGTTGGTTATTTTATACATTCAGGATAATTTGTATTTTTACCAATTATTTACGGGTACCCGGGTATCTGAAAGATTTCCAATTTCGGGTATCCGGTTCCCGAAATAACCAAAAAGGTACGTTTTCTTTTTTTTCTTCTGTGGGGGGATGGCTTCATTACAAATTCATAAATAATTGTTTGACTACAGAAAAACTTACATGATGTTCGTCATCCTTACCCCCAAGTAGTGTAAACTATATGGATGGTTGACTATGTCATAGCAAGCATGATCAACCAATGATCTGAAATACAAACGTATCATGTAAAAACAATATTATGTAATATGTTTTCAAAGAGGGATGAAGAATAATGGATCATGCTAACAAAACACACATATTATTAGTTAGAAACCCCTCAGAGTCATATGTTATTATCAGGATGATGGATTGATGCAACTTCAGAAAAATGATGCAACTTAAGAAAAATGCCTTTAAGTTAGGCTTTAGAATAGAATAGAATACATGTGACCTCTTCCTTCATCTATGACATGACTGTTTCATTATCTCAATAAAGGTGGTGAGTTTCAGGCCTAGGCCCTTCTTCAGTGAGAAAAGTGCCAATATGTGCCAGTGCATGCCACTACAGTATTATTACTTAGGAACTATTGACACTACCGTAGCCAAATTGCCTACTATTATTAACATTAGTAATGCACACATTCTCATTTTTGCATCCTTGTGGAGACCTCTATTGTTCTTTCCTTTGTTCCTGTACTTAAACATTTCTCATAGGGTTTGTACACAAAATTCCTTGTGGAGACATGGCTTCTTTAGAAATTCCTTGTGGAGACCAATTGTTCTTGCCTTTCCCTTTTGTTATAGGACTCCACAAGGTAGCGGTTATAGGGGCAACATCCCCTGTGTGTGTGTGTACGTGTTTATGGTGTAAACCGAGGACATATAACAAAAGGAAACAATATGTCCTCAGTTTGCGCAAGTGTCCTCGGTTTGCAAACGTGTACAAATCTAATGGGAGAAGCCTCAAAAAGTTTAAGTCCAACAACAAAGGGAACAAAAGAGGGGAACAATACGGTGTCATCGGTTTACACCATACACAAGACTGTGTGTGTGTGTGTGTGTGTGTGTGTGTGTGTGCGTGTGTGTGTTTTGTTAATAAAACAGTGAACAGCGAACATATGTACAGGACAATATGTCAATGACAATGGCTTGTACAGTGAAAACTCGCATACACATGTACACGACCTGCTGTACACGACCTGCTGTACATGTGTCAGTGCCACACTGATGTTGTTAACATCAGGCCTAACCATGGTTTTGTATAGTCATTATCTATACTAAAACGAACATACATGTATAGTAAATGTGAAAGTTTACATACCTTCAAATGAAACCATAAGTCATCGTATACCAAAAATGCCTGATTTTTCATAAAATAATTATCATGGAATAATTTGAAGTATCCATCATCATACATATGTTCTCCACCTTACTGGGTAGGTAAGATTACATTATTGGTTATATTGAATGAGAAAATGTGGCGGTCGGATAACGACATTCTTTCCGCTCATTTGTTTTGGGTGCCCCCTCCGTATTTTCTGTATTCTTCAGCCGATTTTTATGAAATGAATGAGGCCATGAAAACTTTCCTAGGTCACCGTCAGGGGGCACTATACCCATTTTTGGTAACTTTTCCTCATTTTTGTTCAAAACAAGTATTTTCCTACTAATTTCCTCAATTTGTATCCATTGCCATGAAATTTGGTGTTCACAAACGGAACTCCAGCTGTTGAGGTCACATGTTGTATGGGCCACGGGCTTCAATAGTCGACACTATTTACTTTGTCAGTCAAGCGGGTAGTTTTACGTGGAAACCATTTCGTCATCCCGTTTGCATGTACTTCTGGAGTGACGTAGTCAACATATCTGTATCAATTTTAGTATTCAATTGATCTTTGTGAATCGTCTTCGATATAAACAAGAGAAGGTAGGTTGATTTTTGTTTTGTGAATCGAAGTTTGTACACTGTGGTATTTATATACAGTTTGTTGTTACTTTGTATTTATTTATGAATTTGTTTTGTATGTGGTCATATATGTGGAGGTTGTGGACCGCACTGCAAATGCTATGTTTTTTATCAACACCACACGCTCACTATGAACACTAACGTTTTTTGCACGGCGCTCGACATACATACGTTGGATAATCTGAACAAGTACGGGGTGTTGTAACGTCCCAACTATGGTATCGGCACAACTATAGCTGACCCTGTCCAATCTATAATGCTACACGTGGGCCTATAGCACTGCAATAATTACAACACTACAGTTGGGACCGACGCTATAGTTTTAAGCGTGACACTGTTGGGTCATTTCAACATTTAAGTGCACATAATCTATGCACCTCTCCCCTCTTAACTTGATGGAGATCATCCAGCTTGAGGTTGTCTCATCCATTATACCTTCTTGGGATTGATTGTTGCTCAAAGTGACCTCAAATGGGATCAGCAAGTTCAACGTAATGTATCAAGACGGTATTACATCCTCATCAAACTAAGGGAAAATGGAGTTAAAACTGAAAAGTCAAAACTGAAGATCTTGTTTCAATCTATATGCACATACTATACACTTGTACAATTGCTTATCCAACTATCTTATCATATAATAATATCCTTAATTTAACTCTCAGAACGACGTACCGGTAACCAGCTCATTACACAATTTGCCAAATCTCTACGTATATCAAACAGACACCGCCATCTCTTGCTCCCAACTCGACAAACTGTGTCGGGGCGCAGCACTATAGGAACTCAGAACAGCTGTAGGCCTATATGGAATATAGGCAATCCCTTGTTACCATTTATAATCCGACTATTGAATTCTGAATTGATTAATTCACAGTAATTTTGTTTTGCCAGACTTAATACTTTTCAAATCACCTGTATAATAATAATGACAACATTAATAATAATGTCAAATTGTATAGCGCCAGTATCCGCCGTACAGAACGGCGCTCATGGCTCTTGCACACAAACAATATCAACTGTATATTAACCTCTACTGTACTCCCTATCACACCTATAATGCAATACATATATACATAACAGCAAACGAAACGTCACCCCCTAAATTTTGATAAGTCTGAGAACGTGTTTATAAACTTGCCACATTGTGTTCGTGTTACACTCCATACTCATAATATTCTTCATTAAACAAATTATATTAATTATAAAATGAAAATAACAAATATTTTTAGGGGTGACGTTTCTTTTGCTGTTATGTATATATCAATGCAATATTTGAATTTCCACCAAAATATCAACCCAGTGCAAAGTATATTACCTACAGTTCTTTTCAGAACTAACTACTACTCAATACAGAATTTCACACGGTGTCACCGCAATTAGTCTTACTTATCCTCTTCACCATGCAAAGCTACAAGTCTTACCTAAGTACATTTAATTCTGTGATGCCTTTTTAATTTATGTTTTGTTTTGATGTGATAAATTTTGATTTATCTTGACTATAATTATATCATTTTATATTTGTCTTTATAACTTTTAATGCAAATGTATCGGATGGAAACTAAATACTTTTAGTCCTTGGGCTTGTTGTTTAGTAATTTTTTAAAATTAAAACAGCATCTAATATAGTCTAATGATGCCAAGTTAGCTGTGCGGGGAACGCGAATATAAACAGTGAATATACCACATTTACTGATAATTCTGTCGGTAAAATATTCACAAATACTAATGACTTGTGTAATTATGAACATCGGAAATGTTGTTTTCCAGACTATGTCCGTTAAACAGATCTTGATTGATAGCTATCGATAATACTCCATTGTTGAAGTTAAGCTTCTTGTAAATGTCCCTGAGTGCTTATTATCTGAAATCCAACAGTCCCGAATCTCCCCCTTCTCAACTAAAAATCAATTAAAATGCATCGTCTATTGTAATAGCACTTGTTTAACCCGAGCCCATTTAAACCTACCGATCACTGCTTATGATGCTTGATATACGGCAGAGTGCACCCCCTCCCATTGTGTCTGCATTGTGTCTTAGGAATTCTTTAGAGGATTTCGGGGGGGGGGGGAGGTCCGTTAACAATAGAACAACAGTGTGTTAGTGTATAGGGACATTTGAGGGGTGGCACTCTGCTGCATATCGAGCATGGTATAGATCACTAATGTATGGTGTTCTATAATGGACACCTACGCGGCGCCTTTTTTTTTCTACGCGGCGACTTTTTATTTTTGGGCGGCGACTTTTTGTTTTTGGACGGAGACTTTTTTTTTTTTTTTTAAACAAAAAGTCGCCGCCCAAAAACAAAACGTCGCCGCGTAAAAAAAAAATCGCCGTCCAAAAACAAAAATCGCCGTCCAAAAACAAAAAAGTCGCCGTCCAAAAACAAAAAGTCGCCGTGTAAAAAAAAAGTCGCCGTCCAAAAAAAAGTCGCCGTCCAAAAACAAAAAGTCGCCGGGTAAAAAAAAAAGTCGCCGTCCAAAAACAAAAAGTCTCCGTCCAAAAACAAAAAGTCGCCGCGTAAAAAAAAAAGTCGCCGTCCAAAAACAAAAAGTCGCCGCTCAAAAACAAAAAGTCGCCGCGTAAAAATAAAAAGTCGCCGCGTAAAAATAAAAAGTCGCCGCGTAGAAAAAAAAGGCGCCGCGTAGGTGTCCATTATAGAACACCATACATCAGTTGTAACACTAGACTGTTTAGTCACTGTGACACCGGGTATATTATACTACGGTTCCATAAGAACCAAGAGAAAATCAGGAAAATCAGAACCAAGAGCTTGACCACACTGTAAGAAATATCCGTATTTTTACGGGAAAATTTTACGGAAACTGGTCCGTAAAAAGTGAAGTACGGGAAAAGTTGCACGGAGTCCGTATTTCTGCGGGGAAAGTTCCATCGTCCGTTTTTCAACCAGTAATTTTTGGCTTGGTTGACATATTTTCCAATAATGACCATTTTAAATCGTAGAGTAATTTTAAGTATAAACTTTTTAATGCAATTGTATTTTTTGTGCAAAATAAAATACACAGTATTTATAAACAAAAGGAAACAATTATTTGTTGGTATAATACCGTTTGAACGAGGAGCAGATTGTTTTAGAAGAAACGGATCTGTTCCGTAAAAAAAAGGTTGTAGTTTACACTTTTAAACACAACAATTATAAACAATTCATTTTCAAATTACCTCTTACACTTTTCCCAAATATAAAAATAAATACGATGGTAAATTTAAATTTGTGTGAGCATTTAAGTTTAAATTTGACCCCTAGTCTTATTATTTTATTCGTGTTTATTTTGCTTTTACCTGGACGTGGATGGAAAGTTTTACCATTGCATGACGGGTATAAATGTCTAGGATTCGACCCCATATGCCAATTTTCCATAATAACACGCGTGTGCCGGCAGGGTCGTGCACAGACTACTCGCAGTCTCAGCATGCAGCAGACGATAGCGATTGGCCGATCGAAACCACCGCGGGCTGGAGAAAAGTTGGAAAAGTGAAAACATCTGACAAATGAGTGACATTCACAAAAAACAAACTCCTCGGTCGTCTCTCAACGCAACCTGAACCTGACATCTGAACCCCATCTGAAACTGAAAGGTATGTAAAATAAAAATGCCACACAATATAAGCCTAGATGTAAACATGTTGGCCTAAATTGTTTTTGAGAAATTTCAGAATTATAATATCAGAAACAGAATGAGTTTACTGACAGTGACACTGACACTAACGACGTTAACGTTAGCCTGAGTACATCATGTACTGGCGACGACTCGATCTCGAGTCATAACTATTATTAGTACAGCGTAACACACATACATACACTGTATCGTCCATGTACGTAATTCGCCGCACTCGTGAAATGACGCACCTACATTTGGCTTAGCATTTCTCGGAAAACTTACAAAATTATGGTGTATTACCATGATTACTAATTGCATAAACTTATCTAACTATAACGTGTTAAGTCGTGCTTGTTACAGAAATAAAAATTATAGTGAAATTGTATGATTTACTGGAAAGTTAGTACTTGTGAAAGTGGAAAAAGTTGTTTAACCACTGATTTTACTAGATACAAAATAGTAAGAGATTTACATGACCTCAATCTTTTTTCACGAACATCTGTGATCTTATTTTGTTATTGTTCTATGCCGTCAACAAGCTGTTGTCTGTGACCATGGAGACTGTGGAAACCAAAATAGGCCTATGAATGTTTTGCATTTGCAATCATTTTTTAAATAAATAGTGATCCTCAAATTGGACACATTCCTTAAGACCTTATATAACAAGCGAATGAATACTACTTAATTTGTTGGTGTTTATTTTGACGGTAGGCCTAGTGGAAAATTATTGACAAAATGAAACATCAATATCATGGACGGTTATGAAAAGAAATCTTTTATTTGACAAAATGTTAACAGCAATTTTACACATTTCAAAGTTTTAAAGTATAGCTACTTTTTGCAAAAAATATTAACCACCTTCCATTGTTATTGGTCTTTCAAGAATAACAGTTTTGAGAGCTTGGCAGTTATCCAGTGTCTACCCTGTCTTCTTGGTGCATATTTCAAAGAAGACATATCTGTTATCATCCGATGTTATGATGTAAGTACAGTACATGTGTAGAACGTACATGTCTCATTTGAAGTTGCTTTACAAAAGGAATAATGATCAAGTGGTTGCTGGATCATAGCAATGCTATCTTACATTTTAATAAGTATTCCTGCAAGATTTAAACCCGGTTCAAACTTCGTGCAAATGGCAACGCAAAGTGAATTGTGATGTCAAGATTGCAGATTCGCACGAAACATTAGCAAAAGTGGAGCACAGCTCAACTTGGGCAAATGTTTTGCAAATATTTTGTTGCTTCACATTCGCCGTCGTGTTGGGTTTTAAGGTTCAGATGACAAAAAGCTTACATCAAACATTATTTGAAAGTTGGTGTTGTATATGTAATTGCAGCAGACGTGTAAATGCAACATGTAGCAGACACAAGTCCAAGGGGCACCAAGGGGCACCAAGGCAATGACCAGGGGCAATAGAGGCAATTGCCTCCGTTGCCTCCTTGAAGTATCAGGCCTGGGATCCTTCCTATATCTAACACTGTGCCAGGTATCCGGGTATCCGGATACCCGACCGAAACTGTCATTACCCGGTTCCATTTTTCGGTTCCGGGTACCCGTAAACGACTTTTTAAAATTGGGACTTACCATTTCAGTGGTGTGAACAGAAATCTTTTACTATTGAACAATGTAATTTTTACACTTTAAGGAGCAATTTTATTCAAGAGATTAACACTCTGATAACGCCTTTGTGGTATTTTACGGATATTTTCCATACACTTTTGTCCAACTGTTTGTGATACATTAAAAACACACTTTCGTAGAGAATGTCCTATTACATTGTATACGACAACCCCATAGAGTGGGTTTTGTACAGAAAACGTTAAGCAAGGTAATCACTACCTTCACCCAAGGTTTGTTTATGCCACAGAGAATGCAGCGTGAGGTCAGTGTAATACAATGCGTGCGGTTTGTGTGTGTGTGTGTGGGTTTTGTATACGAGTGTGTATGTGGGTTTTGTATACGAGTGTTTTGTAAGGGGTTACAGAGTCATCGTCGTTAACATTTTAATTTAAAGAACATAAAATAGTTATAGCCTAATTAGAACGTTGCTACGACTGTTACACGATGTATACAGAAACAATTTGATTATTCATGAAACGATAGACTACCGTATGAATTAAGCGTGCCATTGCTGCATGCTACGCGCGATATGCATGTGCCACTCACTTAAAACGACACCAATTGTAATCCAGACTACCAGATTATAATCTGTGCTTGTTAATAGCAAGATGAAATTTATCTTTTTGAGACGTTATCTACTGACACAAATTTACATGTTGCGATGAATACATAGGGAAGAAAACAGTGAATCCATGCCCGCGTGTTATTTTGTTCGTGGTACATGTATTAAGACAGTAAACTACCCGTAATTTATATTCAATAACACCCTAACAAACACGCTACTAATTATTTATCAATCCTATTTTCCCTTTGAGAAAGAACCTGCTATAGGTTCGAAACGAATAACTACTAGTTTGCATTTATACTACAGTTCCTTTAGGTTGGTAAGCAGTTTGCAACAGCTAATTCTCTATTTATCCAAAATTTGTTTAATATTTAGATGTAATTTGAGATGCCATTTGAGATGTATAGTTCCTATTTAAAAATAAACCATACTAAGAATGTGTTTGCAGATATCTCAAAATATCAGGATTTATAGTTTCTTGTCATACACCAGTGTACATTTGGTGGAATATTCTATTTAAAACCAGACATCCTCAAAGTTACCCCAGACATCATTAATCATCCCTTCAGTTGCAGTTTGAAAGCTAAGTATGCTTTTTGAAAGTCATCTGAGCGCAACGGCTCATTTCAATACATTTCATATGACTAAAAATACTTTTTCTTTCACGCCAAAATAATTCAATGGGTAGGTCAAAGTTGTTTGTGCTAGTACCTTTCCAAACATCAGTGTAGGCTATACATCACGTGTACATGTACATATAGCTTCAGACTTCAATTTCGATCCAAAACTTGAAAAAGATCGACGGATGAAAGCGCACCAAAATTTGCTGCCCATTACAACGCGCTGGGAAGACATAAACAAAAGTATTACTCCAAAAATATGACTCCCAAAGTTGATCTCAAAAGTGCTTATCGGTATATATATATACCTGTCATCCCGATGACTTATTTAAATGGCACTAAACTTCCATTTGGAGATACACGTGCGCCATGCATTTTTCATAGAATTACTCCGTCTGCATGTCTCTCGTATGATGCAACATCATGGTTGTAATGGGGTCGTTGCTTACCTGGATGATTTTCTCATCAAAATTGAAAATACACGGGAGGCTTGTAAATGGCATTTTAATTACTTGTTTTACTTTATGGTTAGTATTTCATAATCACTTGTCTTAATTCATACCAATGCTCGAACTCTTATATAAAAATACCTCAGGAAAACTAGATTGTTCATTGAACTACTTCAGGAGTGTTCGCAGCCATTTACTCTGCATATTATATTAAAAATCCCAGACATATTCAAAGTTATTCATCCGTCCAGTTGCAGTTTGAAAGCTATCGCTATGCTTTTTGCAAATCATGTGAGCGCAACCCTCATTTGTGACTCATTTCAATACGTTTCATATGACTAAAAATACAACAAAGGATCTGCACTTTTTTCTTTCACGCCTACATGTTGTGTTGCTTTTATGCGTCTATAGTATACACCATAAAAATGAGTGTCCACAGCCAAGTAAGAGCCAGCGATTTGATAGATGGGCTCTAAAGTAACTGTTAACTTTCTAAAACAAATAAAAAAGGAAAAGGATATCAGGAAACAAATGAACTGAAATCACTTTTAGTCTTTAAACTTTCTCTGAACCCCCTTTTCTGCAAATTCACCGTTTCCTTTGAATGCGGCCAAAACAAATCTGTGCTACAACACTACTTATCTGGAACAATACACTATGTAAAATGACGGAGGAAGGAAGGGAACTTTCCTCCATGATAAAATGAATGTTAGTTTTCCTTTCAAGAATTGATTTATTATTATTTAGGAGGAGTCATCATGTACAGCGATATAAAGCCACTAATCAGTGTAAAAGCAGACTAGAAGTTATGTGTACTAGATTATATTAAGAGTGCAACAGGATCCAGTATGGATTTACTGTTTTCTTTCCTGCAGGATTTTCATCTGAGCATGCGCATGACTCTAACCCTTACATAACATGCTGCACACTCTTACAAAAAACCAACTCACACACACCCGCACGCATTGCATTACAGGTAGTGACCTCACGCCGTGTTGGCTACCGTGCGAGATTCAAACTAATTCGCCTTCAAATAAACTTTGGGTGAAGGTGCGAATTGAAGGGTGATTAACTTTTTCTTAATAAACCCCACTCCTAAGGGGTTGTCACATATACTGTAATAAAGGACATAACTGCCACCCCACCAAAGTGAACATGATTTATAACAATGATAAGTACCAATCAGTACACCGCAACCGATTTTGAAAGAGAAATATTGGGTTCTGAAAATAATCTTAATTCTTAAAATCATTGTTTAGCTTTATTATTAGTAGTAATAGTAGTAGTTGTTATTTTTAATTATTCCTAGCTAGGTCTATTATAGTAAATTCATTATTTCAGGAAACAAGGTTTATTGGCAGGCCATTGACATTTAACTAAAATTCATTGTGATAGAAAGCAATTAATATTCAAGTTCTGATTTTAGATTCGTAATATTTTGCAGTTTGTTAGTTTCAGGTGCGAATTGAAGGGTGATTAACTTTTTCTTAATAAGCCCCACTCCTAAGGGGTTGTCACATATACTGTAATAAAGGACATAACTGCCACCCCACCAAAGTGAACATGATTTATAACAATGATAAGTACCAATCAGTACACCGCAACCGATTTTGAAAGAGAAATATTGGGTTCTGAAAATAATCTTAATTCTTAAAATCATTGTTTAGCTTTATTATTATTAGTAATAGTATAGGTTTTCCCGGTCATTTTCGGCAATTGAGCGGCCAATTTCGTGTTCATGCATTCGTATTTAAGTGATTTTGCCTCTTCAGTTGAAACCGTCATTCAATTTCACTTTGATGCATCCGAATTTATATAGCATTGCATTCAATTGAACTTAACAGTCGTTCAGTTTAGCCATGCGAAATCGGCATTCAATTTAGCAGAGTAGGCGCAAGCAAAGATTTCTACCAGTTTGTTACTTACGTTTTCGTTTTGTGACAACCAATTTCGCAAAATGAGCAAACAAATGCACACTATGATTTCTTTACATCTATATTTCTTTATGTCTTTGTTCCTTTACTTCTTTACTTCTTTATTTCTTTATTTCTTTGTTTCTTTACTTCTTTATTTCTTTACTTCTTTATTTCTTTACTTCTTTATTTCTTTATTTCTTTATTTCTTTGTTTCTTTACTTCTTTATTTCTTTACTTCTTTATTTCTTTATTTAGTGTGTTTTCTTAACCATCTATCTGTTGGCGTGCCATGCATCTAGGCATGTAGGTTTGGCTATGGTTATACCACTGCGCGCA
This sequence comes from Zoroaster sp. YZ-2022, assembly GCA_029582265.1. Lineage (NCBI taxonomy): Eukaryota > Metazoa > Echinodermata > Asteroidea > Forcipulatida > Zoroasteridae > Zoroaster > Zoroaster sp. YZ-2022. Next base: position 68,939,168 of record CM055816.1, read on the forward strand.
TTTTGCTTGGGTGATGACATCTAGATTCTGTACAGCTGCTTGTTGTAGAATCTCACATCTCCACTGTTGCATGTTCATCCCTCCTGCCTGTGCAGCCTGTCTGTTTCCGATTCGTTGTTGCCACTCTGGTAGCCCAAGAGTCCGCTTGACTGCAGCCTTAAATGCAGAATGTGCCATCTCTGTGCAGTTTAGGAAAGGGGAATATGGAGGGAGTCGCTTCAGAGAGATCTCTGGGTTGACATCTTCAGGGAGTTGGGCACGAACGTGAGGCCTTGCATTGTCGCAAATGAGGATTACGGGCTCGTCTTCTGGGAACAGATCTGCGCATTGTTCGATTGTGGCAGCAAGAAACTCCTCAAATCTCTCTCGTGTCATAGTTTCAAATGCAATTCGATGGTGCACTAAACCTACTTCACTGGAAACAGCAAAGATGACGTTGCAATTTCTCCCTCGTTGTCTGTGGACGACTCGTCTTGCTGGAATCCCTCGTGGGGCTCTGCCTTGGGATCGCCGGGTCCAGATGTTGTATCCTGTCTCGTCAATAAATATAAGGTGTGCCAGAACACCATGCTCCAGGAACCATTCGGCATACTGAACTCGTTGATCGAGAACTGCAGGGGAGTTTCTGGCATCAGGAACATCTTCCACAAGTTTCAACGTCATCATCATTCCATCTAAGGCCCTGGCTATGGTGATAGTTGAAACCCTGGGCTTGTCTGGTAGATGCTCAATCAGACTGGCTTCCATCTGCTTAAGTGTCAAGAGGGGATTGGTGTCCAGGATGTCGTGCAAATGGTGTCGCATCTCATCATCCATCCTGAAATGAGTTGCCCTCCTCTGTCCAACCTCTCTCTTCGTCCTGATCTCAAATAAGTTGCGACAATCGATCTTGCTGTGGACCTGTTGATGTTCAAGTTGTCTGCAAGCTCAAGGTAATCTAAATCATTCCCTTCGAATGCATCAATCAGCCGTTCCCGATCAACATTAGATATTCTCGCGTAGCGACCACGAGCTGCCATTTTTTCAATCTTCAATTACAAGCAATCAAAGGGGACATCAGCAAAGTGATTCTCATACAAGAAGTGAACCCTTTTTATACATTTTACAATCTTGCGGTAGCAACCATAATTACAGATTAACAAAACGCCAAATCAGCTGGACAATTCTCAGAAATGCCTGCCCCAAAACGAATTTGAATGACTATACGCACGCTGCAAAAAGCCGTTGCGAATTTGAATGCTGTTCGAATGGAATTTTAAATTGAATGGTGATTCTTTTTAATTGCCTGTCGCAAGTGAACATTTGCTTGCAGATGAAGTGAAATTGAATGACTATTTTGAGGTGCTTGCAGTTTCGCGCGAAATGGAATGACGCGGCGTTTAAATTGGCCGCTCAATTGCCGAAAATGACCGGGAAAACCTATAGTAGTTGTTATTTTTTATTATTCCTAGCTAGGTCTATTACAGTAAATTCATTATTTCAGGAAACAAGGTTTATTGACAGGCCATTGACATTTAACTAAAATTCATTGTGATAGAAAGCAATTAATATTCAAGTTCTGATTTTAGATTCGTAATATTTTGCAGTTTGTTAGTTTCATAATATTATTTTATTAAGCAAAATCATGTCCTTATCCAAAGCCAACATGACGTACGGGATATCCTTATTTAGAAGGCAGGGGCGCGGCAAGGCGCAAGCACATGAATCGTTTTAATTTCCCACAACAGGTTAGTTCCGCCCACATCGCCTTTGATCGACCAATGCCATTATTCAACACGTGTTTTCTGACATGAACATCCAAGTGAACTTGCTATACGCATGCGCTCTGACACGCACACACCATCATTGTCTCATTCTGATGATATGAAAGTCACTCCTGACACAGTCACGTGTGCGTGATGCACCGGCCGTGCGTGTGCACGTGTGATCATATCAATGGGGCTTTCTTTTGTACAGTGTAAAGAAACTTTTGTAGCAATTTTTACGGTTTTCTTTCAGAAATAACTTTAAGTAAATACAATATTTTGTCACCAAGATGTTATACTTTTATTATAAATAAAGATCAAATTAAATATTGTATCCTATGTATTATAAAGGTCAATTTTGTTAACATCTACATGTATTTGTACACCAAAGGAAGCATGTTTTCAACAAGAATGAAAACGGGTATCCGGGTATCCGAACTTTCCTGATTTCGGGTATCCGGTTCCAAAAATATCCGAAAACGCACACCGCTATGTCCAACCAACAATAGTCCAAACCAGGCCAGCATATGATGACTTAACAAAGAACTATATGTTATCAAAGAACTATGCCAAGCCAAGTAAGGGTAACAATCTTCCTAATAATATCTATTCCGAGGTGCTGATTCATGGAAAAGGTTGGTAAGCATTTTCAGTTAGCTAGAGAATTAATCAGTCAACCAGAATCAAACCAAACCTGCTGTTTGAGTGTTTACAAGTTTTTGGTCATAAGGGTTAATTTATTTACTAACTTAATCATACATTTACAGGACATGGTGACAAGGGATGACATCCGTGACCTTCCCTCTACACCCTGCATTGCTGTTATCGGTAAGGTTTAAACAAAACAAAAAACTCTCCCAAAAGTTTGGGTGGATGGGGTGTGAGAATTGGGGACTCTAAAACCCTTAAACTTCAAAATTACACACTGCGAAATATTTTACTAAAATACAAAATGTAAAATGTTTTTGAATTTTTAATAAAATGCTTACTGGTATAAATTTTGTATTGGTACCATTTGTTCTGAGAAATATTTAGGTGTTCGAGCGACAGCGCGAACACCTTGATATTGTTCGTTTTTTTAGGTGTTCGAGCCACAGCGCGAACACCTCTTGATATTGCTCGTTTTTTAAAGTTTTGTTTTACTTTTTCTTCTTCTTCTTCTCAGTGAAACATATCCAGAGACAAAACATAGTTGCGGAGTTCACAGAACCTTAAAACTTCACACATAGTTAGACCTTAACATGTAGTTTGACTAAAAATACCAGAATGTATGTGCATTTTTTAAATTTCACACCAAAATAATTCAACGGGTAGGCTTAGTTTGTTTGTGTTGCCTTCGCGAATTCACCGTTTTCTTTGAATGCGGCAAAAACAAGTCCGTGCAGCTACAAACGCTACAAGTACAATACTTTATAAACATTACTTTATCGGTGCTTTTCATGGGATGAATGTTCACGGCCATCTACTGTGCATATTATATTTAAAACAAGACATATTCAAAGTTAAACCCAGACATTAACCATCCGTCCAGTTGCAGTTGTATCTTTAGTCATGTGAAAAATGTATTGAAATGAGTTAAATGATGTGGGTTGCACTCGGTTGATTAGCAAAAAGCATAGGCCTAGTTCGCTTAAACAATCCGAAAAATGTATAGGATTTTTAGAAATGTTTCTGACAATAACCGGAAAGAAACATAATATCCAGCACGGGTTAGCCGACACCTAGTTACATGGCAGGCCATCTGCATGTGTGGTTCGAAATTTACAAAATGATGGATGATTCTGTTTTAGTTAGATAATTCAACCAAACTAATAATTAGATTCCATTAAAAAGCTCCTTATTCAAAAACCAATTCGTCAGCGAGCCCATAATTCATGTGAACATTTTAATTAGAGACAGTAGAGACTTAGGTCCATATCGTCACCGTTTTCACGAAGGGCCAATTGGGGAAAAAACATAAAGTTTGATTATTCGACATTCTGAATTACATTGAAATCTACAATCCCATAAACTTACAGGGTCTAAAACTCATTAGGTGTTCGAGCCACAGCGCGAACACCTCTTGATATTGTTCGTTTTTTTAAAGTTTTTTTAAAACTTTTTCTTCTCCTTCTCGGTGAATATCCAGAGCAAAAATCATAGTTGCAGAGTTCACAGAACCTTAAAACGTTACACATAGTTAGACCTTAACATGTACTTGTATCTTAAGTTGTGACGTCATAGTGAGGTCATCAGATATCGAAGTACACTCAATTAAAATTATATCTCATGAACCACAAAATATATTTTCACAATATTTACACCATGTTGTAGATCTTGAATTATGTGATTTTTCGTACACAGACGTGACCCCAATCTGACCTTACTTCCTGTCCAAACCGGAAGTCAAAGTTTAATATTAAACAAATCATATCTCAACAACTACAAGAGGTAAATTGACATGTTTGCACTATTGTATAGATTGTTAATTGTCGAAAAAAATTACACAAAGGTGACCCCAATTTGACCTTACTTCCTGTTTAAACCGGAAGTCAAAGTTTATTATTTAAAAAATCATATCTCAACAACTACAAGAGGTAAATTCGCAGTTTTTGCACCATTGCACAGATTGTTAATTGTCAAAAATATTTTCAAAAACATGACCCCAATTTGACCTTTACTTCCTGTCCACACCGGAAGTCAAATTTTAATATTAAAAATATCATATCTCAACAACCACAAGGGGTAAATTCACAATTTTTCCATCATTGTATAGATTGTTAATAATTGTCGAAAAATATTAACACAAAGGTGACCCCAATTTGACATTATTCCTGTCCCAACCGGAAGTCAAAGTTTAATATTGAAAAAAAAAATCAAAATCGTACATTATTAGCGAGGACGACGGTTTCTTCAAAATAACAATTCGTATCTGGAACTACACGAAAACGGGTTGTAAAAACTCGCCAAAGGAATAAATGCCTTCTCTCAAAGAATTTCAGTACCAAAATTTACCCTTATGTAGCAGAACAGTTGTTTTTCACATTTGAACTGTTTTTTTCAAGAATAAATAATGTGATTAAGTTCAAATCATTGAAATGGACTTCAAACAAATCATCAAACCACATCATATTTTACAGGGTACTCTTTAATATGAAAAAAATAATAATGCAAAGTTTCTTTAAAAAACATTCTGACGTCATCATCACTGCCCCTGACAAAACTCGAACACCTATGTGTTTGTAATATCACAAACACTTCCATCTAGTTCCTTCTGAATTGCTGTCATATTCAAAGCATGACAAAAAATATGACTGTTACATGCCAATATCTCTTTGAATGAAATTTTCACAGGTTGGTTTTATGATTTGTTTTTTGAAAACTAGGTAATTTGATTGAGTGTACTCATTCAAAAATCTACCATCCCTTTAAAATTGAGGTACACTACTTAAAATTTTAAATAATTTGTTGCAGGAAACATGTACTCACCTAAGGCGGAGCAATACCTTGCAATTGATGGCAATATCATAGTCAACTCAGTGAAGGGAGATAAAGCTCTAACCTTAATGTTTGCGGCCTAACTATGTTTTTAACATACATTATGCTAAGGAGGCATCCTGCACCCTTGATTTTGTTCAGAGGTAAGTTGAATTTGACTGGAATGTGACAGTCTTAACACTCAAAACAATGTGATTGTGAAACATTTAATGTTGGTCAATTTTGATTAAAAGGAAAGATTTAAAGGTGCACTTTGACTTGAATTGCTATTTGACCAGGCTATCTGTTTGATGTTTCTTGACACCTAGAGGATGGAATAATATTGTACTCTTGTTTTAAATTGCATTCGGGATAATGAATATTATTTTTGGTTTTACCCTACACCTCACTGCTCTCCGAGACCTGTACAAAAAATCCACAGGTTAACTAATTGGGTGAGATTCGAACCCACGACTCCCCGCATTCTAGAGCAGATGTCTTAACTACTAGACAACCGAGCGAATCCTATAATTATCAGCAGAGGGCACCACAAACAATTTCAATAGATGTCATAATTGCATCATGGACAATAAAACAAATAATATATACTGTACTCGTCAAAAAAACAATGTTGAACCATCACATTGTCATTCAGTATTTATGAGGTTGATTTTGTTGGTCAAAGGGGTGAGTAATTTTAATGATCTTTTTCTATTACAGATTCTTCATGGGAATAAATCCAAGTACAGGATCCAAGACTGGCTTGAAGAAGCGGGAAGGCCAAGTCAGTGGTAAAGGCTTTGCACTGGCCAATGCAGTGGCTCTCTTTGAGAGTGATTGGACAAATGAGCAGTAAATTAAGGCCATGTCCAAATTGGCGGCTATAGCTGTGGCTGCGGCTGGATCGCTGCGTCATCAGGCGATGAAGTATCGGACATCCTTGGCAACACCCTTAGCAACAATCGTAGCTGTAGCTGTAGCTGCCAATTCGGATACGGCCTAATATTGATTTGGGCAATTCCATACTAATGGGCCAAAAAGAAAACTTTGTAAGAGAGGCACTGGAGAGTGAGACAAAAGTAACTATTTTGTCCCAGTCTTTTCCTGTACATTCCAAAGCTGTTCATGATTGTTCATAGCAAAAAAATAATAAATTAATCCGTGACCTTTAGAAATTACAAGGTCATTTGAAAAGTGTTACGTATGTAACAAAAGACAGACATATGGCCTAATAAATGAAGAAATAATAAATAAAAAAATACCAAATATTGTGCCAGTAACATTCCTAACCCTTTAAGATTGTAAGCAGTAAAACTGTGATATTGTGATGGGTATTAAGGAAATAACAATGGGAAATAAGTCGCGTACGAACATTGGACCGATATTTTGTGACAAAAGTCTGTCTTTGTTTGTACATAACAATTTGTTTTTAACTTATAATTCCTCACCAGGGGTGGGGCTTTCTTAATTTTGGCTAGTAACTATCCCTAAGGGTGTGTATAATTGTTATTGGACAATGTTGGGTCAATCAATTTATTTCAGTATAATTTCTACCAAATGATAACAAAAATGTCCGTTCCTGTTACATACGTATAAATCTTGAAGATTTATCTCCTCCAGTTTCTTAAATGCTCAAACATTTATCAATTTTTTTTTCAACCACAATTCTCATGCGCCTTTGAATGTACACAGACAAAAATACATGGCAACATATACTTCATTTTGTTATTACTATCCCATGTTGCCCTCCCATGTCACACTTTTGTGCCCATTAGTGTGGAATTGCCCATTTGCATTGGCCAGTGTAAAGATTTTAAATCATTTACCCTCCCATTGTAACTGCACTCTAGTGGCAAGTAGCTATAGAGGTCAAAACCAGTCAACTGCCTGCTTTGGACCTACATGTGCACACGGGGGCATTTTTGATTGGTTTTTACTGTCATTTTGAACAATACCAGACAATGCTTTTACCAGTCAAAAACGGTTGAATCATTTTGACCTGTAAATGTACTTACTACGCGTAAGGTTTGACAGTGTTCGACGTTTATGTGCACTAGATATACCTTGGCAAGTATATCAAGATTTTGACTGATTTTGACCTTTGTAGTAGTAGGAGGGTTAAATCATTTAAATCATTGCAAATCAAAAGTTGTACTCAAAAGCTATTGATTAGTGCAAATTCACACAGATTGGTTACACACACCAACTCAAAAACATGGCACAAATGTCAATTCAACAGCTTTTGAGTGCAACTTTTGATTTGCCCTTATTTGCATTCAAATGACTGCTGTATCAAAAATATTGAAACAAATGAGGTGTCAAAATGCGGGTAACATAACTTAGCATAACTTTTTGTTTTAGAATAATGGTCACTTGAAAAGAGTTTCTTTTTGTAGTATGTTTAGTAATGTTTAGTAATGCATGTTTATTGTTCATTAGAGAAACAATTACAGGCGTGCAGGACTCAAACTGAAAACTTCCTGTTTACTAAACCTAGCCTGGCCAATTGAATTCCAAAATAGCAGCTCATACACCGATTGCATGCATAGACCAGATGACAAACTTGATGGCCAGGGCTAAATAGACATATGTACTGATGACATCATGGTTTGTTTATTACATTGTTTGTTTATTACAGTGCTGTAACTGAGTACTGCATTTCCGACAGCTGTGCGGAGACACAATAGTTTCCCATTCTTCTGCAACGAGGAAACCATGACGTCATCAGTACAGGGGTCTATTTCAAGGTGATGCTTTCCGCAGACTTCTGTGCTTATGGCACCCTGTAAAGTGCGTACATTTATTTGCCACAGAAGGGTGCAAGCACAGAATGCCACGTTAAATGGTGCCATGAAATTCGGCCCGGTTGCACTTTGCAGGCAATCATGGATTGAGTCTGAGCACCAAGGGCGGATCCAGAGTGTGGGGAGGGGGGGGGGCAACCTCCTCTGGATCCACACCTGAGCACATCCTTTGGATTTTCTTTCTCAGGAAAAACTGGTGTTAGGTTTTGAGATGTAAATGTAAAAGCTGTTAATTGCTATTGAAAACTCATTGTTGTGGGCAATTTGTTCCATTTATTAAATTCTTGATGTTCAGGATCTGCCTACCTAAACCTCAGTTGTTCTGAAATTATTTTGTACAATGTAAGTGTCTGTGAAGTTCGAGATTTCATCCTTCCTTGTGCTAAAATAAATATGCTACAGTTAGTACCTTCATCACTTTAGATTTCTTTACCTTGTACAGGAAGATATCCGTGCTTTGAAGTTTATGATGTTCCCCATATCACCACAGAATTGAAACATAATGGAACTCAAGTTTTCATGTCCATAGACATGCAGTTCTGGTAGACTTTAACATTATGTTCGTTGAATTTACACATATTTTTATGGAAAACATTAAAAATACGGAATTTTTGGAAAAGTCTTCATTTTTTGTTAATTTTATCCGTAAATTTTGGGATTTCTTTTTTACGGACAACATTTTTTCCCGTATTTGTACGGAATTAATTTTGTGTCAATCCCGTTAAAATACAATTTAATCCGTAAATATATGGATTTTATTTTTACGGACAAAATGTTTTGCCGTAATTTGTATGGAATCAATTTTGTGTTAATCCCGTTAAAATACAATTTAATCCATAAATATACAGATTTTATTTTTACGGAAAATTTGTTTTGCCGTATTTGTACGGAATTAATTTTGTGTTATTCCCGTTAAAAGATACAGTTTTAAAAATATTCCGTAAAATTTACGGAACATTAAAAAAGGTCAGGTAATTTTGCTGCCGGAACTTTTTCCGTAAAATAACGGATTTTTGTTTACAGTGTATAGTAATACTCCATCAAGGTAATCCTATTCAAATTATTTGTATAATGTGTTTATCATTGTAGTGGCCACCTGTCGAGAGATGTATGTGTCAGCGTTACTTTCCACCTGTTTAGCCTCTATGTGTTTTTATTTCATTGAAGGACAATTTGACTTTGACTGTAGCGGTAAGTCTTTTAAACATATTGTTCTTAACGCCTGTATATGCTTTTGACAAATTGTCTTAAAATACATCCATACTTTATAAGAATCAAGATTATATTTAACCAGCACGTGAAAATTTCAACTTACTTACACTATGAACAACTTCACCTTGACAATACCCTGAAAATCCGTTTTGCTGTGAAATAACAGTTCACCGTAATTTCACTGCAATTTCTCTTCCTCTCAGATATTGGCAATAATGTTCACGGTGATTTCACGGCAAATTCATGGTGCTCTCGAAAATTAATGAGCTGCCCCAAAACTGCCACGAGAAGTTCTTAGCGTTATCACAGCGTTTTCACAGCGAAGGAAATCCAAGAGTATTTCATGGCAATTTCACGGTGTTGTGTCGTCATGAAATTGTCGTGAACTATTTATTTCATGGTAAAATATTTTCAGGGCATTTTCAGGGTAAAGTTATTCATAGTGTTAACTGTATAAACGTGAAACTAGTGCAATTGCATCCCATAATTATATTTATTTCAATATTGAATTACTGTCTTCGGATAAGTTCATTTTGAAACCTATTCTACTAATATTTTACTAAAGCGACAGCAACTGAGACAAAAATATCTCATCAACTTTACACCAAGTAATGTTTTTTTTTATTATAAAATTGTGATCAATTATGTTTTAATTTTCTAACCTGTGAAAGTGTCAGCTCAATGTGTCAACTAAAGTCATGAACAAATCGTGAACTACCCGTGGTGGTGTACGGACTTAGCAACATGATCGCCACAACTAGCGAGTTCAGTAGTTCTGCATAGAGACGGCCCGATTTCATGGCTGTAGGCGAAAACTCGGCGCCAAAAGCACAAAACGATGTCCCCAACGTAATGGTTTCTAAAGCCATTAATGTTCATGAGAAAAACATGAAAACTAAAGTCGCGTTTGGTATTATTTTCGTTTTACAAACAAGCGTTTATTTGAATTTTTATTTAATAATAAGAGGCATTTATATGGCGCTTTATGTAAAATACCCCAAAGCGCACCACAATAAAAACTATAAAACCTAGGCAATAATAATACATGTACTAAAAATAAATATAATAGTTACTTAAAATGTACAGAGACAGGCTAAGTACTTAAACATGGAAGCAAACTAAACTAAAAGTTAAAAAGCAAGCAGAAAACAAAACATTAATACAAAAGCATAGAAAAAGAACAATTATTAACTACATGTACTAAAACAAAAAACGTAAACATCCAACACGGAACAACAAGCCATGAGAAACAAAAAACAGAAACATTGGCCACTAATAAAAATAAATCATGGGAGGCACTCAAAAAGTACACAAAGTAAATAACTTAAGTCGAAAATAAGTGAGTCTTGAGGAGAGAATTGTGTGGTGGAAATCCAACCGTGTAGACAAGAAAATAAACCACTGTTTGTCACTATTTTCTCCGAATATATGTTCAGCTCTTTAATTTATTGTCCGCAGTAGTAATCTCAATCCCCAGAGTAGTGGCGCAACCTTCATTCCTAAATACTCTGACATGAGATAATTCTAAATCCCTATGGCACAATTTATGGTATTATATAATAAACGCACAATGCATGACACACAATCCCTATATACTGCGTAATTGTTTGGAACGAGTAGTTCGTGTCACAACAAATGTTCAGTTCCTCAATGAAGAATCACAGCAGCAAATACGACATGAAGTGTACGTTAAATTATATATGAGTTGAACAGTTCAACGATAACAACGATAGTTCGAAGACAAAAGTACAAAGCAAAAAATTAATGGCTCTTCTTACACGGTAATTCCACCTAAAATGCACACAGCAAAATGTAGAGACCCTTTACTGTCCTTTAGAGCTGTCCAAAAAATGACTTTAGTTACAAGAAACTCTCAAACTGACAACAAAAATAAGCAAGCCTTGAACAACGCGGCACACTGACTTAATTGCACACTCCAACCCCCTTACGTACAGCGCCCTCTGCTGGCGCCCACTAACAACAGAATTATGGTAATAAACTAAAGCTTAAGTGTTTGTTTGAACAAACACTAGGTGTTCGGGAGGAAGTAAAGGTCAAATTGGGGTCAACTTTGTTCCAATATTTGTTGACAATTAACGATCTGTACCTTGGTGCAAAGATTGTGAAGTTACCTCTTGTGGATGATTTTTGTTAATATTAAACTTTGACTTTCGGTTTGGACAGGAAGTAAAGGTCAAATCGGGGTCATGTTTTTGTAAATATTTTTGACAATTAACAATCTGTACAATGGTGCAAAAACTGTGAATTTACCTGTTGTGGTTGTTGAGATATGATTTTTTTAAATATTAAACTTTGTCTTCCGGTTTGGACAGGAAGTAAGGTCAAATTGGGGTCATATTTTAGTAAATATTTTTTGCCAATCAATGATCTGTACAATGGTACGAAAATTGTGAATTTACCTCTTGTGGTTGTTGAGATATAATTTTTTTAAATATTAAACTTTGACTTCCGGTTTGGACAGGAAGTAAGGTCAAATTGGGGTCATCTTTTGTAAATATTATTTGACAATTAACGATCTGTACAATGGTACAAAAATTGTGAATTTACCTCTTGTGGTTGTTGAAATATGATTGTTTTAAATATTAAACTTTGACTTCCGGTTTGGACAGGACGTAAAGGTCAAAGTGGGGTCACCTTTTTGTAAATATTTTTTGACAATTAACGATCTGTACGACATTAGGTGTTTGTCCTTTGGACGAATAGAGCTGTTACGCTAATTATAGGTTGTGGTGGAATTAAATACTGTATCATCACAGCTTTATCATTACATATTTTTGGCCCCGAGGTGAGGTGTGTGCAGGTCTTGTACAATACAATGACAAATTCGATCAAGTGTTATACTATTTAAATGCTTGGTTCAGTTTTTTAAAACAATACTTATAGGGAAGAGACAGCACAATGTAATTTGAAGGATAACTGTAAAATAAAAAGAAACAAACAATACTGAAATATGATCTTCTGATTGTTACATGTATATGTATTTATGTGTCATTAACTGTTGAAAATACATTTTCATAAATAGTAATGTTAAAGTTATTGTTTAAAGGTGGCAATATCTTCACGATCAACAGGGCATGGAATCAGAGTTCAAGTTCTAGTTTAACTCAGTGACTGAAAATAATACTCACATGATGAGGTTATATTCGCGTTGCTGCTGCATAAATGAGCCAGTAATTTGTAGTCACTATGTTCGTCTTAAACTAGGACACCAATTCCATGGCCCGTTTGTAGAAAGTCTGCTCTGATCGTGGCGATACTGTCTGCTTAACCAATTGTGTTTATGGGATTGATGGTCAGTACTATCCCAATGCGAGCATACAAATAAATAGGAACTTTAATTGGGTGATCTGGCAAAAGGTATTCTAAGGCTGACACACCCATGCAATGAAGATTGGGGGGGGGGGGGTATGTTTACTATGTTTATATGGCCCAACTGCCAGTGATTCACTGTCGGCAATGTACATTTTACTAGATCACCAACAGATATTGCTTAATAATTACATTTGTGAGGATGTTTAGGCCCAGTCAAAAAAATAATAAGAATTCCTCAGTACTATTTTTGTTCTAACATGTTAAAGAAATTCCTAGAAAGACCTAGATGTGTCTTGAGGTCCTGAAAAAACAATTCCCTTGAGAGTCAAGACTGCCACAGATAGGATAAGTCCATATAAAATAATTTGAATAATACATCAACTCCTTTGAATGGATAAACTTCAAATGCTGGCCATTGGATCACAAAGTTACACAGACTCTAACACACCTTGTAGCAGTAGCACAAATGGATATCGTTGATCTGAAATATAAACGAATCATGCAAAAACAATATTAAATGGGACGAAGAATAATGGGTCATGCTAACAAAACACACATAACTTAGAATGCCCTTATATGTTATTATCAGGATGATGGATTGATGTAACTTCAGAAAAATGATCCCTTCAGAACAATGCCTTTAAGTTAGGTTTTACAATGGAATAGAACTACATGTGACGTCTTCCTTTCTCCATGATGTGACTGTTTCATTATCTCAATAAAGGTGCTGATATTTGTTTCTGGTCTACTTTAGTGAGGAAATTAAGTGCCAGTATAAAGTAAACTGCAATGCAGCCATCACCACACAGGACATAAGTACTACTATTATTATGAGGAACTACAGACACTATAGCGTAGCTAAATTAACTTGTACTTTTACCAACGCGTACTCCACCGGATGTCAATCCTTACGCATGCCAGTAAATATTCAGTAATACATATTTTTCCGGGTTGAGTTGACCAAAATAAGTGTGAATTGGTAAAAGTACGGGCACGCATACGAGTTGACCTGTTTTACTTCAGGCGCGGCACATGTGATACCATTGCCACACTAAGGTTTTTAACGTTAACCATGGTTTTATGTAATCAATATCTATAAAATTATACTAAAACGAACATACATCTATAACAAATGTGAAAGCTTACATACCTTCAAACGAAACCAAGTAATGAAGACCACTTCCATTAATTGTGCACGGATTCTCAAATGATCGATCTGTTAACGTAAGACGTTAAACCATACCATCGTGTAGCCTACAAACTGAAGATTGTTGATGACTTGAACAGTTACGATACTGCATTTGGATGTGGTGTCAACGCTGTCTCGGGGTGCTGTAGGCTGGAACTTAGTCTGAGCCATGATGTATTGGAGTCAACATGCTGTAAAAAATAATAGGAAAGTTTTATAAGTACCTGGACCAAGAATAAAGTATTTGAAACTTCAGAGAAGTTCTAATTTATGTGAATGAGGAAAATAATACATCACAGTGAACATGCTGTACAAAATAGTAAGAAGGTTTTACAAGTACATGGACCAAGAATAAAGTATTTGAAAATTCAAAGAAGTTCTAATTTATAATATGAATGGAGAAAACAGTGTATAATTTTGGAGTAGCTGGACCATTGAAATTGAAAAGGGCATTGGTTGTTTTCAAAATTGCACACAATTATTCTTGACAATGTGTAATAAATGAAAGAAATGTTCTTGCATGAAACTCACATCAAAAGAGAAAGGTATTTAAGGAAATTGCCGAGTCTCATAATTTCATGTGAGAGATGTCTGAGAGAGGCCTCCCCAGGGTGCAGGACTAACAACTTATACAAGTACATGTATTGTGTCATGAATATTGTGCATTTTTCCTGTGAAATAATTGTCTATGTAAGTTGATTTGTATCGGAGAAGGGTAAACAATTAAGGGAAAGTGCAGTAAACAATCACTACTTGACATTAATTTGTGCACAAACTGAAGATTTTTTGGAGAAAACATAAATTACAAAATATGGCATAACATTTCAACTGAAAAATTGCCATAACCTAAACAACTGAATTTTCCTATCCTTATTTACATTCTATTTCTAAATACATTTTAGTGACATCTGTTCATATTTTGTTAGAAAAGAGGGGACTTGTTTACTGTCCAAAGTACAGTGTATGTTCACATTTATAACTCAGGTTAACGTTAAGTTAAACACTAAACAGGCACAATGCAACTACATTAAGTTTAACGTTAACACTAGTACTAGTAGTAGTACTTAGTACTACCAGCCAACCCCACGCTTAAAAAATGGCTTTTCTTGTATAAAAACACGAAGATAAATACAGGAAATCCTCTCAACAATTAAATTCAAGATACCTACCCTTTATGACTATGTTGGTTGAAGCATAGTTGAAGTACGAGTTGGTTGGAGTACGAGTTGGCACGAGTTCATCAGTAATATCACATATTTCACACTCTTATTTTCAAAAAAAAACTCTTTCTGAGTAAATCTGTTTCTGCCGATTGAGGGCGACATACCATTCCACCGGCCGGACTGTTTTATATGCCCCGCCCAGTCGATTGAGTATTGCGGACGTAGTGGAAATAACAGATTGCGCGTACATTTTCAAGAAAAGTGTGTTTCTTTTTGTACAAAAATGTCGTGTTTTCAGTACAAATAAATATCAAACTCAAACATATCCTCGTCTCTAATGTCACATATTTCACACTCTTTACACTCATGATAAACTACATATTTTTCCCAGACTAAATCAGTAATTGTATTGATTTTTCAGATCCCTCGATATGATTTGTTTAATGATTAAACGTTGAATTATCGTAATTCGATATCTGACGACCTAATCATGACGTCACAAATTATGTTTCATCTACGTGTTAAGTTCTAAGTATATGCCAAGTTTGAAGTTCATGTGAAGTTTGCAAGTATGTGTTTTTTTGTAGACAATCTATCCGGAGAAGAAGAAGAAGGAGAAGAACAAAAAAAAAACGAACAAAAACAATAGGTGTTTCGGGTGCATACCAGAACACCTAACAAACCTTAAGTGTCCGTAACAATTTGAATGTGTCCAATGATTCTGCTTGACGAAGCCCTGTTGGCAGGAGATTCCACTGTAAGCTGCATGTAATGTGTTTCAGATCAGAGGGTCAATGAGAAAAATTGTACAAATCTTAAGGATTTTTACTCAATTTTGTCAATTCGGTTGTGATATTTTCAATTCGGTTTTGGTTTACTATACAACCAACATTACATTCTTAAAGGACTCCAAATGTTATATATTGTTCGCCATAGTGTTCTATGTGGGGAAAATCAGTTAATGCAGGCTAATGTGGCTTCCAGTTGTGCAATATGTTTTTATATTGAACGGTTATTAACCAATCCAAAGATGAACCTGTGACAGGTTGCTTGTTGAATGATTAAGCATATTCATCAAGGCAGTTTTACCAACATTGATTTGTTCTTTCTTTTTTCTTTCTTTCTTTCTTTATTTATTATTATTATTTGTTTAAAGACGACACTGAAGTCATGTTAGATGTGGGAACGAAACCAATTATATTAAAGTAGACACGAGAAATGCTATTCATATGCTTCATAAATATTTTTATCATAAAAATATTTTCTTTACAGCTGATTACTTTCGAGATGGAAACAATTATTTCAAACCGTTCGCGTGCGGCGAAGGGACGTGCATTCCGAATGAGTTTCGCTGCAACGGATCACCGGATTGTATATTTACACTGGCAGATGAGAAATTCTGCGAAGGTAGGTTGGGCGGTAATCTCTATCAAGCCGGGGACACAATTTAAGGACTGAATAAATATGTTTACAATATTTCTAGAACTTTTTGACCGATCTCTAACCCCAAGGCATTTTGGCTAGTAACTATCCAAAACTCTTCAAAATCCATCAGCATGCAGTAAAAAGGTACCCTAGTAGGTGGACTAGTGCAAATACAAAGCATCAATGGCTTGGCTATACACAGTCCTGAATCCAACAAAAGCACCCGGTGAAGTTTGATGGATTTGGTACACATGGCTACATGCTCTCTTATCTGTCATTGGCGGATCCAGGGGGGGGGGGGGGGCTAAAAAAAATGTACAAATGGGAGAGAAAGAGAGAGAGAGAGGGGGAGGGGAGGGGAGAACGCACTCCCATTCCCTCACTGTGCTTTGTTTTTCTCTCCCTTTGATTATTTCATTGTAATTTTTGTAGTACTGAAAAATAATTGTTTTTGATTCTCAGCCCTCCCCCCTAAAAATGTTCTGGATCCGCCCATGACTGTGGAGTACTGAATCCATAACAATTGGGCAAAACCAGAAGGATTCTGAAGGATTTGGGGTAGTTTGGTTTCAATGATGTGTGTGTGCCAATGGCTGCTCTTGGAACCGTTTTTAATGGGTCTAATTGAATTTCCGCTTGGGAGTGGTAAATACTAGATTGTTCATATTGTTTGACATTGAATAATAAGCGTGTTTTGGTTTTCAGACATTCCCATTAACATTTGCGACACTCATATAGGATGTTTGATCACGATAAAAGATTTATTTTGTCTTGAATTCTTTCCAGATGTTGATTGTCCAGGATTTCTCAAATGCCGGTACTCGCAACAGTCGTGTCTAAACGAATACCAAATTTGCTCAGGAAGGGTAGACTGTCTTCTGGATGCATCAGATGAGCTAGGATGTGGTATGTATAATAATGGTAATTATTAGTATCAGAAGTTTATTACGTTTGCGAAGTGTATGTGCAAGTTGTGTAATAACCTAGTCAAAGGCTTATTTACACCAAGAACCAAGCGGAGGAAGGGTTATGTAAAAGTGCGCCACCAACACTCCATTCGCACACATCATGGTTACTGATCTATATATTACACTGACTGGATAGAAGGTCATGCGCCTAATAATATTGTAGTCACTGTTTGCCATTTTACCACTCTCATAAACCACGCATTGCAGTGCTATGCAGGGAGAATCCGCGCCCTCACTGTGTTTGAATTCCTTGTGTTTCTGCGTGACTGTATTCTTTTCGTGTTTCAGATAAGAGGGTCAATGATAAAATTGTACAAATCTTAAGAATTTTTACTCATTTTTTTCAGTTCGGTTGTGATATTTTCAATTCAGTTTTGAGTTAATATACAACCAACATTATATTCTGAATTTTCGCTTTAAAAATAATCTAAAATATCTCATCAGTGTAACAAGGTCGTATTATAGTTACGACCTTGTTGCATATATGGATTTTGCTCAGTGTAACAACATTCCAGGATGAACATGAAAAACCTATTGGAGAAGATACGACGTTGTTGCACTCAATTGTTTTAAGGTAAGCCCATGTACGGTATGCACTATAGGTTGGTGAAATTCTTGCGTCGGGAGATAAACAATTGATTTAATTTTGCCCTACACCGACATGTGTATAGCACTGTATACTCAGTGCTTTCCGAGTGTCTGTGAAAAAAAAAACTACACAGGTGACTTTGTTAGGATTCGAACCTACGACGTCCTGCTTACTAGTGCAGACGTCTTAACATCTCGAACCACCGAGCTTGCCCGATGACAATTGGCCGGCAAGAATCCCATAATAGCAGCGGGTTCCGTGATATATATAGATTGGTATATATAGGTTGGTGAAATTCCCGCTGCTACATGGTATTCTAGCCGGCCAATTGTCATCGGGCAAGCTAGGTGGTTCGAGAGGTTAAGACGTCTGCACTAGTAAGCAGGAGGTCGTGGATTCGAATCCTGCCCGAGTCGCCTGTGTAGTTTTTTTTCTCAGACACTCGGAAAGCACTGAGTATACAGTGCTATACACACGTCGGTGTAGGGCAAGATTAAATCAATCATGTATGCACTGTTCTACATAGACCTTGTTGCATTTGTTTAAAGATAAAACCTTGTTGCACTGATGCGACGATATATACATAACAGCAAAAGAAACGTCACCCCCTAAATTTTGTTAAGTAATTATATTATTAAACATAATAAATATACAATGTTGTGGGATGGTTGGCTGCCAGGTCAACCAAATTTGCCACATTGTGTTTGTGTTACACTCCATACAATATTCTTCATTAAACAAATTATATTAATTATAAAATGAAAATAATAAATATTTTTAGGGGTGACGTTTCTTTTGCTGTTATGTATATTAAACGGGTTGGCTTTTAAGTAAGACTCATTGCGGTGACACCATGTGAAATTCTCTATTGAGTAGTAATTAGTGCTGAAAATAACTGGAGGTTAGAACGCGACGTTTCGATCAGTATTCTGTGATCGTCTTCAGGGTTGGCTTTTTCGTGATTATTAACAGTCAAAAGCTGTAACATCAGTTGTTTTTAAATACTTATCTGAATGTTGACATGTTTTCCCTGACACATAAATAAAAAGGCCTACAATTTGAATTAAGCATGGGGTAACTTGACACTCTTGCAGCCCCCAAAAAATATAAAGAAATAAAGAAATAAAGAAATAAAGAAAATAAAAAAAATAAAATAATAAAAAATTAATTTGGGCAATTCAACTGTACATAGCTGCCGTGTGCGTGATAAGTACATAAACACACTTGCGTTTAAATGTGAATAAGTTGGCTAGGTATACCTTGCTCGATATGCGGCAGAGTGCCCAAATGTCTCTATACACTAACACACATTGTTGTTATATTGTTAACGGACCCCCACCACTCCCCACCCCCCCCCCGAATTCCTCTAAAGAATTCCTACGATTCCTGGAACACAATGGAAGGGGTGTGCTATCTACCGCATATTGAGCATCGTATGTGGCTACACGCTTTGTTAATCGCTTTGTTAATGTTTGCCATCTTCGGAGGCCCATACATTTGTATAACAATCACGTCTCTTTTTGTATAAGGCCCGTGCACACCGGATCAATTTCGTTGTGAAAACGGGAGATGCATTGATTTCATTCAACTGTGTGATGGAGTAGTTGACTGTTTGTGGTCGGGGTCAGATGAAGAATTCTGCGGTAAGTTCGTTGCGACTGACTATTTCTTCATTAGCTCTGTGCACGACTGCTTATATGAAAAATAAATAAATACAAAACCAAAGTTATTGGCCTTAAGTTTCAAACCTAGCAGGTTTTTCAAAGGCGAAGTAAATAAAAAAACATAATAATAAAAATGTAGGCACACGTATCCACCAAACTGGTGCTCAAGGCGCATGACATTATTACCCCTGCTCATCAGAGTCATCATTCCTGAAAGTGAAACCATCTCAGCTTTTTGGGGAGTATACAGCTCAATTGCATTTCAGCTCATATGGGCTAGTCAAACACAACAACCAACTCTGCCCTCACAGGTGCCCATTTACCCCTGGGTGGAGAGAAGCAATTATGGTTAAGTGTCTTGCTCAAGGACACAAGTACCCCGGTCGCGGTTGGGATTCGAACCCACATTCTGACGACTTGGCCATCAGAACACAAATCCACTAACACTAAACCGCTCGACCAAAGCACTCCAAGTTACCATAGCACTCCTCGGTACACTCCAGTACAATGATTTATTTGTGATTCGTTGATGATTTATTTATAATCTCCCTCAGACTTTATGTGTGTACTTTTTTATGCAGGATTAATAACTTAATCTACAAACTGAATGTTCGATATCGTGAAACAAACATTCCTGAGCGTATAAATCTTAATGATACTTAAAATGCATGGATGCATTTTACAGTTACTAAAAGTGTAACTTTGTCCTAATTAAAAGGACAGCATTTTCACGGACAAAGCAGACTTGAAACGGGTCATATAATCAGGAAGCCGAGGGGGTAAGGAGGACCTTAAATACCAATTTATTATTCATATATCATTTCTCAGATACTTAATCCATCACAGGGAAGACACATAAAGCCGAACTATATACATGTGATGTGCGTTGGGTTTTTTTTTGGGGGGGGGGTAAATTTGACCCCACCCCAATCCTTCACCCACCAGTATTGTTGTTTGCAGACAAGCAGATATGGCAATAGCATACAATAGGCTGCCCAAAAAAGTAGTCTCCAAAAATCTGGGGTGGGGGGGGGGGGGGTTCAGTCCGTAGCCCACCAACTGTAAGATGAACGCAGTAACTGGAGTGTCATGGTGATATTCATCAGAAGCTACAATGCTTAGTTTGACTACTTTGGAAAAACTAAACTTGTGAGAAAGTGAAGATTTGCGTTTTCACTAAGTAAATTCACCGTAGACAATACACTGTGACCGCCGCGGCTGACAGAATAAAACGTTTCCACGAAGTGACACAAACCGTAGTGCGCAAAAAACAGCACGCCGTGGTTTTGCGTTTTCACGAAGTGACACAAACTTTACATAGTAATACGTAACCGTGTGTCACTTCGTCAAAACGCAAACGAGGTTTTTTTGTACAGTTTTTGTTTTCAGGAACTAACACAAACATTATTAGTGTTTTCAGCGGTTAATTGCTTAGTAATTAAAAAACGTCATAGAGTCCAAAACAACACATTTCCATAATTCGACAGTTCTGCAGAGACCACAATGCGACAACAATTCAAAAATATATTTTTTTGAAGAAGAAAGGTGTGTTTCAAAAAGAGACTAACTTCAAACGCCGTTTTCTTCTAATGTAAATTTTGTCTAATAGTTTGTGTCACTTCATGAGATCGGTGACGATTTGTTACCAGGGAGAAATAATTATTGTTTTTTTAATAATTTGTTTGTTTTATTTTGGGGTCTTTTTCAGATAGTCATTGTTTCACACCGGATATTATTTTGTATCCGTCGCAACCCTATCTCTTCACCAACTTTGATCTGGTAATCCAACCAACTGGTCTTTACAACTGTATCTGGTCGATAGTGAGTGACGTACCGTCATACATATTCATCGAGATCAAGGAAATAAATATATTCCCTAGTGGAAAGTTCCGTTTGTCGATCGGGACAGGTGAATATCCTACGGTGGCCGAGAGTGTGATATTTGCAACAGAGAGTAGTGCAATGACAGTTGGAAACTATTATGTGGGGGAAAAAAGTACGGTGGCCTGGATGAACATACGGTCAAGTCGACTAGCCACGGAATGGAATTATGCTCCAAGTGTTACAATAGAAATAGCGTTTAATGTGCAAGATGAAAGTAAGTTAAGTGTTACTTAGTGTTAATTTCTACTACTCTTATTAATCAGTGGCGTACCTATGGGGGGGGGGGACGTTTGCCCCATTCAGAATTTTGAAAAAATAGGACACCATTTGAGGCTTCAGAGTACAAAGTATTGGACCCTTGTTCCACCACTGTTATTAATACATTACCGTTAAACGAGAGGTACAGCATTAGAAACGGTTTACAAAACTCCTTCTCTACAAGTATGCATACTCTCCTTGTATCAATATATACATTGAAGGGAAGGTACAACATTTCTAATGCTGTCCAAGCTGATTCTACGTGTATGCTTTACTCGATTTGAATCATTATATACTACTCAAAACAATTTAGGGAACACCCGAATAATCTCAGTTAAAGCAAGATCATTTATTTCAGATAAACACAATGTTTCACAGAATTTACTGAGTTAACAAATAATTTAGACATGTGTGTCAGATTGAACACGGCCATTGTGTCAATATCGCTGGTACATGACATCACTGCACATGGCCCAAACCTATTTGATGTTAAAAATCCGGTGTTCCCTAAATTGTTTTGAGTAGTATATATTAAAGGGAAAGTACAACATTGGTAATGTGAGTCACATACTAGCTTTATAATGAACATTCCAGCGGCTGAATTAAACTAATCAGAATGCAGACGTTTGTTTGGCATCGTGCTGTTACACGCGCTAAGTTGGTGTTAAATTGACAGAATACGTGTTTTTTTTTTAAATTAAATTCTTTGTTATACTATTTGTAAAAATGTTGAAACGTTGAAATCACCATCGAAATCTAAGATTGGCATTTTAAAAATTGAAAAAGTCGACCATTCGTCTTTACCAATTAAATCATTTTATGGACAGTATTTGTATAGCAAAATTGTCGGTAATGTTTCTGCACTCCTGCATCCTCCCCTTCTCATAAAAAGAATTGATTAACCCTTTAATTTTGTATGATTCTTAACAGGGATTTGTTCATCTGGATTGATCACTTGTCCTTCAGCATCTCAGGTGATGGTTTGTTTAAGCCCATCAGCTGTTTGCGATGGTCATTTTGATTGCCCCGACTACTGGGACGAAGATGTAAACCAGTGTGAGAATAACACGCAAGGTAAGTGATATGATAACCGCTCCGTACTCGAGCTGCTGAGGGCGCCCTTTTGATCCACGTGTATAAGTGCTATTATTGCAGGCATATTTCACTCGTTTCACGACGACTGAACCTCCTTTTAACACATGACTGAGGGTTTCGGTGTCATATTTTATATTAAAGTGCCTATGAAACAGGGCTTGTCTAACTTATAAACCGTCCTACAACATCTCTTTTCTACATTTTAATTGTTTGGTGTTTTGATACCATATGCTTATAGTTCAGAAGCTAAGAACAAATGGTACATTTTGTTTTGTGGTAAAAGCATGACACTTTGCATGAGCATGAATGGGCCAGATATCATTTTGGGGAGGGGCTATATATATATATATATATATATATATATATATATATATATATATATATATATATATATATATATATATATATATATATATATATATATATATATATATAAACGGTTCATGAAGCAAAGAAAATTGGCTGATGCCGGACTCGAACCCGCGACCTCTCGAATACCAGACGAGCGCTCTACCAACTGAGCTAACCAGCCCCTATGTTGGTGGGCGGTCCACTTATGCCAATTATCTATTGCTCTATGGGGCCAGGTCAGAGGCCAAACCATATCTGCCGAGTAGCCAGGGATCAAGCCCCGGTCAGATGCAAACAACCCGGGTAACGGCAGTAGCGGGGATCACACAAACGGGACACAAGCCTTTTATGTGGTTGTACAGAAAGTAGATTTATATATACTAACGGAAAAAAAGTAACTGTGCATTACATAAAATTTCATAAAGTAAAAGATGTTTGAAAATAAACATTCAGCAAAGCATTTTGCATTAAATTTGATGTCACGTATCGCGCGTGGCACGTGCACTTTGTGCACAATGAACTTACTCACGTTTTGCATGATGTTGGACACATGAAGGTCACACACCTGATTTTGAAAATTGAACAATGGTTGATTATTCTCTAGCCTCTAAAGGTTTTGAAAAACACGTTCATTTGAACCTAAACTGTGCGTACGTCATGCCCCGGCTTACAGAAAATCAGCGTCTCCGCGCCGTGGGTATGCTGGAGGCTGGAATGGCCCAAAATGAAGTGGCAAGACATTTTGGTGTCCATCGAAACACAATATCATCGCTATGGAGACGTTTTCAACAGAATGCGAACACGCGAGATTTGCCTCGGACCGGCCGTCCACGCGTGACGTCACGTCAGCAAGACAACCATATTCGGCTGACCCATCTAAGGAATCGATTCCAGACTGCTAGTTTGACTGCTCGAACCATTCCTGGCTTACGTCGTATCAGTTCCAGGACTGTACGGAACCGACTGAGGGAGCACAACATCCGGCCCAGACGGCCTGCAATACGTCCAGTTTTGCTCCAACGTCACCGACAGGCACGTCTTGCCTGGTGCAGACAGCATCTACGGTACAGGAGACAAGATTGGGATGGTGTTCTGTTCACTGACGAGTCGAGATTTCATCTGGACGGCTCAGATGGCAGGGCAAGGGTGTACAGACGTCCAGGTGAACGGTATGCCGACGCGTGCGTTGTTCAACGTCGAGCGTTTAGTGGCGGCAGCGTTATGGTATGGGGAGGCATCACATCTCATGGGCGGACACAACTTGTCATTGTCAATGGCAATATGACAGGTCTGAGATACAGGGACGAGATCATTGGGCCTCATGTGCAAGCGTTCATTCAAAGACAAGGACGTAACATCACGCTTCAGCAAGATAATGCCCGTCCACATGTCGCTCGTGTTGTGACAGATTTCCTGAGACAGCAGAACATTCCGGTACTCCCCTGGCCAGCTGTTTCTCCGGACCTGTCCCCTATCGAGCACGCTTGGGATGAAATGGAGCGACGTTTACGTCAAGCCCAGAATCAGCCATTGACGTTAGCTGAATTGGGACAAGCATTGGTTCAGACATGGAACAACATTCCCCAAGCTTTCTTCAATTGCTTAGTGTCGTCTATGCGTCGTCGTTGTCAAGCCTGCATCAACGCCAATGGTGGACACACACGATACTGAGTTTGTGAACTGACTTTTGACACCACATCTCTTCAAGGACGTGTCACGAAGCCTAGTGTCCAAGCATACA
This sequence comes from Zoroaster sp. YZ-2022, assembly GCA_029582265.1. Classification (NCBI taxonomy): domain Eukaryota; kingdom Metazoa; phylum Echinodermata; class Asteroidea; order Forcipulatida; family Zoroasteridae; genus Zoroaster; species Zoroaster sp. YZ-2022. Next base: position 68,964,045 of record CM055816.1, read on the forward strand.
GATTTCGAGATTATCCTGTTAACAGTTAAACAGTGATTTAACAGAACACCACAAATCATTGTATTATCTTTTTTCATTAAAAAATAGCATAACTTCAAATGATGCACAGTTACTTCATTCCAGTAGTATATATATATATATATATATATATATATATATATATATATATAAAACAATTTTTTTTTTTTTTTTTAAGTTGGGTGTGAGACCAAAAAATGAGAATACATCAATGACGACTTTTGCATATAAATATAATGAATGATTCGTCTTTTAAACAAATTAGTTAATTTGTTGTGTTATCTTGTTTACTGAGTGTGTGTTTACCAATCGGTAAACATGTTGAGTTTACTACTCTTTTTGGGGGCAGGGTTTTTAGTTTTAATTTTATGCTCTGTAACTGTATTATTTTCTAAGAAACAAAGAAACAAACACAAACAATAAGATGATTCAGAAAACCTAAATAATAGTCTCGTGACTGTCTTAGAGAGCAAAAGTATAATAATGCGTCAACATGGCCTGACAAAAGTTTGGTACCAATTTATGAATTTTTAGTACTTTAGTACAATTCTACGATTAACATATTTTTATGAAATATATTATTTATAGATGACTGCGGACACCGAATTATTTACATTAATGCTGAAACAACATCTTCAATCGATGTGAAAAACCCACAAAGTTCTGCGTTAAAGTTTGACCTTGACTGTATCTGGTTGGTCAGCATACCACCTCATTCTCTGCTGGAAATACAAGTAAATAACTTGGTGACAGACGGTAGCACAGTAACGGTCGGAACAGCCAATGGAAACAGAATAGTTGACCTCTCAACCTCGTTTTCGACCTTCACCAGCAAGCGTCACCTTGTGCCACCAGAATATTCACCCAGACCTGGGGTATCAGTATGGATAGCCGTACATCTGACCTCACACAAATGGACAACCGCATCAAGTGAAAATGTATCAATAATTTTGAGAACATTTAATGAAGTAGGTACGTGTCTTTATGAATAACATTTCCATACAACATTATTTGAGCAATATAATAGGACAGAATGGAACACGATATTGTACAATATTCAAGGGCTTTGGTTATATTCGTTACCGTTATTTGCAAAGATGAATGGGATCTTTCCTGAATTTCTCATGTTGATTGGTATAAGGCCTGACTGTTAGTCCTGTTTCTGTGCGTTCTCACTGTATTTTTTTTTTAATCTTCAGCCAATTTTCACGAAGTAGGGATGTTCGGTTCAAAAAGATCTATCAAATAAGATCCTCGAACAATTAAATAGTTAGCCGTTAGGGGCTATAACCAGTTTGGGGTATTTGGGTCAAAACAGTATGTCCGTTATATTTTCCTTGAATTTCATCTGTTGGTCATCGAACTTGACACAGATGTTGTGTTGAGTGCAAGCAATAATGTGACGCAAATTAGATGACTACACGCTGGGTGCTACAAAAATGACTGTGGGTAATTTGGTACCAAAAAAAACAAAACATGGTTATTGAAACATTTTGACCAGATATTCGTAATAGTGGTTGTATGACCAATTTTTGACGACAAAAGTTGACGACAACATATTAAATGCTGCCATGGCAACCATCAATAACCACCACCGTTAAATGTATGGATAACCATCTTGTTTTACCTGCAAACAAATTCACGTGACCAAACAGAGGGTGGAAGGGACAACAGTCTGGCTTTATGTCATGGGAATCGGCCGTAATCATTATTGCCTACTGGGAATATGACAGTACTACGCGCGCGTGTACTTCAGCCAGCCAATGATAGCTGGAGATATTCCGCCCGTGCGCACATCAACTGCAAAATACATCAAACACAACTGAGTATTATTGCCCTAACAGTCAACAGTGATCTAACAACGCATGGCCTTAACCAGTACACGGTGCGTGAATAGGACCAAACAGAGTAAGTTTAGTCTATTAGTAATGCTGGAAAAGCTGTACTTTTATACAGTTTTAATACCAGTATACTCATAAAAACAACTTTGCCAACATTACCAATGATGTATACTTTTGTATACTTTTGCTCTCTAAGACAGTCACGAGACAATTATTTAGGTTTTCTTAATCTTATTGGTTGTTTGTTTTTACAGAATGTGGGCCTGATGAGTTTGCGTGTTTTAACTCTGAGAGGTGTTTGCCGCTCAACCAACAATGCGACGGTATCCCACAATGCCCCTCACTGTCAGATGAGAAAGGATGTTGTAAGTCCTTGGCATAATTATCTTTAACAAATAACAAAGACGTTGCATCAGTTAACCGGAAACGTTTAACAGTGTCGACTGTGTTGCATTATGGGAGCCAGGAATGAACACAATACTTGCTTTTGAATATTTTCCGAGCCTTTTGTGATCGATTTTTGGTTGCTGGGGCGGACATTTTTTTGTAAAGAATTATCTGAACATCACATTGGAATATGAATAATTCAAAGAAAAATTACAAACGCCCTCCAGCGTAAATGATTCACAGTACCTTTTAAGAATTGTGTGATATTGTTTTCTTACAGATGGGTGTGATGTTAATGTATTCAGCTGTGATCAAAAATGCTTGGAAGATGATCTCGTGTGTGACGGGTCAGCTGAATGTCAAGACTTCATTGACGAGTATTTATGTGGTAATTTATTTATATAGTTTCTCTATGCAGACATATTCTCTCTTTTCTCATTCTCATTCTCATTCTCATTCCTGATTCTCATTCCGGATTCTCATTCCGGATTCTCATTCTCATTCCTGACTTTCATTCTCATTCTCATTCCTGGTTCTCATTCCTGATTCTCATTGCTGATTCTCATTTCTCATTCTCATTCTCATTCTCATTCTCATTCCTGATACTCATTCCTGAATCTCATTCCTGAATCTCATTCCCATTCCCATTCCCATTCCCATTCCCACTCCCATTCCCATTCCCATTCCCACTCCCACTCCCACTCCCACTCCCACTCCCACTCCCACTCCCACTCCCACTCCCACTCCCACTCCCACTCCCATTCCCACTCCCACTCCCATTCCCATTCCCATTCTCATTCTCATTCTCATTCCCATTCTCATTCCCATTCTCATTCCCATTCTCAATCTCATTTCTTATTAGGACGGTGTTTGCCTCAACCAGCGATAGACCTCACCGATGGTCAAGAACACATGATATCCTATTCCCCGTGGCTGAGAGATAGAGCTGGCGATTGTCTGTTCCTTGTTACAGCATTGGAAGGATACCAGATATCTCTTCGCTTCCAAAATGTCCCACAAGTCAGCATTATCTCTCCATCACTCGAAGTGGTCGTAGGCGAAGGGCATGAACCATCCGACCAATCAACACGGATTCTCGTAATGACGTACACCGTGCCACTTCCAATCGTATTTCGGGAATATGTGACGTCTAAAAGCTCCCGGATGTGGATTACAAATAAACATGTGCTTCCAGCCAATGATCGTGTCGGTTTGATATCTAATGGTTTAGATGTAAAACCATTGACAGCTGCATTGATACAGACCAATCAAACAGGTACGACGATTGAGTTATTTATGTAGTTACCTAGTCTGCAAGCTCCGATTTCAACCACGAGACATTCGTGGATCCAGAGGAGCAAATGAGGCGCGGTTGTTGTATTTCCTCTATGCATGTCAATTTAACATGCATTTTGTGTGTTACCCCGCTCATTTTGCCCTGTATACGACGACGACGACGATATTAAAAGTACCAATTTTAGAGCAATTATGGTAAAGTGTCTTACTCAAGGACACCATGGTCGTGGTCGGGATTCGAACCCACATTCTGATGACTCGGCCATCAGAACACAAATCCGATGCACTGAACCGCTCGACCATGGCACGACCATGCACATGGCAGTGTGTCCCCAGATTTGTTTTTGTACATTTCTTGTGATTTTTATGAAGATGAATTGCATTTACAGATATTTTATTTATTGTGTACAGTTCCATCAATACTTACTCTTCTCTCTGGGCTGCAAAAGTCCTATGTTTCCGTGCCACTCGCTTGATAATCAAACCCAACAACAGACTACATCCTCACGCTTACCCATTTTACTCCTTGGTGGAGAGAAGCAATTAAGTTTCAACGTCTCGCCAGTAACACCGGTACTTGAGCGTGATCGGAATCAACATTCTGACAACTCACCCGTCAGAGCACATATCTCGACCGTGGCAGTGTCGATTGAAATTACCCGAATGAAATATAGTTTGTATTGTTATTATAACATCCTCTCCCATGTTTAATTAGGGTGTGACAGTAATAAGTACGCATGCCCGTCAGGTGTTTGCATAAATAATTCATCGGTATGCAATGGATATGCAGACTGCAAGGACTATGGCGACGAAATTGGCTGCAGTAAGTATATCAATTTTGTGACATAAATTTCTGATAACATCGATGCTAAAAGTGAACTAACATTTGGTCACAACGGCTCGAGTAGCGTCTACTTGATGATGTTGCTAACAGTTGAACCTGTTTTGGAATGCGCCAATGAACTTCCCTCCCTTTCCACGCTATCCTTAAGCTTTCCAAAATATCTTGGCACACACAGCACTTTCATTCAATTATTGAGTTTAACCAGGATTGCCTAAGAAATAATTTGCGGTGCGATATCCAAGCCAGCACTCAGCATTGTACTTGCGAGAAGGGGTCCTTTCTTGGGGAAACTTTCCAGTTAAAGAAATGCTTTTCCGTACATCCACGCATAACCCTTTTTCTAGCAAGAACGCCAAGAAATTGATATATAACTCGACTGAAGTATAATAAAAAGCTAAAATGGTGAACTTTTTTCTTTGTGTTTATATTGAAGATTCTTGTACAGACAAGGAGTTTTTCTGTGTCGCAAGTAGCGTTTGTATGAGTGTGACAAAACTTTGCGACAAAGTAAACGATTGTCCTGACGGCTTTGATGAAGCTTTATGTGGTGAGTTAAAATAAACATACTATTTGATCGTTGAAGCCAGTCTTATGCTTTAGCTGTATACTTCAAATGCCTATGATTGCTTCACTATAATATCTAGTAACAACCTCACAGGGTCGATTTCAAATATACGTTCCGATTTGGAGATATATTTATTCTGATTGAAACACTAACAGGGATACTAATACGTCACGGCCTCTGGGTATCCGGTTACTTCAGATATAAACGATGCGCCGCTCTGTTGCTGTCAACAACCTCCACCCCCTACCTCTCACCTGCCATTTTCCACACATGCACTGTCTCCATATTACAGGAAACTGGAGTGCCATGGTCGAGCGGTTTAGTGCATCGGATTTGGGTTCTGATGGCTGAGTCGTCAGAATGTGGGTTCAAATCCCAACCGCGACCGTGGTGTTTGTGTCCTTGAACAAGACACTTCACCATAATTGCTTCTCTCCACCCAGGAGTAAATAGGTACCTGTGAGGGCAGAGTTGGTTGTGTTTGATTAACCTATATGCGCCGAAATGGCAGCAATTGAGCTGTATACTCCCCAGGGAGCTGAGATGGTTTCAGGAATGATTTATGCGCCTGATGAGCAGGAGTAATAATGTATAGCGCTGTGATACCTTGTGTAAAAGCGCTTTAAAATGCATCCATTATTATATTTATAAAGACGGTGAACACTTTGGAAGATCACCAGTAAACATTTGTTAAACTGAATAAAACAAAGCATTCAAATGTGCTATAAACAGCAATTCTTAATTTAAATACAACCATTATGACAGGAGTATAATGTTCAAGACATGTAAAAATATTGCTAAGGTTAGCCTTGATCAAGGCGCGTTTGGTTTCATAATATTATTTTGCACCGCAATTTACCTATCCAAACTCCAGCGTGCATATTCACACAAGACACGGATCCATAAGCATACTGGATACATGTACATCTCTTTATGTAAATACACATGTATGTAGTACATTGTATATTACTATAATTATATGTATTATGTACATACAGTGACCATTCGTCGTCGCGCCTTGATGCTTCTGCACATGGCAACATTTAAGGCGGAGCTCATTAAATGCTAATATACCATTGGTTACTGGTTGGCCCAGCAACTAAGTTGCTGGATACATGATTGTACTGTACATGTGCAACTAGCCCAGGTTGGACTTTGACCTTCGTGTAGTCTATTTCACATGTATACAGAGACGGAGTCCATAATAGGGCTTTGTGTGCTGCGTGCATTGTATTGTGCTGTGTGTGTGGGATCAAACAGGGTCAAAGCTGGGGTCCTGTGATTGGCCATCATTTAAAATGAACCGCCTACATCTTGCATACAACTTTCCATTGGAATTCCAATGGGAAAATAAAGAAACACATAAGCTTTCGGTTACAGAAGGATCACGGCTGTTGTTTGAGTTCGAACGCGTACGAGATCGCAATGCACAACCGTATCCACGACATCAGTTATTGATCTCACTGTACAGTGTACGTGGCCAGGGCCCGGGACCGCGCACCATGTGTGCGTTCTGAATTTTTCGGGGTAGCAGTCGGTACGGGTCGGTGTGGGAATACCGTGGTAAATGCGCATTACGACAACAGCATTGAGTCAAGGCTATTCTAAGGTGCATCATTGGTAATGTCAATTCAATATAAAAAAATATATAAAAACATTCTAAATCCAATTCAAATACTTATAAGCGAGTAAAGAAAAATTGGCTGACGCCGGACTCGAACCCGCGACCTCTCGAATACTGTACAAGCGCTCTACCAACTGAGCTAACCGGCCCCTATTTTGGTGGGCGGTCCACTTTTGCCAATTATCTATTGCTCTATGGGGCCAGGTCAGAGGCCAAACCATATCTGCCGAGTAGCCAGGGATCAAGCCCCGGGACAGATTATTGTTTTGATTATATTGTTATCTGCTTTTAGCTCCGTGTGGACGCAGAGAGGTTAATCTTTCTCAGCACAATCAGACAACAGATGAGCCTGTTCTGCTCACATCTCCAAACTACCCTCTAGATTACTATGATAACTTAGACTGCGTTTGGCAAGTAGTGGCACCCCCGGAAACCCATGTCTTCCTAACGATAAACGCATTTGGACTCGCACCACGCCAGGATTGGATAGTCGTCGGCTGGGGTGAGACTTTTGAAAACAAGACCTCACAGATTGTACCAAGATTGAAGGGTGAAAACACTGCCTTAGTTTCAGTAGCATCAAGGAATAGATACATGTGGATAGAGTTCCACACAGACATCTCCGAGACAAGAAGTGGTTTCTCACTACATCTTGAATCAAGAGAAACAGGTAAGAATGAAGTGGCTATCAGTGTTATTGAGGAGGAAATATTTCCCAGACGTTTGTGGCCGGTTCCCGCCATGTTACACTCACTGTATGTTTACAATAGACTACACTGACACAATGTAGCAATATGTTGATTTCCAGTGTGTAACGATGGCTTCAATTATTATTTTCTTATCGGCATAAAAAAATAAACAAAACAAACATAAGTGCCGCTGATGTTCGTTCATCACACACGTGTTACGATAAGATCTTATAATACTTCAGATCCGTCATTGGGACGCGTGATGAGAAACAAAAGCTGGAATATAGTATTGCAATAACGGAAAAGTTAACATGCCGGCAGCGAATGACATGAGTTGGATATAATTGTTTTTCGATCGGTTCGTTGTTACGTTAATCTGTTTATACAAAGTCCATGCGACCTTTGACATTCCTCAAGACGATCACAAGAGGGCCAACGTTCGACGGGATGCTCGTTCGATTAGCTAGTGTTCAGGACTCACTTTTGTGACTCACTTGGGTTACCTTGGGTCACCTCGGGTTACCTCGGGTTACCTCGGGTTACCTCGGGTTACCTCGGGTTACCTCGGGTTACCTCAGGTTACCTCAGGTTACCTTGGGGAAGCTCGAACGCACCCGACGTATTAATAAAATATTTGTCTGTTTATGTTTCGGAGCAATGTGCTGAAACGCCACTTCAAGCTAACCATGCAGCGAGACACATTGTTTTCTCTAATTTGCATGGATGCAGGAAAACAAACACAATTGTAATTGTTAGTTCATGTTACTTTTCAGTGAGGTGTGAGGATGATCAAATACCGTGTGGCTCTCCTGATCTGATATGTCTGGATGGAACAGCAAGCGAGTACTCACAGTTGTTTCTCTGCGGACTCGGTAGGTTACGGTGCTCGTACTTTACTGATATGTTTTAAACTTAATTGGTTGACCTTAAACCTGGTCTGACAGGGAGGTGTCTCAGCAAGTTCTGGATACAGAGTGAAGAAGAACCACGTAGTGCCTTGAATGTTAGAAGGCTTATATTGAAATAAATTCGGTGATTGATTAGTGGCCAGTTTATTTTTTACGGGGTGAGAGTTATATGATTCTATGTTTTGGTACCTTCCAAATAACGCGCTGCAGCGTTTTGCATCGATTGCAAATGACGCAATGTGCTCTGATGAAGACAAAACAAGCTAATATACAAGTCAATAAGTCATATATGTCTAGTGCACAGACTTATGTCAGTGGCAAGTGCGTATTTAAATTGAATTCTCCAGACTCACACACTGTTGTACATCACGTGATTTAGGGGAAAGCTTTCGCAAAGTAAACTTCAGTTACGGAACGTCTGGTACCTTTACACCAAACAGAGTATAAGTATTGGACGTCTCTAAGGTTAATATGTTCCTGTTGGTATCCCTTTTAAATATGTTGTTGATTTTATTCAAACAGATGTCTGCGGTGAAAGGACCATTTACCTGGAGGAAGATTCCCCGTACATGTTAACCTCTCCAAATTACCCACACGACTATCTAAACGATTTACAATGTGCATGGCAGATATTGACCACGTCGACCATCAGTTTTATTGTCATTGACATTCTTGATTTTGAAACGGAAGCTACATATGACAAAGTGACAATTGCAAGTTCCGGTTTAGATCTCGGCGAAATTAGTACTTCGGAAAATGATGCAGTGTTCACGATCACTGGTTCTGAACTGATTATATCTGGAATGACGAAAATCTCGAGAGTGATGTCAAAGACGCCGAAGATTGATATCAACTTTGTAGCCGACAATTCTGGAAGAAAACAAGGATTTCGGATGAGGATTATGTTAAGAAGTACAAGTGAGTACGCAAGAAAGCTTAAATGTAGAGAGAGAGTTTATTAACCCTAACCTTCCCAAATCCTCTAAAATCCTCTTTGCTAAAGTGAAGGATTTTGAAGGATTGAGGGTTACATGCTACATGCTCTTTGCTAAAGTGAAGGGTTTTGGAGGATTGAGGTTATTAGGCATACTTACCTTTCCATGGTACATGTACATCCATGTTTGTTGTAGTGATTGCAAGGTCAGTGCTTGGGCCAGTGGACACATGCATGCAAGGAGGGTCCCTGGCCATGTAAATGTATCACAGATTAGTAACACGTGTGCATACATGTCATGTGCTTGCTTTACTACTGAAGGATTTTGGAGGATTCAGGTCATGTGTAAGCAAATGGGCTTAGTGAGTTAGGAAGGATTCAGGTTATGTGTAAGCAAGTTGGCCTAGTGAGTTAGGAAGGATTCAGGTTATGTGTAAGCAAATGGGCCTTGGGAGTTAGGAAGGACATTTTTCCCCAACCTCCATTTATCTCCCATTTTTGGCAAGGCCGGTTCCTGCCCATTTGACACTCTCTGAATACTGCAACAGAAGAGTCTATCCGTCCAGTTATAGCTATTGTCAAGGGATTATAGGATTAGTTAAGTTATAGTTGCTGTTTATTTGTGTATCCACCAGGCCCACAAGTGATCTCTTTGTTTGGCTGCAAGGATCTGGCAGCTAAGGAGCTCATTATAAATACCCAGAGGGAACTGGCAAAAATTGGATGTTCTTGGAGGTTGGGGAAAGATGTCCTCCCTGACATTGCTCCTATAATGCTGAATAACTATACCAACAAAACTTATCCACATCAGCGATATTTGGGACTACTCCTACTAAGTCCACAACCCACCCCAGTCTGAGGGATCTCCTATATCCTAAGTCAACCACCCTACCTACCCCCTGTGCTTGTTAAAATCCTCCGACGAGAGACCTACCCACGACTTTATTCGAACGTGGCACCCCTCCACTTTCCAGTGGCACCCCTATCCCCTAGGGAATTAATTATATTAAAATTGTTCTCTGCATTCCCCATTGACTTTTTACATCCAAATGACTTCCCCACATGCCCTGCTATTGTCTAGAATTATTTTCAACCCCTAGATGACAAGACGTTGGCATAACCCCTCCTCTTTTCAGTGGCACCCTAATTTACCTACTGTAAAAAACAGTAGGGCTCACGCGTCGCAGGTTGTAATTATATTAAAAATTGTTTTCTGCATTCCCCATTGACTTTTTACATCCAAATGACTTCCACACATGCCCAGCTATTGTTTTGTATTATTTACAACCCCAGGTGACACACAACGGCTGTGTAGTGTATCTATCTCCTGTATAATCTTGCAAACAGTTTACAGCCGTCAGGTTTATCTCTCCAGCATGTAACCCAACCCAGACACTCTGTCTGGGGGGTGGGGGGTTATGCCTGGCACTGGCTGTCGCAAGACATCAAACAACACAGTCTGATGGTCAACAGATGGTTCCACTTATCAGTGGGTTATATTTGGGGGGGTCTTTATGTTTACACAATGGATGGTTGATTTTGTGCACAGACATATGGCAATTTCTTTTCCAGTCCCAGAAAAAAAAATTATAAAACAGCTCTGGGAACTGACACCCCTTCTAAGATATGTGGAATGGTCCCCTTTAGGATATCAATGACTCTCAGCCATCTGTGGGGTTTTTTCTGGGAGAAACAATGAAATACATAAAATCTGCCAGTGGCGAGTGGAGGGCTCTCTCGTCGGAGGGTTTTAACAACTGATTCAGTTCAGTGAGCACACACTCCTCTCCCCCACCCTCTAGGATCCCAGTCCCAACAGTTCCCGCCTGCACGCTTCAACGCTCTAATCCTCCACCATCCAGCCATCGCATGATCCTCCAGCATCCTACTTAAGCAGCAGCATTTCCCAGAGTCTGGCATTCTCCTGAGGACGATCAGAGCATACTGATCGAAACGTTGCTTTGTAACCTCAAGTGCTTTCCAGAACTAATTACTATTCAATAGAGAATTTCACATGGTGTCACCGCAGTTAGTCTTACTTATCCACACCTATTTAGCCTGAGATTGTTTTTATATCTATGTTACGGCTGAAGGGATCGTGGTACTCCCATGATATTATATGATAACTATGATACGATATATACATATCAGCAAAAGAAACGTCACCCCTATAAATATTTATTATTTTCATTTTATAATTAATATAATTTGTTTAATGAAGAATATTATGAGTATGGAGTGTAACACGAACACAATGTGGCAAACATAAGCTAAACACGTTCTCAGACTTATCAAAATTTAGGGGGTGACGTTTCTTTTTCTGTTATGTATATATACACATACGCGACCTCTCAATTACCGTACGAGCGCTCTACCAACTGAGCTAACCAGCCCCTATGTTGGTGGGCGGTCCACTTATATCTGCCGAAGTAGCCAGGGATCAAGCCCCGGTCAGATGCAAACAACCCGGGTAACGGCAGTAGCGGGGATCACACAATTAATGGGACACAAGCCTTTTATGTGGTTGTACACAGAGTAGATTTATATGGAGAAACTGACCTGAAGTATTATAAACGGGTAGCGAGCAAAGAAAAATTGACTGATGTATATATGTATTAAACATATATATACTTATATATAGTTTTTGCTTTTTTTTTTTTTTTTTTTTTTTTTTTTAAAAATGGACAAATAATGTATGCATTTTCAAGCTAAAAAGATAATTGCAAACCCAAGTGAAAGCAGTTTTTCCAAATGAGTTCAGAAATAGGAAAATCTTATTTTGTTTTAATTGCCAACTTTACTCTCAAGAACATTTCAACAACATGATGAGCCAAATCATTATTTAAAGCATGTCTGATATACCAATGCAATACTTTCTGATAAATACCCCGCAATACCCCAGGTTTAATGAAGTGTACAACCATTCAGTTTTAGTTGTGGAATAATTCTGATTGTTTTTCGGTTT
>CM055816.1:68976615-68999193 GCA_029582265.1 Zoroaster sp. YZ-2022
GTTTTTTTTTCTCTTCTTTGATTCTTATACCCTTTGGACCTAATTCTGTGTGCCTTCATGTATTTCTGTGCAACCTTCAACAACTTTTCCTGAGTACTACTTACATGACACTGCAAGCTCCTTCTCTCGATGTTAACGCTGTCTGACACACTAAGTAATCCTCTTCCTCCCTCTGACTTCGGTAGATAGAGTCTGCTGACATCTCGACCGTGGATGTAACATACCGTACATTGTCATCACTTTCCTCGTTTTCCTGTCAGCAACATCTAGATCTGCCTTAGTCCACCCGACAATTCCTGCACTGTACCTCATCAGCGACACAGCCCAAGTGTTGATCGCCTATTATTATTATTATTATTATTATTATTATTATTATTATTATTATTATTATTATTATTATTATTATTATTATTATTATTATTATTATTATTATTATTATTATTATTATTATTATTATTATTATTATTATTATTATTATTATTATTATTATTATTATTATTATTATTATTATTATTATTATTATTATTATTATTATTATTATTATTATTATTATTATTATTATTATTATTATTATTATTATTATTATTATTATTATTATTATTATTATTATTATTATTATTATTATTATTATTATTATTATTATTATTATTATTATTATTATTATTATTATTATTATTATTATTATTATTATTATTATTATTATTATTATTATTATTATTATTATTATTATTATTATTATTATTATTATTATAGTTGGGATTGAACCCTGTTAGCGTTACCTCTATTCTAGGGCCAATGCACTGGACTCCATCCGTATCCTTGGCCCTCGCCTACATGTACAAAGTATTATTTTTTCAATTTTTGATCTGCTAATTACAACCTAAAGCTTAGTAATTACATAACCTTGCCCAAGCAGACACTTTTGGCATACAATCCATTATTCTAGAATATCTCACTTTCATGAAACATTTTTTGAAATTAAAAAAAATAATTATAATAAAATTTAAAATTTCACCAAAATTACCGATCTCACAATAGTAATCTTTTTGCCAAAAGTGTCTGCTTGGGCAAGCTTACCTTCACACAATTTTTTAGATCGTAATAATTAGCAGACCAAAAGGTTAAAAATCGCCCTTTTGTACATGTGGGGCTCAGGCCAAGGATACGGATGAAGTCCGGATACTGGCCCTAGAATGTGGGGCTACGTTAGTCAGTAACAACCACATAACATTGGCGGATCCGGGGAGGGCTATGAAGCTGTAGTCCCCCTAAATCGTTTAAAAAAATTAAAATTAAAAAAAGGGAGAGTAAAAGAGAGAGAAGGGGGAGGGGAGGGGAGAACGCACTCTCATTTCCCCCTCACTGCGCTTTGTTTTTCTCTCCCTTTGATTATTTCATTGTAATTTTTGTAGTACTGAAAAATAATTGTTTTTGATTCTCAGCCCCCCTAAAAATGTTCTGGATCCGCCCATGCATAAACTCCGACAATTACAGCAGTTCAGAAATTACAATGCATAAACTACAGGACGAAACGATATACTGCTGTAAGCATACATAATTATCCGTCATTCAAAAGACAATCTGATTGGACCAAACTTAATCCAAGAATTACTAATAGCCGGATTAAGACCGGCTGCCTATGAAATATGAATTACAATCAGGCACACAAAGTTTATTTGCCAACAGCACCCACTTTCACCCATTTTGGTTCATAGTGGAATTACCTTACCATAACAGGCTAATTCTACAGCAGGAAGCCAACGGCAATGGTGTAACGATGGTAAAATGGTGGCAGACGTACAGCAATTATACACATAGTAGTATTATATATGTTCACACACACTGTGTTCGGTCAACGGTTCATCTGTTCATTTGTTAAAGGTTGTTCGAAAAGATCCAGCCTGTATCATTGTTAGTAATATATACGTTCACACAAACTGTGTTCGGTTAACGGTTCACCTGTTAGGTAAAACTGTTCACCTGTTAGGTTCACCTGTTCATGCCCTTTTCAAGATTGTTCGAATACATCCAGTCTATATCATTGTCACTGTCATGCATTATGGATTACTGTCGTTTATTTTACACAAAAATGTCCAACCAGTATCAACATCAAATAAAAACACTAAATAAATCGCTATATCTCTGCTTCAACGTCAACAAAATTGTTTGTACGATTAAGACCCACACTGCAAAAAAGTTGCTGAAAATTCGTTGGTTAAATTGCTTCCATCGATTGTTGCGCAATATTTTAACCATTATGTTGAAATTCGCGAGTTTTATAAGTATTTTCTTTGCCCAACGTTGAGTAAGAGATGTTTAATAAAAAAGTTGGGTAACTGCGTTTCATTACACAAATGTTGATCGAATGTGAGCGGTAACTTACAACAGCTAAGCAAACTGCGCACCACGCGGTTAAAATTAACCAACGTTGCGCAAATGCGCACCACGAGGTTAAAATAATAACCAACGTTGCGCAAATGCGCACCACGAGGTTAAAAATTAACCAACGTTGCGCAAAGTAATCGTGGACATCGCGATGACATTAGTATGATATGATGATATGTACGTGCGTACACACACCATCAACCATGGCGGCGACACTGACCGAGCTGCTGATGGACTGGGGTCTGGAGGACCTTGAGCAGACATTCCTGGGTAAATATTGCAAGTTAAATATGTTTTAAGAGATCTAGTTAAGAATACGATCGTAACTGTATGTAGTGTAGCCATGCATAACAAGTTAGGCAGGCATGGCATGGGGAGTTACGATCATATTTTAACAAAATATAATGCGGATGGTTGCTGTGTAACGTTAGATTTGCTGGATCGTCGCGTCGTAATGTTAAATTCAGCATACGAAAAGTGCAAGTTGTCGTTTGTAAACTTGAAAAAGGTTACCCAGTCACGTTAAGTTGGATTAGAAGTGCATGTCTCTGCTGTGTACATATACATGTACACAGCAGGGACATGTATGCCTACATCATGTAACGTAGTCCCCACGAACAGAAAGTGAAAAAAAAAATGGTGGTTTGATGTGCCATTATGATTTGAATATGCACCCCATTCTCTGAATTGTGTGCCAGTTTTTATTTCATCATAATTTTATTTCAAAGATAACCTAATATTCATTAGGGTGGACAAAGCAGCACTTGGCTGTCTGTGCTAACTGTTATTCTTCCCTTCTGCAACGTGTTCTTTTTAGAATTTGAAACAAAATCATGCCTGCATCTCCACCCATGCTGCTCCCTCATGATTTACTTCATGCACATTAGCTTTGAACAAAGGCAGTGGAGACTTTGCAGATGAAACATAAGTAGTCATTGAGATATGAATATGACCTGTGTTACAGTGGTAGTATAAATACTAATAATTATTGATTTAAAGTTGTCACAAGGAGAACAAAATTGCAGAGAAATTGAAACAGTGTGCCAACACTGCATGCACAGAGTAGAATACACATATACACACGCACGTACACACACACACATTTTCTAGAAACTTCTGTGGCCAAAGAAAACTTAATTAAAGTGTGACTTTAACTTGCGACCACTGAAATACTATGTCAGTGCTCTACCATCTGAGCTACCCAGCCATGTGGTTGGTTCCAATTTAGTTAAGGTCTTTATCCAGGTTGCCAGTCAGAAACCATGAAAGCAATACATACCATGTGGCCTGTGATTGGATATGATACACGCATATTTTATATTGTGGCAAAAACGAAACCGCTCAGATTCCTTTTTCCCCCTAGGCTAACATAAAATAAAATACTTTGTACAAGGTCAGTATTACATGTACGTCATATTTCAATGACTACTCAATGATTTAGCTAAATATATGAACTTATTACAGGATTTGTATCATTTGTGTAATTTCTTCTCAGTATATTAATCCTTTTACACCGTTTGATGTTTTTTTCAGGAAGCGTACTACTTCAAAGGAGCCCACAAGCAACCTGCAGGAGGCTACCTAGAAGTACGACTCAGATACGTCAAGTCAAAACTGCCGGGTGAAGAAAAACCTGAAAAGATAGGTACGATTTCATGATAGGGTGACTGAATAGAGGAAGTGCAGGTGACATCATAAACAACATAAGAAATAACAAGGAATAACAATAGTTAAATTCTTAAATATAATAGCATCACATACCTAGTGCTATACTAATTACATTAATGCATGACATGTATGCTGCCAAGACCCACTGTCAGTATTTATATCCAGATTACTAGTAAAATCAAATAAATCACATTTTGAAAAACTGATCCCTGGACTGCCATTTTCCCAGGTTGCAACATTGCTAATGTGTATGCATTAAATAATCATTGGTCAATATGGTATGCACAGGTTCATTTGCTTCTAACTGGCATGCACAAAGATATTGACTATTGGGTTAGGTAGCTCAGTTGGTAGAGCACCATTGCGGTATTGCCGTGGGTGCAGGTTCAAATCTCATCACAGTCAAGCTTTCTTTATTTACGTTATGATGTCAGTTTACTAGTAGTTTAATTCCATTTGGTACATGTACAATGGGCCATTTAGTACATGTACAATGGGCCATTTACTCTATTGGAGAAGTTGTATGCTAAAACTTATGTCTATATAACCAGGACACAGAAATATTACAGTTCTGTAACAAGCAAATATGTTACATGGAATTGGCAAAATGAATAATTAAATTACGCCCTGGCTAAGTGTGCCCTTCCTTGGGTGTCGATTGTACAGGTATACATGTAACTACATTGTGAGCTTAAAAGTTTACACTCAATACAATGCTGTGTCACATTCTGTCCAGTTCCGATAGGCCTAAAGCTACCAGGGGCGGATCCAGGAATGTTTTCAGGGGGGTCAGGCCCGCTAGAATTGTTTTATACCGGCACAACCCTGCAGAATGTCATTTAACAAATATTACTATACAGTTGTAAAAAAGAAAAGAACAAAAAAGAGCAGTGGGTCAGAGCAGGAGGGCCCACTCCTCTGGGTCCACGCCTGGCTACACTAACTTAAATTCATTATTTGTCTTAATAATAAAAGTCCCTGATTGTCTTGGGACATTTTGTGTGTTGTCAATCTTCTTTGCCTAAGTACAGCTTTTCATTTCTTTACAGAAAATCCCAAGCCTGTTCCAGAAACGGTTGCTGATCGAGATTCAGAAGGGACGGACACATCGGCGAAAGTTTCTGGTTTACAGCAGTGGTTGAAAGACCATCTTGGACCCGAGGATGAAGTTAAGCAGAAAATGGCCTCTACTGCAAGACACCGATTCCGCTGGATCAGAGATATTGAGGAACCAAGGACAGTTGCAGAAATTTTGAAGGAATATCCTCGGCTAACTGATCCTGGCATGGTATGTTGCAGTTGCTTGAAATTGAATATGTGATCCTTGGTTTGTTTTCCCCCTTTTCAGATAGACTGATGCAGCTACCAGTAAAGCTTTGCTAAACTGTAAACCTTAGTTTTTAAAATGGAAGTCAAGTAAAAGATCAAGAGTTAGCAAAGTTTCTACCAAAAATATATCATACATGTAAATGTCCTATAAAAGTACCACTGCAGATTCAATAAATACTATAAGTACAGGCCGGGAGGTGTCCAAAAAAATTCAAGGTCAAACCAGGCAAACACCAGATTTGATTTTTTTCCCCGGGTTCTGATAGGGAATGTTGTTTATGTACATGTAGTCTTTATTTCAGTGAAATCAGTCAATTAAGTTGCATGTAATTTTTCTGAGCAACAAAATCACACCCTGGTTCATGAACCATATGCACAGAAGATGACATAACACTCAATTCGCTTAACTGACTTTGATGAAATAAAGATTATTTCAATGTAAGAAGATTCCCTATCAGGAACCAGGGGGAAAAGTGATGCTGAGTTTACCTGGTTTGGCTTGGACATGTTCGGGGGACACTAAAGTGCAGGAGCGTGGCTGCAGATGTATGTATGCATCCTAGAAAATCAGGTTCTTTCACATCAACTGCTCCACCTTTGCAAGAACATCATGCATAGCTGTGTATGATGTTTCAATACCTAAATTGCATGACTATTTGTTGTTTTTTATAGATTGATCAGGACTACAAAGTCATATACCCGGATGTGCAGGACCTGTATCAGGCATGGGGAGGAATCAGTGACTCGCTTGTGAAGTATGGCATTCAGATGTGTCCACAGTGGAAAGAAAGACTACACTTGGAGAATGACCTGGACATTGAGAAATTATCAGCAGGTAGGCGTTGTTTGATATTACAAAGAAGGTAAAACATCAAACAGGGAGTACACTTTTTCTCATTAGTGTGGTGTAAGAGACTATAACCGTGAAGTTCTCCATATTGACATCAGCCAGACTTTTTCATTGTGATTTCCCCTTTCCCTTTTAATGTAAAGTGAAAGGGGTAAGGGACATTTTTTTGTTTTCAAAATTTTTGGCATACTTAATTGTGTGTAGGGGAAGGTTTCATGGTGCAAAAGTTATGTAAACTTTGTACCTAGATGAAAATATTGACCATTGTGAGTGGCCCTTAACGAGAAATCCAAGTTTTGTTTTAATACAAAGCACCTTTCCATTATTTAAACAAAACATTTGGCTTATTCTTTTGGATGTGCTTGAATAGACACTGCAGGCTCTAATGTTTTCATAAGTACATTTTTATTTTGTTACATTTCTGTCTGGTTCCATTTATATTCCCCAAATCAAGCCAGGCCTCCACTTTAAGTTACACCAAAAATAAAATGTATTGGCAAAGATAAATACACTGTATCCAAGATGGATTTTACTGACTGTTTTTGCAGAAGAGAAGAACAATTTGGCATTTCACATGATGCCCCTCGTCTTTGAGGGCAGGCACAAAGGAAGACACAGTGGAAGGTGTGCATCATCTGAGGTGTTGGCATCCTTCATTGATGCTCAGTTGGTTAGTATTTATATAAATGATGCAACAGGCATAACTGATGTACATTCATTGGGTCTGTTATATAATTATAAACAAATTATATAATTCCTTAATAGATCCTTGTCATTTGACTGATGGATTGTTGATCACAAGTGATACAGTTGGCTCAAGAACACCATTCACAGGCTACGACATACATGGTTCTATTGACCATTTGACTTTGAAATTAGTAGGGGGAATTAGTCCATGTTCACTCATGTCTTATGACTCGCAGTCCTGCATGATTTGGCTCATTCCCAGCCCATCAATTTCTTAGCGAGTTTAAATCATGTACCATTTTACCAGAAATTGCAGATTTTTATGAATGAATAGGATGGAAGTTTCTGATGCATAACCTTTCTTTTATACTTCCATTTGTAGGATATCATCAATATGCACGAATATCTGAAACACATTGACAGCTCGAAGAGACCGCAACCATACATTTTAATGCTGTTCTCTGATAACAAGTTGAACCCGTCGTAGTTATTTGTGATACTGGAAAGAAGAGGCATTCCCCAACCTTCACTACAGAAAGCCGTGGATACATGCTACAAGGCACATTACGTATTTGACTTAAAATACCAGGAGCAGTGTAAGACTGTGTGGGAGTTCCTGGAGACTTGTGTCTACAAACAGCCTGGTGTTACTAAGGGTAAGGAAGCACCTGCCGTACGTCAGTTTAGAGCCTACCACAATGTTTCCAGCTCTGCTAAGTAGTATGTGATAACTGGACTGTGTGTGGATGTGTCTAGATGAAGATGCATGTATCTGCACGCAGATGAAGTGGAATTGTATTGAATAGCATGTTGAAGGAGAGTCAAGAAACAAGACAGAGATTACTTACAATTAGCCCCATAGATAGGGCCAATACATTGGACTACCTCCGTTCCTAATTGGCCCTAGTCAAGACCCTACAGCACGCTGATATTGTTTTCAGATGTCAAACTTGCTGGATGTGCAATTTTAAACCACAATTTTCAAGCTTAGATCCCGAGTTTCATGTCCAACAAATTTATGTTGTACCAGACATTGCTGTTCCACTTGCACCACCATCATCATCATCTGCACCATCATCTGTCTCTGAAGTATTATTAACATCACAGGATCAGGATCAGGAACACAGTGAATCCTCAGACTAAGACTCGGCATCAGATGAGGATGAGCCTCTTTTCTGCAATGCAGATAACTGTCCGTCAAATAACAAAAATCAACAAAATATACTTAAATGGGTACAATGCCCTTTATGCCAAGACTGGTATCATGCCCTGTGTATGAAAAACTATCGGAAGTGTGCCGCATGCTGTTGATTTATTTTTTTACTTTGAATAGAGCAGTGGCAACTATAACAAAATCCTTCTATTTTCTGAAGGGGAGGATTTTTTAGAAGGGAAATAAAGTCTGAAAACCATCATAAAAGTGGATTTTGAAGATAGTTTTTGCTTTATGTACCCCCAAAAATCGATAGAATAATTTCTTTAACTGGTTAGTGGTTGCAAATTTTTTTTTTTTTAAACCCTTAAAAAGTGGCAGTCAGATACAACATTCTTTCTATTTTCTTGATGTACACATGGCTAGGCTTGGGCGATGACACGATAATATCGAATATCGCGATATTTTTTTTTATTCGATTATGATATCGAGAACTTTTCAAATTATCGAGATATCGGCAAATCGCGATGAAAAAATATATATCGCGAAGAAAAAAATATATCGCGATTAAAAAAATAATCCTCGATTGTCAGTCGGGTCAGAAATTCCATGGTAAAAACTTATTGATTAAGTCTTTTCAGCATTCGGAAGTGAGAAACAAAATCAAACTACTTCTGTGGTAAGCCGACTGACATATCACAAAGGATCCGCCTGACTCGGCGTTGTTTAAAATCCACCGCCACTCAAAGAAATCTATTCAGACGGATTAAGCGTTGGGGATTTGAATGGGGGTATACATTTGATCTAACAATGTGTATAGACAATGTTTACATCTCACTGTCTATCCATGGTGGTCTGTGACTGGCTGGCGCACCACGTGCGAGTACATTATAGCATGCATATTTAAATATAAGCAGAATATGGGCGTTACCTTAAAAATCGACAACAAAATAACATTTGCAGTAATTGCAGGTGCTCTGTGCTCACATTAGTCATGAAATAAATCAAAGCATGGATCGACAGCGGCTTGATCAAAGTTGGGGAATTAGGACACTATTCTATTATACCATACTGTGACTCTTGTCTCGTGACAAAACACTCTTGATAAACCACGTGACGTTTATTTAAAATAGTGTGAGTACAATCTTAATCCAAACTCATCCGAAGTACAAATGTTGTGTCATAATCACATGGTTTTTTTTTCTCCACGCACGGTACTAGACTATGCAGGAACAAACCTCGTCACGTGTTTATACTATGACATAGTCACGTGGAACGCGAGTCACGTGAACTTGGGCTGATGATTTGATTGTGACGCACAATGCAGTAACCGTCCCACATAATTATTACGCAAACGAATTTGGCAATGGTGCACTCGTGAACGGCGCGATTCCACGTATCTCTCAGGTAAGCACTGGCAATGTATTGTGACACGTGTATATGGGTACATTCCTGCTATTATCGGCTCTAAAGTACTCATGCGTGAAAAAAAATAATCGCGATATTATCGAAAATATTTGACGATATATCGTGGATGAAAAAAATCAATATCGCCCAAGCCTATACATGGCATTAGATATGATTTTGTTTGTATGAACCAATCAAAATACTCGGAACTACATGTAAGTTGTGTGAAAATGGGATGTAAAAAATGTCCCATCTGTCAAGCTGGACTAATTATGCTCCTGTGTAATTAGTAAATAATTATGTATTTAAGTTTATCTCCTGCAAGTTTTCAGTAGCAGACATGCAACTTTGTAATTGCAAAAAAAAAGAAAATAACCGAGCACACAAAACTTTGTACAGTGTTTTTCAGTTTTCTATAGCACTATTATTAAAGAAAAGAGGAAATCAGCTGATCACCTGAAAAGTTGCATGCCTGCAGTAGATAAAATCCACAGTTGAAAAAAAAGCTATGTTTTGTCCCGTATGTCACGCTGGAACTGGCCATTTGTAAAAATTATGTAAAACCACATACAACAAGTAACTGTGACCAAACACTTGAAATTTCATCTGTGTACTATACAGTATGTCCCCAAAAAAGTGTCACTCTAACTATTTCTGAAAATATACCAAAACCCCGAAATACATTTTGGAACTTTTTCAATGGCCTGAACACCTGTGAGTTTTATGTAATTTCTCACATAAAGGATTAGGAGTATCTGTGCAATTGAAAAAGTTCCAAAATTTATTTCGTGGTTTTGGTATATTTTCAGAAATAGTTAGAGTGACACTTTTTTGGGGGACATACTGTACAGTATGTACACGTACATGGTTTATTTCAGAAAAACATGTTCAGATGTAGATGTTCCATATAACATACCTTGAAATAAAGAATAAGTTGTGATACATAAAGTTTTGTACTTTTCCTTGAAGCTCATTAACCCTCCTACTATTGCTGCACTTTAGTGGGAAGTTGCTAGAGAAGTCAACTGCCTGTTTTGACTGTTGACTCATTTTGACCTGTAAATGTACTTACTGCATGTAATGTTTGACAGTGTACCAGATATACCTTGGCAAGTATATCAATATTTTGAATGATTTTGACCATTATAGTAGGAGGGTTAAATAAATATAATAAATGTCCACATTTACATGTACACACATGTATATTTATATTTAAAAAAATTTATCTGAAAATTGTTTCTGTAAAATTGATTTGTGTAATTTTTACATATGGTTCAAGACAACATTTTGTGTGAAACTGAACACCATGCAAATTCTATTAACTTATTTACAGTGTGTATGTACAAGATCAATATTCATTTTAAGAGTACAAAGGCAAAAAAAAGTCTCTGATTTCCACTCGAGTCAGCATTTTTGTATATTTTTTGCTATGAAACGATGTCTAATTAATACATGTAAGGGTAGGAACCATTTGCCTGATTTGTGAGGCCTCTCTTAGCCACCAATCGATAATTATATATGGGAAATTTGATCCCTGCGTACACATGGGATATATGTATCATGTATTTCCCTGTAAAAAAAAAGTAAGTCCGACTGATCACCAGAGACTTTTTTGGCCTAACAGTTAAATCTTTACATGTATCTGAACAGGTTGGCTTGTTCACAAATAAACAATATAAATGTGCACCACATGGAGACTGCAGTTTAGCCTCACAATTATTATAAATGAGGAGTCCTACACTATAAACAAGGGTCAGTCTGCAGTATAATTTACCAGAACCCCACCCCTCCCCATGCCTGATAGCGCCCAGCAAATGTGCAGTCATACAGCACTTACAAATTAATGCAATATGGCGGCCATACAAGGATTAAAAACAAATTTCACGTGTTTGTGAACATACCACTTAATATCAGTTTGTAGCCCACACTCGATATAAATTGGGAGAAAACGGTCATTTTTAAACGAGATGAGATTGAGAAAGGCTGCACACGCTATCTTGAAAGCCAACTGTCAATGTATCTATGCGAGTAGTTAATGTAACAAACACAGTTTAAAAACTTATGTTTTCTCCTATTTTTTCAAGTACTGTTTTGTACGGACATTTCATTGAGAAAATCTGCCACATGCTGAGCGAATTTTAAGGTAAATTCACACCTTTTTGTTTTACTAAGTTTCTTTGATAAAGGTCATTTCTAGTTTCTTATTTTAAAAGGTTTGGTTTAAGTTATACAAGACTTATTCCTCAATTCATTGTATACAACACTGATCATATTCGTCACTTTGTCAGACAACCTTGTGCCGATTCACACCACTAAAGCATCACATAAGCTTTGCCAACATGTAGACTGCCATCATGCACATCATATACATGTATCAAAATCAACGCATTTAAATGGACAATATCGTCATGATCAGAGCAGACTTTCAACAGAGCATGGAATGTCCGTTTTAAGATGAACACAGTGACTGAAAATTACTTATTTATGCAGCAGCAATGGTTAATATGACCTTATCATGTGGGGTAATATTTTCAGTCACTGAGTTAATCTAAAACAAACACCCTGATTCCATGCCCTGTTGTTCGTGACGATGTTGTCCCTTTACAACCATTTTTTTTTTTTTTTACAGCTATTAAAATTTTACGTACCCAATAATTTTTCTAGATTTTTCCCATGAAAAGAGGCATCTTTAGATTCCATGGTCACTGCCATCTTGTAAAGATCAATGACATGTTTGCTGACAAATTCCAAGAATGATGCACATGCGTCTACATGTATCTTTGAGGTTATCATAGTAACAACAAGCACTTTGCAAGGCAGATCTACTTGTAGCTAGGTGGATCTTTGCCAAGATGGCGGCACCCATGAAATCCATTATATGAACTATAGATAACAACTTCACTGTGTTATGAGATAAACATGTTTTACAACTCGCTGGTGTTTGGGCATGTAATACACTTATGGCCAAATGTCCCACAAATTGAGCATTTCTGTTGATATGGTATCTGATCAACCTCTCGTTGCAGTGATTTAACAGTGTACAGCCAGTGAAACTTTAATATGTCTTTTAGCTCAAAGTCTGTCGTTTGTCTGGAGCACATTTTGCGGAGCATTCGAAAAAGTTTGTTGCCATGCTCGTTGGGTTCACTTGAAAAAGCACCAACAGAACCATACTTTGAAATAAGTTCAGGGACATGAGCTATGACTTTGTGTAAATAGTTTGGCATGTTGTCTGCAGTATAACTAAAGCTAGTATGTAGTGTTCTCATAAATGTCCTTGCATTTGCTGGGTAATTTTTAAGTAATTCTTTACAGGAGTCATTCGGATTTGTTGCTTTCCAAACTCGCTTTAGCAGGGTATATTCATGGACTAGCTGCTGTATCACTCCTTGGCGACCTTCAGGAATAAGAGCCAATATAATTTTCATGGTGACCCCAATTTGACCTTACTTCCTGTCCAAACTGGAAGTCAAAGTTTAATATTTAAAAAAATCATATCTCAACAACTACAAGAGGTAAATTCACATTTTTGCACCATTGTATAGATTGTTAATTGTCGAACAATATTTACACAAAGGTGACCCCAATTTGACCTTACTTCCTGTCCAAACTGGAAGTCAAAGTTTAATATTTAAAAAAATCATATCTCAACAACTACAAGAGGTAAATTCACATTTTTGCACCATTGTATAGATTGTT
Source organism: Zoroaster sp. YZ-2022 (assembly GCA_029582265.1). Taxonomy (NCBI): domain Eukaryota; kingdom Metazoa; phylum Echinodermata; class Asteroidea; order Forcipulatida; family Zoroasteridae; genus Zoroaster; species Zoroaster sp. YZ-2022. The sequence continues at coordinate 68,989,794 of CM055816.1, forward strand.
AATTGTCGAAAAATATTTACACAAAGGTGACCCCAATTTGACCTTACTTCCTGTCCAAACCGGAAGTCAAAGTTTAATATTTAAAAAAATCATATCTCAACAACTACAAGAGGTAAATTCACATTTTTGCACCATTGTATAGATTGTTAATTGTCGAACAATATTTACACAAAGGTGACCCCAATTTGACCTTACTTCCTGTCCAAACTGGAAGTCAAAGTTTAATATTTAAAAAAATCATATCTCAACAACCACAAGAGGTAAATTCACATTTTTGCACCATTGTATAGATTGTTAATTATCGAAAAATATTTACACAAAGGTGACCCCAATTTGACCTTACTTCCTGTCCAAACCGGAAGTCAAAGTTTAATATTTAAAAAAATCATATCTCAACAACCACAAGAGGTAAATTCACAATTGTTGTACCATTGTACAGATCGTTAATTGTCAAAACAATTTTACACAAAGTTGACCCCAACGGTTCAATGGAAAGCACTCTTTTCTTTCCTGAGGGCACATCATCCTCATGTTTCCTTTTCCGTGCTCGAACAAAGCGTGTATGTATCGGCACTTCAGCATAAGCATGATCTGCTCGTGTTGACAAAGGTAAAAATAGTTAAAACCCTCCGACGAGGGAGGTACCTATACCACTTTATTCGAACGTGGTACCTCACCACTTTGAAGTGGCACCCCTATTAATGATATTAAAATTATTATCTATGCATTCCCAATTAATTTTTTACATCCAAATAACTTCCACACATGCCCTGCTATGGTCTAGTACAGGGTTGCCAGTTTTCCGGAAGCCCAGTCCGCCAAATTGCCCGCCAAATGGGATAACAAAAACGCCAAATTTGTATTTGATGTATTTTTAGGTAATTGACCCTATATGTAAAGGTATAATACATGGGATTCAATTCGTTACAATTAAGATACGTTAACATATCATTTGAGAATGTAAATTTAATAAAATCTTACTTTTAATTTCCTCATATTATTCAATGTTCATCCCAGTCGAGGTTTACCACGGAGGCTCGGTCCGAGCGCACACATCTCATGTGTCTCGATCAGGAAGGACAGTCTTCCTGCAGTCTCCTCATTAAATCATATTAATTCATCATGTAACTGAATGATCAAATAAGTCTTTGAAAACTTGAAATCAGTGTTCCTTTGAAAAGATTAACACAATTTTCAATTTAAATAAATAAAACAAGAAGTTACAAAAACACCCAAGCAAATGTTTTCTCCCATTCAACTTTGTACTTTCGCCCCTTCTCGTACTTATTATTCCACTTCGGCATTTTGCAGTATTTCACGCGGTCGAGATGTTACTTGTACACCATTTAACTTTCCAGAGAACCGTCTAATTCTCTCAATTCCAAAGTAGCCTATGGATTACGACTAGAGAATATTAGAGACAAATGCACACATAACTGAGCTAACTACATCATAAATAGGTCTACCTTACAAGCTGCATGATCTACAAATAAACTTCCAGGAAATCCCAAACTTTCGGCAGTCGCGGCGCGCTTTGTAACAAATCGTGTTGTGAAATACTCGACCATGCCGCTCATTCATAACACCCATTGTATAAGCATACTGCATAACTGACATTGACGGCATTGTTATTGTTTGTGAGTGACTGAGCACAGCACTGGATAGCGGACCGTCTGCACGCACGGCGCGCCGTGCGTTTGGGCTTTATATCAGTTCACTTGTATTTTTTATGGTAGGCCATTTGAAAACGCCAAAAAAACGCCAAAAAGCCGTTTGGCGGGCACTTTTAATTTCTACCCGCCAAACCAACTTAAAAAACGCCAAATTGGTTGTTTTTGGCGTGTAAAACGCCAAACTGGCAACCCTGGACTCTAGTATTATTTTCAACCCTAGATGACACACAACGGCTGTGTAGTGTAGCTCTCTCCTGTACTGTATGACCTGGCACACAGTAAACAGCCATATACTTATGCAGCATATCTCTCAGCCATATCTCTCCAGCATGTAACAGAACCCAGACACTCTGTAGCTGGGGGCACTGGCATGCCGCAAGACATCAAAGAGCACAGCCTGATGCCAAACAGATGGTTCCACTTATCAGAGGGTTAGATCTGGGTAGGTCTTTATGTGTACACAATGGATGGTTGATTTTGTGCACAGACATATGGCAGCGATTACTTTTCCAGCCCAGAAAAAAAAAACTACACAGCTCTGGGAACTGACACCCCTTCTAAGATATGTGGAATGGTCCACTTTAGGATATCAATGACTCCCAGGAAAAACAATGAAATAAATAACTTCTGCCACTTTAGTGTGGCTGTCTAACTCCCATTTGACCCTGGATTTCCCCTTTTTGGTTTGCCTGGTGTGTACTTTCGTTTCGATGTTCCAACAACTGCAAATCGTGCACAAAATGAGCAAGTGTCGTCATGAGCATTCCACAAATATATTTTAGTTGAAGCATTATAATGTCTTTGTCTCTCTTGAGCAACACACCATCTAGATATAACTAGGTAGCATTTGTGACAAAACTTGCTTGGATGTATATCTGGATGATCATACTCTATGAAAATGTTTTAATATGTGCTGTAACAATTCAGTAATTGGTACACCGGATTTCCTGTCCACTGCTTTGCATGATGTAACCTAACTTGGCTTTGTGAACTCTGTTGAATTTGATACCACACACCCGACAGCATTTTTCTAGGTTCACCCTATGTTGCTGCAGGTCGACATGATCCATGGCACCCACATACGCAGCCATTTCCTGTAAAGAAAAAGGAAATGCATAAGTTATCTTAAATTTCAAAATAATTTAATAAACAACAAATATCCATGACCTCACTGGAAAGGAGTATTTTAAAATGTAGTGTATCAATGACTATCAGCCAATCAGGACTGCCGATCTGTGTAGGCATTACTTAAAAAGTATTAGCTTGTAGTTTTTTTTTAAACCGAAACAGGTCAACTCGTACCAAGTTATCAGTAAAAGGGCAAAAGAAAGGAAATGAGGAGAGAAAAAAAACAGTTGAAAGAATAAGTTTATAGAGTCTGTTTATTTCATTTGTAGGAATGATTTAATGTGTGCGCTAAAATTTAGACAGCAATTCACCAGTGAAATAAAAATAAAAATTAGTAAAACAAAAACGGGAAAAATAAGTTAAATGATGAGATAATTTAGACGGTACTTAGGAATATATGTGAAATTAGAAAACACTACTAGAAAATAAATGTATTTTTGCCTGTAAACCCAATAATTTTTATTAACAATTTAATTATTCAAGATGGTAGAACAACCTCCTCCGACCTCCTCTACCTTATTATAGCATATTTACTGGCGATCTCAGACTTAAATCAATTATATATCATTTTCTTTCTTTCTTTAAAAAAAAAAAAAATCCTTAAAAAAACAGTCTTAGGCCAGACTTTTGACTGATTGAGGAAGACAACACATTTTGTGAAACCTGCAATGTTTTCGGTAAAACCAAATTGGGTCAACTCATGCCCACACATTATGTGTACGAGTACCAGTGGCGCACCCAGGATTTGATTGGGGGGGGGGGGGGGCTAAAAAAATTTTTTTTTGAAATCCAATATGGGGGAGAGACATGGCTGACCCAAACCATAACCGCTGGCGCGGCTGCAGCCATGTCCCTAGTCGTGCTCGTCAGTGAACCTACGGCACATGTTAAATGTTTCCTGGTGGTTTCTAGTCATAAAAAGAAGACATTATGGCATGATTCGGACTTGTAGGGTTTTACCTTCCATATAATTTCCTCCTCTTGATGTAAAGAACTTGAGCTTGTTTCGTCTGCAAGATTTCTATAGTTAAATACTTTCATTGCGTTGACGTAAAGTTTGTGATCATTCCGGGCGGAGCTAAATTTTTTCAAACACGAATTTGGCGGCAAAACCAAATCCCAATATTATCCAATCGGTGTTTGCTAAAAGAGTGTCACATAATCTTTGTAAATTAAACCCAATCCTGGGCCATTGTGTACAAACTGGAAAGGAGTTGATTATAATGCGGGCGTGTTTAAATTTTACGAGTAACCTCAACGACAGTCAACGACCTCAACAAGAGAAACGGACAACAGAAAATGAAAATAAAATTAAGTAAAGCTGCTCCTGATCAGGGTGCACCATGGCAGGGGGATGTGTAAAAATGCTTGTTATATATACTGGTGGCCCTTCAAGCTTACATGCACATGCAACGCAACGCCGTAAAAATATAATAGTGAGTGGAATAAATGGAAACCTTTGGAGGGGAGCTTGAGTCTCCTGAGTCCCCATCCCTTGTACCACTGCCCAATACTCCTTGCCGAACTCCTCTGTAGACAAGACTTGGGCTCAGATTTTGCTCTCTTTCCTGGCTCCTTCTTTAAAAAAATAATAAAACATCAGCGGGCCCTTGGAGGCTCAGGCCCCAAGCCCCCCCCCTTGGGTGCGCCACTGACGAGTACGTGTACCTTGGTACGAGTTGACCTGAATTCTATAATATAAAATTAACGTTAACGTTAATAATAACGTTGGGTAGAATGTCCGACCGCCACTTTTTCTCATTCAATAATAACCAATAATGTAATCTTACCTACCCAGTAAGGTGGAGAACATATAGATGATGATGGACATATACTTCAAATTATTCCAGGATATTAAATCAGGCATTTTTGGTATACGATGACTTCCTCAATCATTTCAGTCTGATCTTTTCAACTCCCCATTAGTGACCTACACAACATGCGCAATGGCAACTATAATAGGATTCTTCTATTTTCTGAAGGGGAGGATTTTTTAGAAGGAAAATAAAGTCCGAAAACCATCATAAAAGTGTATTTTATATTTTGTATATTGTTTTCAGTCACTGGGTTCATCCGAGGTCATAGTTCGGGGAATCGGGGTTCAACGTTACGCCGCAAGCCTGCTCTGATCGTGACGACATACTTTAACTGTTTTGTGGCATTGTGTGTGTGTGAACACAAACAAATATCATAGAGCATGAAAAGCAATAGTTCATACGTGCTTTGGCGGAGCTGTGGAAGCCTGTTCGAGCAACACATTCACATCTTGACAGTGACACTGTCCTCGGTGAGTTTTCTAGTATAATTTCCAGTCAATCATGTTTAACCTGACTTCAAGATGATATTGATGAGATATGGTAAATGTTTCAACCCTTTCCATTGGCTCTACATGGAATGTCCTTCTGTCTCCACCTACCTGATAAGTACCAGGATCGGTTCCATGTAGTATTAAGTAGTAAATTATTTATAAATGACTAAATGGCCGGTCACACTGCAGCGATTACAAGTAACGATAACGAAAACGACGCAAAAGAACACATTCTATTGGTTAAATTGTACCGCGCGGAATACGCGCACGCTTATTTAACCAATCGATGGCGTTCATTAGCAGCGTTCTCGTTCTCCTTACTCGTTATCGCTGCAGTGTGTTCAACCTGACACCTCCTGAACAGGGCGGTTACAGAGCAGCGGCGTGAGCCAGGACTTTTCAGTGGGGAGCACAGGGTGGCATTGCTTTTTCAGTGGGGGGCACAGGGGGTATGTTTTTTTCCTTTTTCTTTTCTTTTCTTTTTTTGGGGGACACTATGAGGATTTTCGTGGGGGGCACCTGGGGGCACTGGAAATTTGTGGGGGCACATTGCCCCCAGGCCCCCCCGTGGCTACGCCGCTGGTTACAGGGTGCTGAAAATAATTAACGGGGTGCCATGGTCGAGTGGTTTAGTGCATCGGATTTGTGTTCTGATGGCTGAGTCGTCAGAATGTGGGTTCGAATCCCGACTGCGACCGTGGTACATGTGTCCTTGAGCAAGACACTTTACCATAATTGCTTCTTTCCACCCAGGAGTAAATGGGTACCTGTGAGGGCAGAGTTGGTTGTTGTGTTTGAATAGCCCATATGCGCCGAAATAGCAGCAATTGAGCTGTGTACTCCCTAGGGAGCTGAGATGGTTTCAGGAATGATTTATGCGCCTGATGAGCAGGAGTAATATTAATGTAATGCGCCTTGAGCACCAGTTTGGTGCATACGTGCGCTATATATGTCCACATTATTATTATTAATTTAAGGTAAATTTACATGTACGCTACTAGTACACCCTAGCCCACCCCACCCCCCCCCCCCTCCCCCTTCCCCGAAAATTTGATACCACTTAACATTTTATTCTTGTTTTGGGTCTTCATGTACATAAATATATAGGACACAATTAACGACAAGCTGATGTAGGTAAATATTCACCATATTCGAAGTGCATGTTTACATAGTAATAACAGTCCGGTATTCTCAGAATCTTGATCAGACTTTAAATTGTTAAAGGGGGTTACATGTATAAACTGGTTATGCATCATTTCTTAACCACTTCCCGATCACCCAGCCCCTCCTACTCTCCTCTCCACCTCCGTTTTCACATAACAAAAGTCCACACCCTTGGAGATCAAAATATTGACCAAATTCCAACACTTGTTTCTTCTTCTTCTTCTTCTTCTTCTTCTTCTTCTTCTTCTTCTTCTTCTTCTTCTTCTTCTTCTTCTTCTTCTTCTTCTTCTTCTTCTTCTTCTTCTTCTTCTTCTTCTTCTTCTTCTTCTTCTTCTTCTTCTTCTTCTTCTTCTTCTTCTTCTTCTTCTTCTTCTTCTTCTTCTTCTTCTTCTTCTTCTTGCTACGAAACGAGATGGCTGGATCTATTGCAATTCTGCTGTGCTGTGTTTTAAACGACTTTTTCACATAGGGGTACGTTTGCCCGATTTGTGAGGCCTCTCTCAGCCACCATACTTTGTGTCTGGAAATTTGGTCTGGTTCCAATAACCGCACATACATCTATCACACTGGCAAAAGAAATTGCGTCACCGCACCAATTAAGCCGACCTTTGACCAGAATCCGAAGACTTTTTGTTTGTCCTTATGGAAGTGAGTATATTATTTTCAAGGCTTTGGCTTGTGAAGAATATCGTAGGAATAAGTACGGACTGTTTGCGGTGACACCATGACAAATTCTCAGTTGAGTATTAGCTAGCCTATTTCTGAAAAGTTATAACCTCAAACTCTTTTCAGAACTAATTACTACTCAATTGAGAATTTCTCATGGTGGTCACCGCAGATAGTCTTTACTTATCCGCTTCACCATGCAAAGCTACAAGTTTTACTGATCATAGGAATGTACAACAGACACTATCGTCACGATCAGAGCAGACTTTCAACAAAGCATGGAGTTCTTTTTTTTAATTGAATTGAATTGAATTTATTTCATTCATCTTGTGGCCAAAAAGCCAAATTTCAAGAATGTTACAATAATTATCATTAAAACCTACATATATTATTTGAAAACAATAAAATTGCACATTTACAAAAGCATTTTGTAGAATTTAAATCAGGGAGGAAAAATTGACAGAAACACTGAAAATGACTATACAGAAAGCAATAAAAGAAAGTACCAAATATTTAGACGTACTAGAAAAAACCACTAAAATTGCACATAGGCCTGTGCAAAAAGAATAATAATCGAAATAGACCTGGGCGACATCGATCCTTCCCCATCCACGACACATCGGCAAACATCGGCAAACATCGGCAAACATCGGCAAACATCATGATCGTTTCTAGTTCTAGTTTTAGATGATCACAGTGACTGAACATCACTGGTTCATTTTATGCAACAGCTACGGTATTTGACCTGATCGTGTTGGGTATTATTTTCAGATTCCATGCCCTGTTGGACGTGACGATATTGTCCCTTTAAGTGGCAAAACTTTTTTTATTTTGATACCAGATTTGTAAAAAAGAATTCTGATTTCTACAAATCTTGTATCTAGATTGGTGAAATTCTTGCGTCGGGAGATAAACAATTGATTTAATTTTGCTCTACACCGACGTGTGTATAGCACTGTATGCTCAGTGCTTTCCGAGTGTCTGTGAAAAAACTACACAGGCGACTCGGGCGGGATTCGGACCCACGAACTCCTGCTTATTAGTGCAGACAGCTTAACCTCTCGACCACCGAGCTTGCCCGATGACGATTGGCCGGCTAGAATCCTATATAGCAGCGGGTTCCGCGATATATATAGATTGGTGAAATTCTTGCGTCGGGAGATAAACAATTGATTTAATTTTGCCCTACACCGACGTGTGTATAGCACTGTATGCTCAGTGCTTTCTTGTATCAAATGAAATCTTGTATCAAATGAAAGAGAAAGATCTAGAGAATAAAAACATACCAGAATCTCACTTGGGTCCAAGTTTAGGGTTTTTCCAGAGCCAGTCACAAATTGTGACACACTATGAGCGCTTGAAAATATACTCTCAAAACCCCTGCATCGAACTCGTAAAAAATATAATAATAATAATAATAATCATCATCATCATCCACATGTGAAAAGGGTCGTTTGTTTGCAGTGGAACAAAGTGCAACCCCCTCCTGCCTGCGGGCTTAGTGACTCTGGCTGAGCTGCTGTGTATGACAAAAGGTAGTAGACTTTAAACGAGCTGGATGTTATTATGGATATGATCCTGCTTTGACATCACGGTGAGTTCTAAAATATAGAGTTTCATTTTCTTGCACTGGAAAACATCGGGGGATACCCGCGAGGAGGTCATAATTATGAATGATAATGCAGTCTAAACTTAAAATAATGTTGCTTTATTGTACTGGCTCTGGTATTCTCAAATTCTACTAGCATTTCATGTGAAGTTATATGTTGCATCATGTTAAAGGCAGTAGCGGAACAAGTTACCGCCGGGCCGGGGGGCAGAGCGCACGGTCGGGCCCCCCCCCCCCACCCCCTCCCCCAGGCATCATTCCCTAACCACACGTGATTTCCGAGACCCGTCATGATTACACTTCATGTTTTCAGGGGAGCTCAAAATAAAGAAAGGGCCCGGTTGATTTGTGTAAGTTCCAGCTCGGGCCCGGTCCCCCAACCACCCCCCCCCCCCCACCCCCCCCCCCCTCCACCCGAATGTTAAAACAATTTTTTTTTTTCTTTGGGGAGGGTCCGGGCCCCCCCCCCCTCCGGGCCGGGGGACGGCTGCCTCCCAGCCCCCCCCCCTGACGGTCCGCCACTGATTAAAGGTATAATCTGCTGTGTTGATTCTGCATAATTTTTACAAATTTCAGTTCGAAATTGACGCTCAGCATGTTGTTTTGTTGCAAAAAGACAAAGTAAACATTGTAGTGATTCGGAGAGTTTTTTTTAATAAATTTGTATCTTGTTTGTTAAGTAAGACTTGTAGCTCTGCATGGTGAAAAGGATAAATAATAGCCTTGATCAAGGCGCGTCGGAACGGTTTGTCGCATAAATTTGTCTCACGATCCGAACTCCAGCGCACTTGCACATAATGCACGTATCCATAAACAGCTACCAATGTAGAAAAGGTATATGTACATTAAATA
>CM055816.1:68999693-69033177 GCA_029582265.1 Zoroaster sp. YZ-2022
TGCAGCATGAGCACGAGTTGCAGTCATGAGTACGAGTTGACCAAAATGAGCACGAGTTGGTTGGAGTACGAGTTGGTTGGAGTACGAGTTTGTCGGAGTACGAGTTGGTTGAAGTACGAGTTGGTTGGAGTACGAGTTGGCACGAGTACGAGTTGACCAAAATGAGCACGAGTTGGTTGGAGTACGAGTTGGTTGGAGTACGAGTTGACCTGTTTCCCAGCTGCAGTACCGGTCGAGCGCAAACTTGAAAGAGTTTGGCAGCGCGCAAACTTCACAGCACGGTTTACGTTTGTGCGCGCATGTTGCACAAATGAATTTAGGCGCAATATTTAATACCTTGCGCAAAGTCGACATTTTGTCTCCGTTCACACTGTGGATTCGATCGTACACTGCACGCAGTCCGAGGTCCCAGTGTGTGAAAATTTCGTCAAAACTTTGCTCCAAAAACCCTGCTCCAAAAACCCGTTGATATACAATTACAGGTAAGGAAATTTTCAAATCATAATTTAACGTTAGTTGTTGTGAAGACTTTGTCCATGGACGATGTCAACGTCCCCCAACGACAGTGCTTATTAAGTTATTCTGATCCTACCCTGCCTCTGGCTGGGTGGGGAGTGGACTGGTTAGTGGTAGGCCTATGTTTTTTTAATTTAATTAGTAGGCCTACACGTCCACATTCTCACTTGCAGATCATTCTATTGTCTGACTGGCTGGAGACTTTATTAATTTTGAAATGACCGTTGACTAGGCTACGACTGACTAGGTTAGGTACGACTAGCCGAGTAGTACTAGCTAGTACTAGTACTATTAGTAGGCCTACTACTCACTCAGGGGCCACACACAATATTTTCATACACATTCAATGCCTATAAATGTGGTATTAACTTGAAGCTCTTGATGAATCATGGGGTTTACAGCAAAGACCATGAAATTGAAAATTGGTCAATGCGTTCCCGAGTTACAGTCATTTAAAGGTTTTCAAAAATCACTCCAATCTGCCGCAAATGGTTAAAAAGGCCAAAATGGTGTTTTTCCAGATTTTGACCCACATTTTTTCTCACTACATGACTAACAACTTTGTTTTAACAGTTGCTTTGTGTAAAGTGACATGAATTGATGAACACAAGCCAAAATTGAGAATTTCTGATAATCCGTTGAGAATATCTCGCGCAGCAAAAATGCCAAATTAAGCAGATTTGGGAAAAGGCATATAAGGAAATGTTGGAAAAATTACTAAGTCCACCTAATTAATATGCGTAATTATCATATCTCAGGTTCAAGACAAGATATTGGAATGAAATTTGTTATGTGGGCTATTTGTCCTAAAAAGAATCATGTCAAATAAAAAAAAATTAAATATTGCATAAATTATGCAAATTAGCTATTTACTCATTAATTTGATTATTATGCAAATTAGGGGCATTGTTTTTTATTCAAAGTTTATAATATGATATTTTGATGAATAACAGGTAAGTGTTTTAAGTTTCATGGAAATTGACTCACGCATTTGCAAATTACAGGCATTTGCTTTTTCAACTTATTCAAATTTTTACTTATTCAAATTGACCGCCTCATTATGTATGCGAAAATTTTCACATATTACAACTCATTGATTTAGGTACACATAACCACTGAATTTTGGCAGTACTATGTATATTTAAATGTTAAGAGATTAAATTTAAAGTGAGAATGTTATTTTTCATTATGCAAATTAGCTGTTGCCATAGTAACTGTATGTTTTGACCTAATTAAATATGCACATACTAGGAAACTGGGCTATAACAATAACAAAAAGGGATTTGATGCAATCAACTGGTTCAATTAAATTCACAAAAATTGGGACATGTTGGTGGTAGGTTTCATCCCTGTAACATGCAAGTCCCTTCCAAGAGGAAACATTTTTCTGTAAGTATTTCTACTGGATACTCAAAAAGCAGATTTTGTTATACCTTGATTTTTATGTTTTTACAGAACTTCCAGACAATTGTCGTCCCATTCTTTTTGCAATGGATATGAGTACAGTTCCTTCGCCTTGTCATACATGATGGTGTAAAATGTAAGGCCCTTCTCAAGGTCATTCCTGTCATTTTCATCCATATATTCTTCTAAGTCTCTCTCTGTGCTAACTCGAAGAACAGTACCGGTGTATGAGACAAGTCGCTTCCCCCCTTCTGGTAGAAATTTGTGCTTTATTCGTTTTTTGATTATATTATCCTCAGGAAAGGGCAGCTTTCGTTTTGTGCATTTCAATTTATTCAGCAGAGACTCTTTTAATTTTATCCGGCCTTGCTCTTTGTCGGCTGAGCTTGTTGAAGGTTGTGTATCATGAACTTCATTTGTCATTTGGAGCTGTGTTATTGCTTGTTTTAAATTTGTTTGAAGCTGTTCATTTGAGAGAGGTTGTCCTGCCTTGGTTTTGTAAAAAGGGTACCGTTTACCACACCTCTATTAATCGCTTTGAAATAATCTAACTGTGATAACAGTGCAGGTTTCAATGTTGATTTATTATTTATGTTTTCTACCATTCTATCTACAGCATCTGGAGTTGAACAGGGGCCCTGACACAATTTGTTGACAAGTTCTGTTGCAGCAACAGTCGAAGTGACCAACTTGCGCTTTCTTTCCTCTCTGGCTTCATGCCGTCTTTGCATGATGTCATCCTGCTCAGCTGTTATCTTTTTTTTTTTTTTCCTGATATGATTTCACAATTTCTTTTCTTTTCTTTGTTGCAGATTTGATGAGTTTCAGTTTTTCCTCTTCGCTACAAGTTTCCAAGTATTCCATTGTCTTATTTTGAGTCCAGAGGAGGATTCCTTGCATTGCAAGGGCAGTCATGTTGGGACTTTTTCGTTTCAAAAAGTCAAGACCTGCAAATACACGTTCTGCTGAAACATTGTCCTTGGGACATGTTGATGTTTGATCACGAATGTTTTGGCTCACATTGTTATGTTTACCACCTGGGAGATGGTCTTCTAATTGTCTCTTGGTGCAGACATACAAGTTGTGAAGGATGATGATCAGAGCTTGTTTTGTGAGAAAGTCCAAGCTCTCATCAACTGGTTTATATAGTGCTCTGTGCACCTCATCATCTTCTGGTGGAATATCAGTAAACAAGACAGCAGTGTCATCAAGAAGTTGTTGCGGATCCTCCATATGCTCAATAATAAAGTCATGGAGCCTGGTGTAGTACTTATCTGTGTCCATGATGTGGCCTTTCTTTTCCACCATCTTCATGAGTGGTGTAGAGATGTGAACACATATTATACCCATTGCTCTGATTCCACCAACAATTATACTGTCCTGTAAGTCCCACAAGACAGACTTGATGAGTGTGTTTTTCTGTTTATTTGGTGGAAGTCTTTCATGAACACCTGTGAAGTGGTTATTTACATGATGGAAATAAGTTGATGCAGAATTTTCAAATGGAACGTTGAACCTATTTCCTCTATATGCTTTGAGTTTACTTTGTTGATTTAAGTAGATGTTGAATTCTGTTGGGCAGCCAGCCTGTGGGTGTGCATCTGGTCCAAACGCTTCTGATATAGACCGAACTGCCAGAAGTGTGGCTGATTCTCCCTTTCTGCTCCAAAGCATGTGTTTTTCCCTGCCAAGCTTTTGTTCCCCACTCTCCACTTCCTCCCATGCAGCTAGAGCAGCACCAGCATATTCTTGAAAATTCAAGATGAGATGTTTACCACAATATAAATCATTTACTCTTGTCATTTCCGTCTGTAATTCAGCACTCATTTGTTTCCAATTTGACACAGTTGACTCAAGAACCTTTTTTCTCCATTCTTCCAACAGTTTGACAAACTTCTTATTTACTACACACCTATCAGTCATTGTGTTTTTAACTTTGAGGAGAAGTTCTTTCATTTTTTTTCTCTGATTCAAGACTATTCAAATTCTCTAAGGATAGCAATTCTTTTACAGCTGCAATTGCCTCTTGAAGCAAAGTTTCTCCTGTTTCAGTAGACACTTCAGACAGCCCCAATCCATATGTTCCAGAGTCTGTTGAAGCTAACATTGTTACAAAGGACTTGTGCTTCTTTGAAGTACAGTCTGTGTGCAGAGTAACGGGTGTCTTGCTCTTAGCAATAGCCTCTTTGGCAACATGCTTTGATAAGAGGGCCTGTTCAAATGCCATGTATCTAATACATGTTGGTTTGGGGAGCCTACCACAGTCCAGACCAGTTATTTGTTTCAGAACAAGTTTGATGATGTCCGAAACATTTTTCGAACTTACACCACGTGATATCAACTCATAACAAACAACTCTGATGTCGCTGGAGTAAGCACCATCTTCAAATGATGTGATTGCCTTATTTCCCATTATTTCATCAAGTTGGCAATGGAGATATTGATTTTCAGTTTCTAAATTCTTCAGTTTCTCCTTCAGCTGAATGTTACTTGCATCAAAATTCTTCTCAGCTTTGGTTCTCATATTCATATTGTGCCTAATTTGTTCTGTCCTGTTTTTTTTTATTCGTCTCAGGTTAGCTACCTTGTTGCTTAGGTCACTTACATCCTTTTGAAGCTTTCCAACTCGCTCTCTTTCCTCAGCTAACTTTTTTTTTTAGTTATTCATTCGGCGCATCACATTTGCTCTCTTTAAAGATCGCATTTCCTTCATTAGCTGTTCATTTAGTTCATTTGCTTTTTTCACCTGTTTCTCATATTTTGAACACTGCTTTTTATGTTCGTTTTCCGTCTTCTTCATTGTTACTTCCACTTCTCTCACTACTTGTTGAGATTTTCTGCACAACAATTCATTTTCTTTTAAGTCCGTTTCAGTTTGTTGCAGCTGTTGTTTCACTTTTGCATTCTCTTGTTTCTCTTCAAGAAGTTCATGCAAATTCGCTATAGTGTCACCATGACTCCTGAGTAAGTAAGAGGTTTGAAGGACTGGTTCAATTTGTTCTGCAGGTTCTCTGGCACCTGAATCAACATTTTCACTGAGAATGTTAGCGGCCTCATCTTTTTCAACTTCCTCATCTGCTTGGATCTTTTTGTTTGTTGCTTTTTTCTTTGTAGGCAAAATGTATTCTGCCTGTAGAAATTTCCTTTTTTCCACATTTACTTTTTTCTTCTTCTTTTGGTTGGCAAGAGCCAACCAGCTGCTTCGCACTGTTCCAATGGAAGGGGTTTCATTCACGTCTGACGGAAAGAGCTTTTTCCACCAGAGGAGGACATTCTCCCAAGAAACTTGATGTCTCGATCTATAGTGAAACAATTCCACAACAATGCCGTTTGTGATGGTTGGTTGGTGTATAGGTGGTTCATTAAAACCACAGAGCCATTCAACATTAATTCCTGCAGCATCACATGCAGATCCAATTTGCACATTGTGACTTGTGTATGGCTCTTGGAGAAGTTGAACATCATTTGCTGCCTCTGCATGATTGACACGACACTTGATTTTACACAGGAGGCTGTGTATATTTGTTGGTACTGGAACCCCCAAAGTCTTTAGCACCCTCGGAAATGTTTTCCTGTATGACAGCTGTGGATTGTCTAGGCAAATCCTTCTTATGCATTCAAGTAATGCATATGTACATACAGAAGAATCCTTCAGCCAGTGATCTAAATATTTCAAAAATAGTGACAAAAGAAGGCAATTACTAACACTGTACAAACATGTTGGAATGGAGACTATAATCAACATAAATATCCAAAAAAATAATAATGTATTATCAAATAAAATATAAAAAAATAGACAAAGTAGCATGAATCATAATGGCATTTCAAATTACTAAATTTAACTAAGAACATAGCATCTAGGCCTACATGTATCTAGTAATGGTAAGAATGAAAAAATGAATAAATAAACTACTTATTTCGCTTATTACTAAATAGGCTTGGGCGATGACACGATAATATCGAATATCGCAATATTTCTTTTTAATTCGATTATGATATCGAGAACTTTACAAATTCTCGAGATATCGGCAAATCGCGATGAAAAAATATATCGCAATAAAAAAATATATATCGCGAAGAAAAAAATATATCGTGATTAAAAAAAATCCTCGATTGTCAGTTGTGTCAGAAATTCCATGGAAAAAACTTAGGAAGTCTTCAGCTTTCGGAAGTGAGGAACAAAATGAACTACTTCTGGCCATGGTGCACTAGTGAACGCTGCGATTCCACATGTCTCTCCGGTAAGCACTGGCAATTTATTGCGACTCGTGTTTATGGGTACATTCCTGTTATTATCGGCTCTAAAGCACTCATGCGTGAAAATAAATAAACGCGATATTATCGGAAATTGCGATATATGTTTGACGATATATCGTGGATGAAAAATATCGATATCGCCCAAGCCCATTACTAAAGATATTTTCCTTTATCATGTTTTCTCAGAAAGCTATTGGCTGAAACAAGAGTTTGTCTTCCTTTAATAATTTTGGGTCAACAACTTTGTATGTGTTCAGCCCTGTTCATGTCTCACACGAATACAAATTATGCAAAAAGTTGCAAAAGTTGAGCACAGTTGAAATGGGAGAATAATTTGCCTCAAATTTATGTCAAATTTGTTTTTGCCTGAAGTATGAAACAGTCTATTTATTTAGAAAATTATAACATGTGTCCCAAAAAGACTACAACAAAATACAAAATTATTTGAAAACAAAGAAACAACTCACCAATTCAAGAAATTAATAATAAATAGGACATCTTCGCTAAACACGTGAACTCAAACAGAAAGGTAACAATGTTGATAAACTGTAATGTAAACTAAAATTTCTGAAAACAAAAATTAATTTAAATACAAGAACACAATGTTAGTTTACAATTATAAAGTAACTTTAACAAAAATAAATTGAACTCCAAGGCCCTGAATGTTGTTTAATTTGAGTAGTGAAGGTAGCTCTTTAGCTACTGTTGCTCATGGAGGAAATTTCCCTAATTAAAAAATGATCTGGGTTTTTAAAATAATTGACAAGACAGTTTGTTTCGAATTGTCTGTGGGAGCATGGTGGGAGTAAGTTGTACACACAGAATGGCCAACCTTTGTTGTGAACGCAGAGAAATGGTAAGTACTTCTGTTTGATGTACCCTTTGCTTCAGAAAAAAAATTCTGTGCGTTGGCGCTGTGCAACGATGTTCATGTGTTCATACAACAGTCGTCAAGTAGAAGCGCCCAATAGGACATGTGACAACACGCGCTCTAGTACTAACACAATACACATGGGACCATTGCGCATAGCGACGCGACACAGCCGTTATTTACTGTGCCACCCCTCCCCATTCCAACCGTTTCTCATAAAAAGTATCAATCATCTTGGCAAATTTGTGAGGTTATTTTCGGGAAATATCAGAATATTTACGTATCAAAATTATCCCCAGTTGTTCCCCGGAATAAACTGTCATAGTTTATCTTACCTGGGCATCTATCGTCTCGTAAAAGTTGTTGCAACTCATCGGAAGTCCACCCCGTTGCTGGGAGCAATTGTGTGAGTTGTGCGTTCATGGCGTTGGCGTCCATGACGAGTGTGTCTCCAGTCAATTAAATTGTTTTCCGCAACTTCTTCTCGTTGGGGCTCCGACTTGCACTCAAGATTTTGCACAGATTTTTGAAGGACATTATGGAGTAACTTTTCTACTTTATATCAGTGGTTACAATTTTTCTCTAGGACAAACAATTCGTAAGTAACACTGCGTTTAGTTATTTTTTTTGGACTGGTCTCAAACGTTTTAAATCGGCGGGAAATCTTTTTTAGAGGGTACGTCACTAGGGTTAAAGGTCATATGTACCTTATTTAGAAGTATCATTGCCATATACAAGGAGTGCAAGTCGACGCCAAGACGATTTTAAAATAGGGAGATTTTGCAATGGATTTAGAGAGCCGTGGACGTTGAGGGTGAACGCTGCGTAGCGGAAAAATGCAACTTTACCCGGCGTGGGGTTTTTCTTTTAGTTTACATTTAAGGATAATAATGCTTATGTTATAGGCCTATATTGAAATAAAATGATGACTTTATCAATGAAAGAACACACTCGTGACACAAGCAAAAATAATCATAAATGGTTTATTCATTTTCAAATGGCACACCCCTAAAGAAAGCCATCCTTGTTGACAACACAGCAATGTTACCACCCGGAACAGCATGTGTGGCATGCAGACGATGTTTATGACCGTAATGCTGTAGTACTACATCAGTAGGCTACTGCTACTTTTCATGCCATTGTTAAGGGGGGGGGGGCCGGGTCACCACTAAATTTGTTGTCTGATAAAAAATTTATAGGCCTACCAGACAACAAATTTATATACTATTTTGTACTTGTAGTTGTATACATCATGTACGTTTGCGTTTACATGTAGTCTTAGAATCTATATACTATATAGGTTTGTGTCAAGACTCTTGTTTTTTTGCCCTTCATGCTATTTTAATTATGATACTAGTGCTACATTGTTAGTTATGTCTGCAAAAAACAACACTGAAATATAAACTGCATCCCTCAACTTACATTTTACACACTTTTAATTTTATAACAATTAAACTTTATGTTTGTGCAATTGTTTATTAGCGTGTAATAATCCAACCATAACCAAGCAAGGGACGCAAGTGTAGAAAATGGACTGTGGATCACAACCGCTCACAAAGAGAAGAAGGGGACCATATAAGTACAAGTCTAGCAGTTTCACTGTAAGTTGTTAACTTCAAATGTACAGCCCAAAAATTGCTAACATTCTCCTGCCTGCTTGGACCAATTTAAAAAAAATTATACCCCTTGTGTGTCCAAGTTTCTGTTTCTGCTTTTATATACATCATACATCTGTTCATGGAAGCAAATGCGCCAAACTACATGTACATGTGTATGACCAAGTTAACTTGCAAGAAATGCAAACTGTTCTATTTGTTTTAGAAGTATAGAAACTGTATTGAAATTAAAATCATATCACGTGCATCACATCAGATTAGGTCAATTTTAGACATGCCTGTAAATGCATTTAGGTGAAACATTAGATTAAATTGTTCAGCCTGAAGCTCAATGTTAAATGTGAACATGATTTATCTTCCAGTACGCGCAAATCCTTGAATCAAATGCTCAAACGGGAGTATCATAAACGGGAGTATCATACTCCCACTTTTTATATTTCAATTTTCGTATTGTGAGTGTCATGCGTCAGTGCAAAATAATGTTCTAAGCGCTTGCTGTTCATCATGAATTAATGCTCTAAAATGTTAAACTTCGTGCGTCGCACTTGTGATGCTCGTCATGAAAAAGCGCTTATAAAAAAAGTTGTTTGGGTGAACTCTTTGATCAGCATAATGACGTACCAAAGAAGTATGACTAAGAAACATGTCATTCCTGTAATCAGTAAACGCTTTGCAAGTCATTTTGCGGTCGAAATTGATTAAAAATGAGTCAAATCATTGGGTTTTGGGTTTTTTTGTTTGTTCTGTGTTTCTTTATAATGAGTTGAAAAGAAATATTATATACTAATAATATTTAAACATCGATCTCCTTTCAAATTTTGCAGGTTCCACCTGATGATGTGATTTCTCTGCCAGTCCCTAAACAAGATGGTGAGTGTTCATACATTATTTCACTGCATTAAATCGATATGAGATAGAATTGCTGAATTCGTCACAGTTTTCACGAAATATATTTGTTTATATCTTTTAGAAATTTGCGATGTCAGGCACCCTGACTTTGAACAACTAGATGATGATTCCTCAAGTGGAGTTGATTGTGAGATTCTTGATCATTATGAAGGAGATGGTGAGTATTGATTATTTTTCAACAACATTTTTTTTTCTGGCATGGGCAGTTCCACTGAGAAGTGGAAAAGGCTGAAAAATTGAATTTTATTTTAATTTCAGAACTACAGGGATGAGAATCTAACAGTGATAACCTTGTAAACGACTTGATGAGTAAGACTATTTATCAGCGCATGCGCTGTCAGAAAACAATTCGCAGAAACATTTAAACCTTCAAATGGGTCGCTTGTTTTGGCCAAACGTGCTTGACGCTGTCAGCTTTTGCATTCATGCATTTCCTTCTGTTAAAGGCATCTTTTTGGCATTTTCGCAATGATTTTGTTATCCAAGTGTGCTATCCCTAAATAGAATTAAGATGAAAGATATTGGACCAGCCTTGGTGCAACTGAGTCAGCACAAGCTATTTGTCACATATCAACAAACACTACATTAGCCAGCACACCACACAAGGGAATAGTCACTAGCCAGGACAGTACGTCTGGGATGGGGGGTGGGCATAACCACATAAATTGTTGGAAAGAGATCAATGGATAAGCCTCTACAACCCTCTAGACTCAACGAATGATTCTACTTTATCAATGGGTTAGAACCGTTAGATCCTCGTACACATGTAAATGTTCTTCATTGACAATGTACACTTGTACATAACTGTACATACCGATTTTGTACACGAGGTAATCCAGGCAGAGTTTTTAACCGCCCATCCTCACCAGGCCACTGACCCTGACACCCCCCCTCTAGGATGTGTGGCATGGTCGAGCTTAGGATATCATGGCATATGAGCTCACCGGGAGGTTTGATGTGGTTAGTGCACTGAAAATAATCAGATGTATCAGCAAATGCTTCTAAGATTATTGCTGAAAAAGTTGCAATTAATGGTTTTAAATCACACTCAAAAGATAATTTATTTCCCATTTGCATTTCAGAAACTAAAGCTAACTTATCTTCCAGTACTACTGAGAATTGCAATACATGTACTATTGATCATGTGGAAGAGCTTCCAGATTATACTCCACCTCTTCTGGATCATCAGGATGAAGAATTGGACCACTTTCTAGGAGAAATTCACCGCGTAATGCAGGAAGATTCTTATGCGGATTTATCTAACGATTTTAATGAGTGTATGGAGACCCTTGTTGAGAGTCAAGTTCTTGATGTTGTGGATGATGAAGAAACACACAACATATTGCCTGGTGTCAACACAAATCCAGATGAGGAGCCTATCTACCCTGGTTCAGCCAGAAAACTTGGCGTATGTATGCTACTGCTTTCTGTTTTTATGGTGCGCTACCGCCTCTCAGACGACACAATGCAGTACCTACTTGCATTACTGGGATTGTTACTGCCAGACACCAGCCAGCAGCTTGGTTACTAACCTCTATGGATTAAGGAAGTATTTACAGAAATTTACTTTCTTACCAGAAGTGCAATACTATTGCTCATTCTGTTATACAATGTGTGAAAAGTCTTCAACAACATGTCCAAATGTAATTTGTGGGAAGGATTTGACAGGATCTGGTTCTGTGATGAGCTACTTTGTTCAGCATAAACTTTTAGCACAACTTAAAGTTATGTTTAAGAGGGAACAGTTCACCGAGTCTGTTAGGTCACATCGGTTTAAACACTATGCTTCTGTACCAGAGGGGGATATAGCGGACATTTATGACGGATCCATCTACAAAGGACTATTCAAAAATGGATTTTTAAGGGACAAAAATAGCATATCCTTCTCAATGAATACTGATGGAGTGGCTATTTTTAAAAGTAGCAAAGTATCAATGTGGCCGGTTTACCTCTTGGTAAATGAACTCCCGATTAAGGAAAGAAAAGCAAGGGAAAACACTTTGTTTTATGGAATTTGGCTGTCTCCAAAAAAACCTGTAATGTGGTCTTTTTTGCAGCCTCTTTACCATGAGTTACAGACATTGGAAAATGGTGTTGAACTGGAAGATCATACTGGACAATCCTTTTTGTGCCAAGCTACTCTACTTACATGTACATGCGACCTGCCTGCAAAGGCTCTCGTTACAAACGCTGTGCAATTTAACGGTAAAAACAGTTGCTGGCACTGCTTTCAAACAGGACAAACGGAAAGAACAGATAAGGGTGGTAATATACATGTTTTTCCATACCAAGCGGACGACCCTAAAGGGCCTGTACGTACAAAGGATTCAGTGAAAAGGGATGTACGTCAAGTCATTAACAATATTCAGAACCGTGAAAGCAATTATATTGTGAACGGGATAAAAGGACCAAATTGCTTGATGTATCTGAAACATTTTGATTTTGTTTCTGGCTTTATTATTGACTACATGCATGGAGTTTGCTCAGGAGTGATGAAGTTGCTGCTGAATCTTTGGTTTAGTAAAGAACACAAACATGCTTCATTTAGCTTTTTTCCTTTCAGGGAAAGAGTCAATCGTGGTTTGTCACTACCAAACCCACGTTGGAAATTACAAGGGTTCCTCGATCCCTTGATGACCTTGTCCATTGGAAGGCATCCGAATATAGGAACTTTTTATTGTATTGGGGTATTCCAACACTGAATGAAATTCTTTCCACAAATTATTTACTTCATTTTGCTTATATAAGTTTTGAGGCTTTGCATGGTGGAATATCGATATCGTTTCGGTTTGCGGTAACACCATGTGTTTATCTCAACTAACGTGAAGCTGAGATACAGGTTCTGAAAAGAACCGTATCGCACAATCGTATCTCAACCTTCGTTAAGTGAGAAAGGTTCAAGGAGAACCAATGGCAACTCGTTTTTCTCTACTGTCGCTAAGTGAGAAATATGGTTCAGGGAGAACCATGGGGACTTCACGGGTTAATATGGTTCAGGGAGAACCAAGGGACTTCACGGGTTATTCTCAACGTTTCGATTAGCCTGCTCTAATCTTCTTCCTGAACCATATTCTCCCTGAACCATATTAACCCGTGAAGTCCCCATGGTTCTCCCTGAACCATATTTCTCACTTAGCGACAGTAGAGAAAAACGAGTTGCCCGAAATTGGTTCTCCCTTGAACCTTTCTCACTTAACGAAGGTTGAGATACGATTGTGCGATACGGTTCTTTTCAGAACCTGTATCTCAGCTTCATTTTGCTTGTTTGACAAAAGCAATTTTCTTACTCTCACAAGATATAATCAAACCCAATGATATAATAATTGCAGAAACTTTGTTATTTGAATTTGTTAGTGGCTTGGAAGGTTTGTATCATCAACGTTTCATGACAATGAATGTCCACCAACTTGTGCACCTTGCAGACTCGGTGAGAAAAACTGGACCTCTTTTTGCAAATAACTGTTTTATTTTTGAAGATCTTAATGGATTCATCGTGTCTCACTTACATGGGACCCAAGCAATCGACTCCCAAGTAGTTAGGACAGTTAATTTGATTCAAGCAATTCCTGTATTACAGGAAAAGTTTAGTGGACTTGACACAGAGGCAGATTATTTTCTTGATGTTTTGCGAGGTACAACTAGATCAACATGGAACATTTTACAATCGGGTATTTACCGGATTGGGCAGTTTACTATGCGTACAGTAACAACAAATGAGTTTGTACTATTGAAATCAGCGTTTCCTTCTCTATGTTCGGATAGACTTACATCATGGCCCAAAATATTTGTAGACAAAACCAGTTCATTTGTTTATGGATCATACTATAAAAGAATGGTTCGGAGGAATCAGTCAGTTGTGAAATATTTGAACAAAGATTCCGACATTGAGTTTGGCTCTGTGAGGTACTTTGTTCAGATTCAAGAATCCATTCATGAAGGTGCTGTTAATGTTGCTATCATTGAGCCGTTTTGATTAAAAGGAGATTATGATGCTAATAGCTTCATTCATCCTGTTGAACCACAGTTAAACAATGTAAAATTTATTTGTTTACAAAACATTGTTTCTGTTTGCCTATATGTAAACACTGGTAGTAGTAGTTACATATGCATTGCTCCAAATAAGTATGACAGGGATTGAAGCCATCAGACTTCAATCAAAAGGACGATGTCTATCAGCTACATGTACATGTACATTCTACATGTATATGGCCGTACTCACAGGCAGTTTTGCCCCCACGCCCTGGAGGACCGGTAAATACAGATAGAAAATATGGTATGAACGAGAAAAAAATAACTAAAAAACAAACCGATGGGGCTTGGGGAACACTTTTCTAGAACTCTCTGTTGCTTTCGATTATAATTAATTAAGGTTCTACTTTTAATTTCTTTTGTATTCCTTTACCTAATTTGATGTATATAATCAATTGGAAAGTTTTGAAATAAATGTAGCATTGAATGGAGTTGAATTGAAAGTACATGTTTCAATCTGTTCAACACCAGGGTATCTTGATTAATTTTGGTGTAAACAGAAACTCACTGTTCTATACTGTCAAATGTCATATTTAAAGTCGGAGGCTGCAGTAGTTCCTATGCCTGATTGTTCAGTGCGTTACTTTGCTCAACACTTTATTTCTTATCCATAACTTTATTAGTCCAATTTGTATTTTAGTATGCATTGTTGATCCAGCTAGTATGTGCGCTATTCCATTAACTTTCTATGAACTGTTCTTAGACATTGTGTGTATCTTTAAGTTTGAGCCAGTTTTACCTTGTTGCATACAATTACCACTTAAGAACAGCTTTGCATTGAAATCGACCTTCATGGTTGAACTGTAGCGAACTCAACAAATAATGTTTTGAGGGCAAACGCGGTACAATAGTTAGAATGGCCTCATTTTCTTAGCAGTATAATTTTATGTACACAATTTGTAAAATATGCTGCAACAAAATTCTTAGCTTTCATGAAGTTGACTGAATTGGTAAAAAAAAATTCTAAGTACTAAGCCTTCATGCACATGACTACTTATTATAGCATATAAATTAATTTATGCAACAACAAAATTCTTAGCCTTCATGAATCTGATCTTCTAGCTGTTGTGCTGAAAAATTCTAAGTACTAAGCCTTCATGTACAAAAAGGGATAAGCCTTCATGTATGTACATGACATTTAGCATTCATGCAGTATGCAAGTCTGCAACTGTAGCCTTTGACTGCTTGTGAAAAATTTTTGGATTTTGTCGACTGCTTATAGTTATCCAATGACTACTTAATTAAGTAGTCGACTGCTCATGACTGCTTATGAAAATGTCTTCACTTCCATGACTACTTTTGGACTGCCTAATTAAGCAGTCGGTTGTCACTGACTGCTAACAGACTGCTTAATAAGCAGTTTTTTATGGTAAGTCAATGTACCTGTATCCGACTTACCAAAAGGAAATCTGTGACATTGTTAATTCTTTGAAGAATGGTAAGAGCTCAGGATACGATGACATCAGTCCAGATGTGCTAAAATCTGTTATTGGGCATGTCAGCCTTCCATTGTGTCACGTCTTTAACTTATCTCTTTCCAGAGGTATCTTTCCTGACAAGCTCAAAATAGCAAGGGTGACTCCCATCTATAAGAGTGGTGATCATTGTGAACTGGTTAATTATAGACCCATCTCCGTTTTGTCAGTTTTCTCTAAAATACTCGAAAAGATAGCCTACATTAGAACCAGTGCCTTTTTAAATAAATTCAACATTTTATTCAATGGTCAATATGGCTTTAGAAGTAACCACTCTACTGACATGGCCCTCATTGATATGATCAACAAAATCACTAAAGGTTTACAGAATAATTCTATTTCTGTAGGAATATTTTAAGACCTCTCTAAAGCCGTTGACACTATTAATCATAGCATTCTTTTACATAAATTAAGTTATTATGGTGTAAGGGGGACTCCGTTAAACTGGTTTACAAGTTACAACAGAAGTCAGTAAACTCGAATTGGTTGTTCTAGCTCTGCTACCAACACTGTTACTTGTGGAGCACCCCAAGGATCCCTTCTCGGCCCGTTGTTGTTTTCTTTGTATATTCATCTACTTTATCTTTTATCTTATTTGCTGATGACACCAATGTTTTTTATTCTGGTGACAATGCTACTCTGGTTTCTATTATTAATACCATCAACATCGAATTGAGTAATGTTGCTACCTGGCTCCAAGCCAATTACAGACTGTCTCTTAACTTGAACAAATGTAATTTTATGATTTTTCATAAAAAGTCCAATATTTCTTCCCCCTCTGTCAAGTTAAGATTAATACTGTTCCTATTAAGCAGGTGTCACATACCAAATTTCTTGGTATTTATATTGATAATAGTCTTACGTGGAAATTTCACATAAAAGAGATTGAAAACAAAGTGTCTAAAAGTATTGGTATCATAAGTAGGCTTAAATTTATTTTCCCATGTAATATTTTATGTACTTTGTATTGTTCACTGATTCTTCCGCATTTGTCTTATTGTAACATTGTATGGGCAAATAACTTTCATTCTCGAGTTGACAAACTAGTGAAGTTACAACAAAAAAAGCTGTCCGTATTATCTCCAAGGCTCAGTTTAGAGAACACACTAGACCCATGTTTCGTAAACTTAATCTTACTCTTACTAATATCAACAGCTTCCAACAAAATATTTTCATGTTCAAATTCTCAAATAATTTACTTCCTCCAACTTTGCAAAATCTTTTTCAGTTAAATAGGTCTGTTCACAGTCACAATACCCGGTGTTCTTCTAAAGTTCACATTCCACTTGTCAAAACCACTCTTTCTCAACATTTTGTAATGTTCTCTGGCCCTGTAAACTGGAATAACCTTCCTCTATCACTTTCTGAATGTCAATCACTTGCTCTTTTTAAACACAAACTCAAGTCTTTTTTAATTCACCAGTCTCCTCAGTAAACCCTTTTTAATTTTATTTTCTACAGTCATTTTATTATTTTCTCATTAAGTTACTTATTGTCTAATTACTTTTGTCAGTCTTAGTACACGTATGCACACTGTCATTGTTGTTTGTCGTATGTGGTATTAATGATGCGTATGTTTTTTTGTGTGAAGCTGTTACTCTGTTTTTGTACAGGCTGTTCCTTGACAAGCCCTGTTTTTTTGGAACGTGCCTCCACTTCAGTAGTTTCCCACTGTACTTTTCTTGATGATGATATGTGGAAATAAATGTTACTTTGAATTGAATTGAATTGAACAAAGAAGTGACATCAGTTTTTCTTAGGAAACCACATAAACACAGCTTGGGAGAGCACAATGGGCATCGATCCTCATTTAAGATTGTTTTTTTATTGGGGGAATTGCTTAATTAATTGACCAACTACTAAGCAGCATAATCCATTGAGTGTTTCACACAGTGAAACATCGTTGGAAGTTTGTTGTTATTTGTTGTCTTTAATTAGTGTTACATGTGTGTTGCATTAGTAGAATTCACTAAACTATTACAAGCAGTTGTTTCTAAAATAGTACTGGTTCAGTAATGCATGCATTAATAATGAAGGTTTTCAAATTGTGTACAAACAACTGATTGTACCATTCGGGTAGAATGTCGTATCTGGCCGCCACTATTTTTCATTAAATATAACCAATAATGTAATCTTACTACTAGGTAAGGTGGAGAACATATGGATGATGATGGACATATACTTCAAATTATTCCAGGATATTTATTTCATGAAAAATCAGGCATTTTTGGTATACGATGACTTCCTCAGTCATGTCAATCTGATCTTGTCAACTCTACAATTAGTGACCAACACAGTCATTGTACATGCGTAGTGGCAACTATAATAGGATCCTTCTATTTTCTGAAGGGGAGGATTTTTTAGAAGGGAAATCAAGTCCGAAAACCATAAATCGATAGAATGATTTTTTAACTGGTTAGTGGTTGCAAAAAAAAATCCAAAAAAGCTCTTAAAAAGTGGCGGCCGGATACGACATTCTTTCCGACATGTCTACCAATGTCATGCATGTATAATACATGCAGGTACTTTGTAAATTATGTATGTCGCAATATTCTCCGACAAGTCCGAGTTTATTAGCAAAGGTACATTTAAAATAATTTGGTTGACACTAATAATATTGACAACAACAATCATGACATTTAGGGAAAACGTGTAGCTTTGCATGGTGAAGAAGATAAGTAAGACTAATTGCAGTGACACCATGTGAAATACGCTAGTGAGTAGTAATTAGTTCTGAAAAGAACTAGAGGTTACAACTTGACATTTCGATCAGTATGCTCTGATCATCCTCAGGATTTACTACACAATAGAGAATTTCACATGATGTCACCGTAGTCTTACTTAATCATGAAATTTAACGAATATCATTTATGATACTTTTCAGAATTTGTGATCACATGAAATCATGAAATGGTTTGGAATACAACAAAATAAAACATGCTTATTTTGAGTTTAATTTTCTTTTCACAGCTGATCTTCCTAGATGGAACTCCCTCAATTCTGGTGTGGTGATGGTTTGATCACTGTATGGGAACATTGCAAACAGTAGGATTAGCTGCAAAGGTAAGTTATGTCATACTAGGAAACAATGGATTAGCAATGGATTAGAAATGAACAGACTTTACATGCAGATATTTTTATTGTTTCAAGTAGCAAACTCTTTGTATGTGTAAAACTGTACCATGAAATTGCTGTAAAGGGAAGTTACAACAATGGTAAATCTAAAACCTATAAATCAATCATCCTGAGAAATGATTCGGTTTTCATGTTAGAGAAAAGAGGAATCGTCAAAAACGGAAAAAACATGTAACACTTTTTGTTTATTTTTTTTACAAGGATGTGTTAGTACCATATACCAATGTTGTACTTTCCCTTTATTTTTATATTGCATTTTTAGATACATGGACCCCAGAATGTAAGTATATAACAGAAATTTACACATATTTCCACATGTTCTTCACATGTTTCCACATATTTTTTCACATGTTTTTCACATGTTTCCACAGGTTTTCACACATTCACATGTTATTGCCATTACACATGTTCTCACGCCATGTTTCTTGATGATACCCAACACATATTTTTCACATGTTCATCGTGCAGCCTTTTCACATGTCTTCTCACATTCACCATTGCCCACCCTAATATCGCTCCCACACGTTCTCCACACTGCCCTCCTACCACGTTTTCCAACCCGTTTTCCACACATCCACACGTCCCCGCCTGGCTGCTCCCTCCCATTACCTCTCACCACTGCTCCCAATGATCCTCCACATTGCCCCAACATCCTCTCCACACTGCTCCCACACACCCAACCAGAAGTCTTCCACACTGCTCCAGCCACTGCCTGTCACACGTCCACGTCTTTCCGCTACACGTTCACACGTTCTTCCATCTAGTTCTCACACTGCTCCACCTGTTCCAACATCCTCTCACACTGCTCCAACTCTGTCTCACGATCTCCACATTGCCCGACGTTCTGATTGCCCACGTTCCATGTCTATTCCGCCACGTTCCACACTGTCTTCCACGTTCTGACACGTTCCCACACTGCCCACTACTGCCCGAATTACCTTCCACACTGTTCCGATGTTTACATGTTTTCCACATGTTTCCACATCTTTTCCACATATTTCAACATGTTTCCACATGTTTCCACATCTTGTTAGTTTTCATGTTAGAGAAAAGAGGAATCGTTGTCAAAAACGGAAAAAACATGTAACACTTTTTGTTTATTTTTTTTACAAGGATGTGTTAGTACCATATACCAATGTTGTACTTTCCCTTTATTTTATATTACATTTTTAGATACATGGGACCCCAGAATGGGGTGCATAACAGAAATTCACACATTTCCACACGTTCTCTCACATGCTCCACACATTTTCTCACATTGCTCTTCACAGTGCTCCACAGGTTTCACATAGCCCGCCATTACTGCTCCACACGTTCTTAACACACGTCTCACCATGCTCTTGACATGTTCCACATTACCTTCACATGTTTCGACGTGTCTTCACACAAGCCTCACTGTTCTTCTACTCCACACGTTTCACCACACACCCCACACGTTTCTCACATGCTCCAACCTGCTCCAATATTCAACACGTCCCCACAGTTCTCCACATTATCTTCTCACATTCCACATCCTCCCACGTTCAATATTGCCTTCAATATTGCCCCACACGTTCAACAAGTCTTCATTATGTTTTCACATGTTTCCACATGTTTTTCACGCAGCCCACATGTTTTCACTTGTTTTCTACATGTTTCACGCGGTTTCCCAACACATCTCTTTCCACACATGCTCCACCCTGTTTCCACATCTTTTCACATGTTCCACATTGCTCCCCAACAAGTCTTTCACATGCCTTCACATAGCCTGTTAATGTCCCATTACGTTTGTCAAGCATGCTCCAACATGCTCACATTGCTCACATTGCCCTCACATTGCTCCTCCACACGTCTCCTCACCATGCCTCCACACATTCTTCCCATGCTCCACATGCTCACACTGCTTCCACATTGCTCCACATCCTTTTCCCATTCACTGCTCCACGTTCCCACATCCTGTTCATATGGTTCACACGTCCTTCCTCACATTGCTCCCACCTGGTTCCAACACGTTCTCTCACACGTCCAATAACAACCCACACTGCCTGTCTCCACATTGCCCACGTCCACGCCCTTCCGCCATTGCCCAACACTGTTTCACATTGCCCCACACTGTTTCACACGTTCCACGTTCACATCCTCTCCAATGTCTTCACACGTTCTTCTCACATGCCTTTCACATGCTCCACATGTTTTCACATGCTCCATCTGTTTTGCCATTGATCTTTCTCCACATGTTCACCATTGCCTCACTGCGGTTCCACATTGCCCTTCCACATGCTCCACGCTTCACACGTTCCACACGCTCCACACATCCACACGTCCCACATGTTCCATACCTTCCACATTTCCAACATCCCTCACACGTCCAACATCCTCTTCCAACATCCCCTCTCACACTGCCCCACACGTCTCCACATCCAACACGTTTCCCCAATACGGCTCAATTCCACACATCCTCACGTTCCTCCCACCACGTTCTCCACACAGTCTCACACGTTCCACCACATCCGTCAATGTCCACACACCACGTCTTCCGCTGACCCTCCCACACTGTCTGACCTGTCTCACACGTTCCACGTTCCTGTCCACACGCCACGTTCTCCACATGGGTTCCCACATTGCTCCCAACATCCTCCACATTACTCCATTCCACTGTCCTCATTATGCCCAACATTGCTCATTACTTTTCTCACATTGTTCCACCTGTTCCCAATTTCCATTATTGCTCTGCCATAGCCCACATATTTTCACATGTTTCCACATGCTTATCACATGTTTCCACATGTTTGCTGACATTGTTTTCCATGATAAGCCCACATGTTTCCACATCTTTTCCACATTTTACAACATGTTTCCCACACTTCCACATATCTTGTTCATATGTTGCTCCACACAACCTTCCGCTATTGCTCCACACGTCCCACATGCCTGTCACATGTCTATTACTGCCTTCACATGCTCCACATGCCTTTCTGACGTTCCACATTGCTCCTCAGACGTCTTCACTGCTCCACATTGCCTCCAACATCCTTCTCACATTGCTCCGCCACGTTCTCCACGTTCCACCTTGCCCACACATCCTTCACACGTTCCATTGCCCCGCACCCACACACACCCCGCAGTTCCAATACTGCCCCACACATGCTCCCAACACATCTTCCCACACAACCCAACGCCTCCACATGTTCCACACATCCACACATTCACGTTCCTCTCACACAACACGTCCACTACTGCTCCAACACACCTTCACGTTCCACTAAACCTTCATTACCCACATCTTCACCCATTGCCCAACGTGGTTTCATATGTTTTGATGATATTTCCACATTGTTTCCACATTGTTTTTCATAAGCTCACATATTTTTCTCACATGTTTCATATGTTTACATTATGTTTTTCCCCATATGTTTCCAAGATCTTTTTCCACGATATTTAACATCTTTTCCACATATTTCCCAACATGTTTTCCACATGTTTCCACATCTTGTTGCCTTCATAAGTTAGAGAAAGAGGAATCATATCAAAACTGAAAACATTTTAACACTTTGTTTATTTTTTTTTTATAAGATGTTAGTACCATATACCAATACAGAACACTTTCCCCTTTATTTTACATTGCATTTCAGATACATGGACCCCAGAACAAGTATATAACAGAAATCTCCACATACTTCCACATGTTCCTTCACATGTTCCACACAATTTTTTCACATGTTTTCACATGCTCCACAGGTTTCACATATCGATACACAGCCATTGCCTCGCCCATGTTTTGACATGCTCCACACATTTTTCCTCAAGACAGCCTGACCGTGTTTTCACATGTTTCACATGCCTTCCCATGCCTCAGACATTCCACACAGCCTGACATGTCTTCACATTGCTCTGACATGTTCTTCACATGTCTTCGGCACATTGCCTCCACCTGTTTCCACATTACTCCATGTCCCTACCATGTTTTCCACATATTTTTCTCACATTGGGCCCACATTGCCTCAATCCAAGCTCTTCACATGTCTGGCTGGCTGCCCAAGCTCTTCCACACGTTCCCCACGTTTCTCTCACACTGCCCTTTCTCACACACCACATTGCCCTTCAACGTGTTCAACATTGCCTCTCACCTTGCTCCCCACCGCCCACCTGTTCCGCCGATCCGACCTGTCTGATCCCTTCTCCACACGTCTCACTGCTCCCCAAACGTTTCCTTCCACACGTTCTCCACGTCCCACTGTCTCACACGTTCCCACACGCCCTCCCCCACACTGCCCTGCCACCACTGCCCCTCACCACTGCCTCCAACATTGTTCATCACACGTTCCACTGCCTCTTCCAATAATGTCTACTGATCCTTTCCCCAATACTCCAATACTTTCCCAACGATGTTCCACGTTCTCAACATTGCTCCCACGTTCCACATCCTTGTCCATATTGCTCCACGTCCTCACACTGCCCACCCCTGTTCCACACTGCAGTTCTGCTCCATTGCCCACACGTTTGCCTGCATGTTTCCACATGCTCACATGTTCTCCACCAGTTTTTCACATTGCTCCATTACGTTTCTTTACATTGCTCCACATTGCCCACATCCCTTTCACACTGCTCCTTCCCTCACTGCTCCACACGGCGTTCTCCACATTGTCCACTTGTTCCACACATCCTTTTTCCCACATTGCTCCACACAGCCTCACCAGAGCCCACACACTGTCTTCACTGCTCCACACGCCTCTCTGATTGCTCCACATTGGGTTCAATATCTACGTCCCTCACACTGTCCCTTCCACATGTTCCTCCAAGACGTTCCACACGTTCCCACACATCTTTCCCTAACACATCCACATCCTCTCATGTCTAACATCCTCCCAATGTTCCCCACACTGTTCAACACACTACTCCACCACTGCTCCGTCACTGCCCACCCACCATTCTCAACACGTTCCTCCCACACTGCTCCCTTCCACATTGCCTTCCACACGTTCCACGGTTCCACCACTGTTCTCACCATGTTCCACACTTCACACGTTTCAATTTGTTTCACACACCCCACGTTCCGTCTGAAATTGCTCTCACATGTCTGGTTTTCCATTGCCCACACATCCTTTTCCCATGATATTTCCAGACCTTTTCCATACAGCCTCCACTTGCTCCAATTTGTTTCCACATCCCCTTTCACATGTTCTCAAACCGTCACATGTTCCACACGTTCCACTGCTCTCACATGTCCATGCCTTCACATGTTCCACCCAGCCTCTCACGTTCCAACCTTGTTCATCCTCTCACACTGCTCCAACATGCTCCAAACTGCCTTCTCTCATTACCGCTCCACGCGTCCACACGTTCATCACATTGCCTTCACATGCTCGCACGTCTCCACACATTCTCTCACAGTTCCGATCTGTCTTCCGTTACGTTCCACATTGCCTCACCACGTTTGTTGTCTGACTCTTTTCAACCTGTTCCCATTACTCCAACTGTCTACTACTGTTCACCACTGCCTCCACATTTCTCCACCGCAGCCCACTGTTTCAATTTGTCTTTAACACTGTTCACATGCTCCACATCCTTTTCCATTGCTCCACATCCTTCACATGTTTTTCCATCCCTCCACACGTCTTGTCTTCCATACGTTCCACATCCTCCACATGTTCAACAGTTCCTTCACATTGCCTTCACGTTTCCCCACGTTTCTTTCACGTGAGCCCACATGTTTCCATGATCTTTTCTACATGTTTCAACAAGTTTTTACATTGCTTACATTGCTTCCACATGTTCACATGCTCCATTTGTTCTCACATGCTTTCACATGCTCCATGTTCCACAATCCTTTCCACATTTCATTACTGTTCTTCACATGTTTCATTATTGTTTTCATGTTTACACACATTAGTGTCACATATGAAAAAAGTTCACGATTGGAGTCCCACTAATGAGAAAATCCATTAATTAATTTAACCCTATTAGGTGGGTTTTGAGGGACTCTACATGAGGGGGAGATATGTACCCCTCCATATTTTCTAAAGTTTATGACCGATTTTCAAGAAACTTTTGTCACAAATGTCATTACTAACAAGTGTACATGATTTCGATGAATTACTAAAAAATTCAAGCTACTAAAGGAATTTTTGCAGTTTTTGCAATTTTTTGGTCAAAATACATTTTTCCCCCATAATTACATATTTGTGGTCAAATTCTTATAAAATCCTATAGTTATTGCGTTGACATAACTGGCTAGAATGTCCCTATTTTATTGCTAGTCACCCATTGGGGGGGGCATTTATTTTATCCAATCAAAACCAATTTATATACAGTGTACCCGTGAAGTGGGGCACAAAAGTACTGGTAAATGTCATCAACAGTCTTTTACATTTTTTCCAAAGGCATCCTAGGTTGGCAAATTTAATTTGAATGCTAACCAATTTCATTAGTAAACTACATGTACTATATTATAAAAAACTCCATGTAGCCTCTGCTTAATTGTCTGCCTTTTCAGTATTTTTTTATTCTCAAAGAAAAACAAGCCAATTGTTTAGCTGGTTATTTCATATGGTAAACAACTCATTCCAATAGGTTTATGACTGCATCATTGTGCGCCATCACCACACTGAGTAGTCTATATTTCAATTGATCCCAAAACCAACACAAAGTCACAAAGTACTGAGTTTTTGTCAACGACACATATAATCTAAAGTCACCCTTTTTTTGTGTTTGGTGAATATGGATTGTGTATTTAGAAAAAAAAATTACACTTTGTTTTGCTTTATTTGTAGAATATCACAGATGTTTGTTTCATATGAACCAACACTTAAGTTGCTCTTTAATTCCAGCCACGTGTACATAAGACCCTTCCACAAGTCCTTTGTTAGATACAGCTTCAGGATCCAAGAAGCTAGAAGTAGTACGATTACAATGTTTTCTCAGTAAATGAGAGTATCACGCCATTGTTCAAAAAATAAATGATCTCTGTTACATTAAACTGTTGGTTTGCTAAGGAGCTGCTTCAAGGTCAACCATTTTTGTGGTGCACCCATGTTTACTCATTCTTTCATTGGCTTAGGCAGATACTAGTAGTGACAGTATCTGAAGCTTTTGAACTTATTTCTAGTATTATCAGTGTCGGAGCTCCAGATCATTCAATCTTCTTCTTTCTGCTCGCCTATTTTGGTGCTATCGGTAAATTTCCCTGGTAACATCTGGCGAACCGCCAGTGGTTGGAGTAGTCCGATGATGATGCCAAGTCGCTGTGTGCAGCGA
This sequence comes from Zoroaster sp. YZ-2022, assembly GCA_029582265.1. Classification (NCBI taxonomy): domain Eukaryota; kingdom Metazoa; phylum Echinodermata; class Asteroidea; order Forcipulatida; family Zoroasteridae; genus Zoroaster; species Zoroaster sp. YZ-2022. The sequence goes on from CM055816.1 coordinate 69,025,139, forward strand.
TGAATTTTTCGCGATTTTCATCCTGTTCGTGATCATCATGCAATCTTTCCAAAGAGTGCATAATCGAAACTTTGACCACGAACTACCAGTAAACGGCTTGATATCAACTTTTCAACGGGCAGACAAGTGACCGCTCAGCCGGCAGCCATCTTTGCTGCTCAAGCTGCCCAGCTGGGTCAATGGGTCATCAGTGTCGATTTCGGCAAACCGGATGCAACGAAGGAACAACTCAATATATAAAAATCATATTTTTTACATTACATTAATGGCACTGGGTTATAATTTCACCAGAGAGCACGGTGTCAATCAGAGCGATCGATGCCCTCATAGGCCACATGTTCCAACAAGCCTTTCACATGTTCACACATTTTTCTCACATTGCTCCACACGTTCTTCACACATTCGTCATTGCCTTACACATTGCCCACACATTTTCTCACATTCCATTACTGCCCATGCACCCACGTCCCACACATTCTTCACATACCTGATCGCGAGTTCTTCACGCCGTTTCTCACACATTCCACATGCCCACCAGCATGCTCCACATCTTCCACATTCACATATTGCTCCACACTGTCTTCCACATACTGGGTTCCACTGCCACCTTCCCATTTCACATGCCCACACACGTTCATCACATGCTCTCACATTGCCCCCACGTTTTCTCACATGTTCCACATTTTCAATCCGTTCCACACAGTTCTCACATTGCCTCCACATCTTCCACATGCTCCACACGCCACACTCCACATTGCTCCACATGCTTCCACAGCCTCCACATTGCTTCCATGACATTCCAACACTGCTCCACATGTCCTCCACACACTCCACCTCTGTTTCCACATTGTTTCTTCACATTGCTCCACATTGTCCCATTGATATCACATGATGCCCATTATTGTTTTACATGTTCACACGTTTCTCAGACGTTTTCACATTGCCCACATGTTCCCCCACATCCTTTTCACATGTTCCACACGTTCTTCACATGTTCCATCACCACGATCACTTCTCACATGTTCACACTGCCTTCGCACATTCCACCACGTTCCACATTACCTTCCACACGTCTTTCCAGCACTGCCTCCCATTATCCACCATCTCACACATTACGCCTGCACCACACGTTCCCACGTCTTCACTTGATCCTCCCACACTGCCCTTCCCCAACTCCATCTCCAACATCCTCCACACGTCTGTCGCTGTTTCCCCATCCCTCCACACTGCTCCCAACGTCTTCCACCACGTTCCCCACACGTTCCACGTTCTTCCAACGCTGGTCCACACCTGCCCCTACATTTGCTCCCAATGAATGCCCACACTGCCTCTCAACACGTTCCACCTTGTCTGACATCCTTCCACGTGTCCACACTGCTCCTCTGTCCACACTGTTCCGCCACGTCTAATAATGTTCCAACACATTTTCCTTCACATGTTTTGATCTGTTTTTCATTGCTCTCACATTACTTCCCACATTGCTTCACCACATTGCCTCCACAGTTTTCTCACATGCCTCCATCTCTTCCCACATTGCTCCACATCCTTCACATGCTTCCACGATCCTTCCCACACAGTCTTCACACCTTATTCTCACATCCTCCACATGTCTGTCCGCTGTTCCACAATCTCTTTCCCACATTGCTCAACGTCTTCTCACACATGTCCCTCCACATGTTCCTGCTCTCACACGTTCCACATTGCCTCCCACACGCTCTCACACGTTCCCACACGCCTCCTCACATGTCCCACTGCTCCACCACTGCCTCCATACGTTCCCAACATCCTCCACATTCCACTGTCCCCCACACTGTCCAATAACACGTTCCAACACACTTCTCCTCACACGTCTTCAATTACCTTCCACACGTCTCTCAACACTACCCTTCCACATCACTGTTCCCTGGACACTGTCTTCACATTGTTCCAATCTGTTCCACCACGTTCTCACCACGTTCTCCACATTACCTTTCCACATGCTCCACGGTTCACCATCACATGTTGCTATGTTTATTGATGTTCTTTCCACATGTTTCCACATCTTTTCAACATCTTTCAATATTGCCCACATGTTCCTCTCACATGCTCCCACCTGCTCCACATGCCTGTCACATGTTTCACATTGCCTCCACACGTTTCTCAGACGTTTTTGCGGCGTTCTCACATATTGTCACATCCTTTTCTCACATGCTCCGTCACTGCTCTCTTCACACTGCTTCCACTCCTGTTCCACCTTGCCTCACACACATCCATTCTCCACATTGCCCACGTTCAACATTGCCCACACGTTCCTGTATTCCTGTCAATGCTCCACACATCTTTCCACATGCTTCCACACATCTTGTCCCACGCTCCCACGTTCTTCAGCATTGCCTCCATGTTCCTCACTGAACATTCCTGCTTACCTGCCCACATTGCCCCTCAATCGTCCACATGTCCCAACACGTGTCCGCATCCTTCACTGTCTAACTGTCCAACATCCCTTCACATGTTCCACCCTGTTCCAACATTCTTCACACGTTCTTCACATGTTCTCAACATGTTCATCACCAATTGCCCACGTTCCACATGTTTTTCAGTGTTTTACATGTTTCTACATATTTTTCAGCATGTTTCGGTGTTCATATTGCTCCACATGTTTCACCACATGTTCTTCACCATGTTGTTCCACCTTTTCTCCCAAACCTGTCTCACACATTTCCCAATCTGTTTCTCCACATGTTCTTCCACATATTTTCACGTGCTCATTATTGTTTCAACTTGTCTTTACATGCCTTTCACATTGCTCCACATCTTCCATTAACATTGCTCCACATCTTTCCACATGTTTCCACATCTTACCACATGCTCAACGCCGTCACATTGCTCCACATCCTTCACACGTTCCATACGTTGCCTCAAATCAAGCCTTCACATTGCTCCTCACACACTCCACACGCTCTTCACGTGTTCCCATTGCCCACATCCTCCCACATGTGCTCCACCCAAGCCTTTACATTGTTTTATTGCCCCAACACGTTCACACGTTCCACCTGTTCCACACGCTTTCTTCACATTGCTCCATTGCTCCACATCCTTCCCACACACTCCACATGTTCTTCAGATGGTTTCCACACGTTTCTTCACATTTTACACTATTAGTGTCAAGACATACACAGAAAAAGTGTCTCGCTGATTGGAGTCCCACCAATGAGAAAATCCATTAACGACCGAACCCTATTAGGGCGGGGTTTTGAGGACTTCATATGAGGGGAGAAATGTACCTCCATATTTCTTTGAAGCTTTAAGACTGATTTTCAAGAAACTTGTCACAAATGTTCATTTTAATGTTGTACATGATTTCATTTTAAATTATTCAAAAAATTGCCACTCAGCGAATTCTGTGAAGCAATTTCTGTCAAAACACATTTTTCCCCCATAAATTACATATTTGTGGTCAAATTCCCATAAAATCCTGGTGTTTATTTTATGTTGACATAATCAATAGAATGTCCCTCATTTTATTGCTGGGGTCACCGTATTGGGGGCATTATTTTATCTAATCAAACTCAATTTATATACAGTGTACCTGTGAAGTGGGGCACAAAAAGTACTGGTAAATGTCATCAAATAGTCTTTACATTTTTTTCCAAAGGCATCCTAGGCTGGCAAATTTTAATTTGAATGCTAACCAATTTCTAATAGTAAACTATATGTACTATAATATAAAACCCATGTGTAGCCTCTGCTTAATTGTCTGCCTTTTCAGTATTTTTTTAGCCCTCAAAGAAAACGCTTTCAATTACATGTTTAGTTGGTTATTTCATATGGTAAACAAATTTAGATTCCAATAGGTTGCAGACTGCATCATTGTATGCCATCACCACACTGAGTAGTCTATATTTCAATTGATCCCAAAACTAACACAAAGTCACAAAGTAATTGAGTTTTTGCTCAAATTTATTAATATAATTTAAAGTGAAATAAATTTTTGTTTTAGAATATATTGGGTATTTAGAAAAAATTACACTTTGTTTTGGTTTATTTGTAGCTATCACAGATGTTTGTTTCATATGAACTAACACTTGAAGAGTGACCCAGCTACGTGTACATAAGACCCTTCCCCAATAAGTCCTTTTGTATACAGCTTCAGGATTCAAGAAGCAGTAGAAGTAGTGTTTTATTACACATGTTTTCCTAGCAAATGAGTATCATTCTCCTCCTCATTGTTCAAAAAAAAAAAATAAACATCCTTGTTACATTAAACCGTTGGTTTGCTAAGGAGCTAAGCCCAATGGTCAAATTCATTTTTGTGGTGCACTCCACACTCATTCTTTCATCAATAGGTAGTACTAGTAGTGACAGAATTTTCAAAGCTTTGAACTTACTTGTAAAATATCTAGTGTCGGAGCTTCCAGATCATTCAATTCTTCTTTCTGCTCGCTTCATTTGCGTGCTATCGTAAATCTCCTGGTAACATTTCCGGCGAACCGCCAGTGGTTGGAGGTTCGACGATGATGCGGCGTCGCTGTGTGCAGCGATGAATTTTTTCGCGACTTTACCCTGTTCGTGATCATCATAATCTTTCCAAAAGAGTGCACAATCGAAACTTTTGACCACTAACCACTAGTAAACGGCTTCAGATATCAACTTTTTCAACGGCAGACAAGTGACTGCTCAGCGGCAGCCATCTTTGTTGTCAAGCCGCCCAGCGGGTCACGGGTCAGCCAGCGTCGATTTCCACAAATCGATGCAACGAAAGGAATAATTCAATATATAAAAATCATATTTTTAAGACACATTATCGGCACCCTGTTACAATTCCCCACCAGAGAGTACCTAAAAGTCAATGAGCGATCGATGCCCTATAGGCTACATGTTTCAACAAGTTTTTCACATGTTTCCACATATTTTTCACATGTTTCCACATGTTTTTCACATATTTCCACGTTTACACATGTTTCCACATATTTTTCACATATTTCCACATGTTGGCTCACACATGTTTCCACATATTTCTTCACATGTTTTGATCGGTTTCATCTGCCTCACATTACCTTATTATGTTTACCTACATGTTTCCACATCCTTACACATTTCTCCACACGTTCACATGCCTCCACATGTTCTTCATGTTCTGTTTTCACTGTTTGCTACATTGCTCACATTATTACCTTTTTCACATTGCTCTCTCATTATCTACCATGCTCCACTGCCTTCACATTGCTCCCACACATTCTCTCAATCTGTTCCACATTGCCCTCACCAATGCCTCCACATATCTTCCACATGCTCCAGCCACGCCCACCACGTCTGCTGCTCACACTACACATGCCTTCCCACATTGCTCCGCTGATCCTTCCATTCTCAACACAGTTCCACACGTCCTCCACATGTTCCCACCTTCACATGTCTCCCACTGCCTCACATGTTCACACGTCCCATTCTTGTCAACACGTTCACACTGCCTCACGTTGCCCCATTGCCTCAGATTGCTCTACATGCCCATACTGCTCTCACATCCTTCACACGTTCACCACAGTCTCACACGTTCCACCTGTCTCACGATCTCCCTCAATACGTTCCACGTCTCCACCATATCACGTTCCACACATTCTTCCACATGTCTTCACATACTGCCTCTCCACACTATTCCACACGCCCAATATGCTCACCACACTGCTCCACATGTTTTTCACATCTTTCCACATGTTTTTCACTTGTTTTCACATCTTTCCACATGTTTGTCGCCGTTTCCACATCTTTTTCACATGTTTCAACAAGTTTGTCACATGTTTTTCACATGTTTCCACATGTTTTTCACGTGTTTCCACATGTTTCCACATCCTTTTCCACAGTTCTCAACGCCTTCTCACATGTTTCACATGCCTCCCACATGCTCTTCACATGCTCCACACACGTTTCTCACGTTCCATTACTGCCCCCTGCTCATGTTTTCCACATGCCCACCTGCTCCACATCCTTCACACTGCCCGCCACGCCTCCCACACTGCTCCCTGCTCCGCATGCCTCCACATTGCTCCACACGTCACACGTTCCAACATACTCTTCACATTGCCTGACCCACATGTCTTTCACCATTGCCTCTGCAGCCACTACATTCCACATTGCCCACCACATGTTCTCCATGTTTTCACATGTTCAACATCCTTCCACATTGCTCCACATCCTTTCACATTGCTCCACATCTTCCAGCCACGTTTGTCATTCCACATCCTTCCACATGCTCCAACGTTCTTCACATGTTTTCACATACCCCCGTGAGTCACATGCTCTCACATCTTTCCACATTCTCACATGTCTCCCACACGTTTGCATACACTGTTCTCAGCACATTTTTCACATGTTTCACACATTTTCCACATGTTTCTCACATCATTTTCACATGTTCCGACATTGCTCCTTCATATGCTCCCAACCAGTTCCACACTGTTCCGCCATGTTCTCCACATTTCACATTTCTCTCACACGTTCACGCCCACCACATTGCCTCCACATGCCTACACAGTTGCCCACATTGCTCCACATCCTTCAACCACGTTCATTGTCACGTCCCTCCACATTAGTTCCCACACGTCCCAAGTGTCTAATCAATGTTTCATGTTCTATTGCCCCTTACTGTTCCACACGCTCTCAGATTGCCTACATTACTGCTCCAACACGTTCCACATCCCCTCTCACACTGCCCATGCGTTCTTCACATGTTCACTGTTCCACTTGCTCCACACTGATCCTTCTCATTGCTCCACACCACTGCTCCCGTGTTCCAACACTGCTCCACATACTCTTCCACATGTTCACCATTCTTCCACGCCCACATGTTCTCCACTACTGCTCCACATTATCTTCATATTCTCAGTGTTCAATATGCTCCATTTGTTCACCCAGCCCACACATCCTTTCTTCACATGCTCCACATGTTTCCAACATTGCTCCCGTGTTCCCACTACGTTTCACATGCCTCCACACGTCTTCACGTTGTCCAACCTCCGCTCCACACATTTTTCCACGCCTCCACACGTTTCCTTCAGACATTCCCACATGCCCGCCATCACTCTTTCACACATCTCAACTGTTCCCCACACGTCTCAACATACTTTCACTGCCTCCACATTGCTCATGATTCACATTGTTCAATGCTCCTCACATTGCCCACATTGCCCCACACACCCTACATGTTCTCTCACATTGCTCCACATGTCTACTCTTTCCACATCCTCACTGTCTACCCTGCTCCACATTGCCTCCACACGTTTCTCCACACGTTCCATTGCCTCCATACATGCTCCACATCCTCCACGTCCTCCATGTCTACTGCCCCACCCTTCCTGCTGCATTGTCACCTCCACATGCCTCATTCTCACATATGTCTCCATCTGACATCGTTTCCACATTGCCCAACCCAACCCGTTCTCCACACACTTGCCTCCACATTTTCATTGCCTCAATGTTCAATGATTGCCTTCCACATGTTTCCACATCCTTCCATATTATTTCACAGCCCACTACGTTCTCCACATGCTCCAATTTTGTTCACACGTTTTGCCATTATCTCATTGCTCGGATGCCTCTCACATGCTCCCGCCACGGCTCTCACATCTTCATGCTCCCGGCCACGCCATTATTCCGTTACGTCTTTCACAGTTCCACCTGCCCACATCTTTCTCCACACCCACTGCTCCAACGGCTCCTCTGTCTTCACATGTGCTCCTTCACGTTCCACACTGCTCTCACACGCCTCCAACCCTCATGTCACATCACATGCCCACCTCACCATGCTCCCACGCCCTTCAACACTGCTCCCAACTCCAGTTCTCCACATTAATTCAACCCGTTCCCACACATTCACTGCCCTCACCAATGCCTCCACACTTTCGCACACTGCTCCAACATCCTTCCACACGTTCCATCCTCTTTCCACTACGTTCCACAAGTTCCTCTCAATATCGTTCCAATCTGTTCTCACATCCTCACATTGTCTAATCGTTCCATCTCACATTGCTCACGCTCCACACTTTCCAACATGCTCCAATTCAAGC
>CM055816.1:69033677-69139252 GCA_029582265.1 Zoroaster sp. YZ-2022
TCACTCTGAAAATTGTTATTCTTATTACCCATTGTTAACGTAAGCCTATGTCAAATTACATGTCACATGCCCCAAACTTGGCGCCTTTTGTGGGTATGACTAACTAGTTTAATCTCATTATTTAAACAATGACTAATGTCTTTCCCCATCAACAGGAATCTACAAGGCTGTCTTATGGTTCTGTCAGACTATTTTTGCTAAAGGCGATATATAGTCAAGATAGAGAGACGAACAGTCATAAACGAAAATACGGAAACGAAACTACACAAACTTCTTAGATTATTATTATCAACTGAATACGTCAATTGGTACAAATACTACAATCAGTCCAGCTGGAACACTGAAAACTATATTTAAACAATTAATTCTCTTGCCACTGTGCGCGCTACAAATCTTTATTATTATTATTATTGTTATTATTATTATTATTATTATTATTATTATTATTATTATTCAATATTCAAAATATCATATCTTCAAAATGTGAAATCTTAGAGTATAAAGTATTCCAAATATTTCCCCAACTATATAATTTCTAGCATATTAAATGAAAATAATACCACTACCACCACCACTACTCATCGGGTTATAGAAAATTAGTAGAGCCACGTGTACAGTTCAAAATTTGGTGTCTTCTGCCGTTCAAATAGTGGCCCTGAATTGACAGTTGTTTAGGAGTCCGTCGAGTTGACTAGCAAAATGGTGTAGATGTCTTCGTCGCCCAAGCCCGTTATCCTCAATCTATGAATGTAGTGAACAGTTTCTCATACCTCCACTAATTGGCCATCTACATCACATCACAAAATAAAAATAATCCAAAAATCTGATATAGGCCTATTTACATGAATGGGGGAGGCTGCATAATTTTTATAACTTTGCAAGATAAATATCTTTTGCCAACCAAATTCACAATCAATCAATATTGTTAATATATTATTACACAGCTTGGTTCAAGGGTAAAGCACATTTTGTTCTGTTAAACTCATCTTGAAATCTCTTATGAAATACATACTTTATAATCCAATGTGTATTCTTGCAATTTGAAAATTCAACAAATAATTTCTACTTACAGCTTTTCTTCATAATATGTTGCTTATTTAATTTCTTGTTCTCCACTCTGCCCGGTTTAAAATTCACCATTAATAGTTGGTGTTGCACACAGCAAATAAATATTTTGTTGCCACACAGGCAAAAACACTAAGTTTTCTTTAATTTAACTGGTCCTAATTTGAGCCCTCCTTGATAGCAGACTTGCTAAAATGACTGCACCAGCAGCTGACAGAGTGGGAGAAAAACACATGTTGCTTCGTTGCTGTCTCATGGTGATCTCCCTGAACTAACCCAAAACCTACATACCCCTGTCTTGCTATTTGCATAAAACCCTGCCTCACTATCAAACCTTTTAAACCATAAGAATTTATTTGCATAAACCTCTGCCTTGCTATCACAAATTCCTCACTCTCTTATAAAGAAAAACTATGGCCCTGTATTGTAATCTACATTCCAAGATCTCTGACCTGGATAAGGATTTGTGTTCACACTGTCTATTATGTGACTTAACTGAAAGAACAAAAAACAAACTATGTTGGCCTATACAACTAGCCCAAGCTGCTGATAAACCCAATGCAAACAATTTAAATGGAGTCTTGACTATTTACAGTATTTTACAATAACATAAATCAAGTAAATCATGACATTTTACCCCTTTCTTCAAGCGAAATGTATCACATTTTGCTGAAAACAATGACAACTTTTTATATCATCCTAATTGGAACAATTTCTGCTGAGGTAGTCTGCGCCGACGTTATCTACACCCTTGATCGCTTCCACTCTGATTTTGTAAGGTTGCAACGCCAAGGCCCACCTCATCACTCGACTATTCACAACTCTTGCTTTCTGCATGTATACAAGTGGTTCATGATCAGTTTGCAAGGTGAACTCTCTACCATACAGAAACTTTTGAAACTTCTTAATGCCCCAGACAACAGCCAAACATTCTCGTTCCATCACAGAATAGTTAACCTCTCGTGGTAGCAGCTTCTGGCTCGCATATGCTACCGGAAACAGCTGATCACTATCCTGTTGAAGGAGAACAGCCCCCAATCCCGTACTGGACGCATCTGTTCGTAGGACGAATGGTTTTTCAATATCTGCAAGATGGAGAATCGGTGATCTGGTGAGTCTATCTTTGAGTGTCTGGAAAGCTCGTTCCTGGTTCTCACCCCATTCAATCTTGTTGGGCTCTTTGCTTTTTGTTTTGTCTGTAAGTGGGCAGCCGATAGCAGCAAAGTTTGGGATAAACTGTCTGTAGTAGCCTGCCAAACCTAGAAATGATCTAAGTTGTTTCTTGGTTTGGGGTTGCGCGGCTTTCTGTATCTTTTCAAGTTTTTCTTCATGAGGTGCTAACTCTCCTTTTCCCACCATGTGCCCAAGGAATTCTATCTTCTCATAACACATCATGCATTTACTTGGTCTAGCTGTTAGTTTTGCATCTCTTAGCTTCCGGAGAACTATGTTAATGACATGGAGGTGCTCTTCAAAGCTTGGAGTGTGAATCAAAATAATTATCATCGATGTAGTTATCAACGTATTCAGTGTCCCGTAGTATGGTTCGCATCAACCGACTGAATGTCGCCGGAGCATTGATTAGGCTAAATGTCATCTTACGAAATTGGTAAAGTCCATCTGGTGTTGCGAATGCTGTTTTAACTCTGTCTCCCTGCTTCACTGGTATCTGCCAATATCCTTTGGTCAGGTCTATTTTGGTGAAAAAGTTATCTTTATTTAACCTGCAAGTGCTTAAACTGCCAGCAGCCTACTGGTCAATTAAGCATTTTTGTTAATTATTCTGCGTATGAAATTAGTTGAAACCCCATTTTCCTTGACTTTGTACATTATACGCTTGAGAAACATATTGCAGAGTTTGAGTGGCCACCATGCAGTCGTTTAGGAGTGGCATTGTTTACAAGTAGGGTCAGGCGAGGTCAGCTCCCAAGGGATTTCCCCATTGAAATTGTACACAAAGCAACATAATCCTTAGAGGTAATTGACCCAGCCGCCAGACAGGCTACTGTCAACGAGCGTTTGATACATTGTACGTTTTTTATGAATGAGTTGTTTACTACTAGGTCTGTGGGGGGGTTGGGGGGAGTTAGGGGCGGGGCTTTGAAGCAAGCCTGACTGAAAACAGCTGTTTGACTTGGCTGTAAACGACTGTTTGACTCACGTGGCGTGAAGGGAGCTATGTCTGGAAGTAATAATTGTTTGGCACGCCAAGCATAGCGTATCTAGCTATAAACGGAGGAAGAGTAGGTTTTGACTGCCCATTTAGCCACCCCATCCCCCCTTTTTTTTCCATGGTGGGAGGTGGGTTTTCAAAGTGTAAACATGGAGCTATAAAAAAAGGATGGTGTAAACAAATGAGTGGACCTTGAAAATGCCAGGGGACATGGTGGACAGACATGATTTATTCAGCTCTATGGTTTATTACAACAGTCGTACAGTGAGACAAGGGACACTGAAGGGGAATCTGGTACCCTGTAGCTCATGTAACCCAAAATAATAACAAACATAACAGGGGGTTATTTTCGGACATAAAGAAAAAGAAAAACCTACCGCCCCCCTGCAAAAAATCATGAATCCTCCCCTGAAAAGGGTGGAAATATGTTATGGGAATTCCGACGCGGATCCAGGGGTGGGGGGGAGGGGGTGGAGGAGGGGGAAAAATCCCAAATAATACAAAACATAACAGGTGGTTATTATCAGAAAAAAAAAAAATGAAAATCTTGACCGCCCACCCTGCCCTCCCCCCCCCTTAAAAATTCCTGGATCCGCCCCTGAAATGGTTATATACAACCTCTGGACTATCTGAAAGAATGTGGGAATGCTAGGAGAACGATTATGCAACGGTATATGCCCCCATTCATTGAGTTACGCGTGCCAGTTGTCGACTGGCAGCTCCTGTTATAGTGTACAAAAACGGATCGCGCGCACTAATGTCTTTCCCCATCAACAGGAATCTACAAGGCTGTCTTATGGTTCCTTATTTTAACTTGTGATTCTTTCCCCTTGTGTCTGATATGGATGTTATGTCGGTGTTTCTAAGCAATTTGGAAGACTTCGGGTTTTGGTCTTCTGCAATCAGCGTGGCATTCTGACTGTAAAGTCGCAGATAATATGAGTGTGTACGGCATTGTTCTCTCAAGTCGCGGACATAAAATAATGACGTCAAATTTTACGCCACTTTGGGGAATAAGTCGTGAAATTGTCCATGAATATTGAAGTCAATATTTACATTTTTTTAGTGTCCCTCCAGGGCCACCGCACGGGCGGAACGAAATTATTTCGAGGGAACAAAATAATATTTCGAGTGAACGAAATGAATTCGAGGGAACAAAATGTTATTTCGAGGGAACGAAATATTAATTCGAGGGAACGAAATACATTTCCTTTTTTTTTTTTACCTTCCCAATGTTTTCTTTACCTATCCCCTTAGGGGCTCCGTATGGTCACCAGCCTGCCTTAACAAACGTGCAGGAAAAGAGTGACCAAAAAGGAAAACGGACGTCTGCCCAGACATATTTCATACAATTAAAACTTTAAATGACAATAAACAATAGTCACAACTTACGGGAAAGAACAATAAATTTATACAATAAAGATATAATAACAATAGCTACTCAAAATATAAAACTACCCGAGTGAAGGGACGCAGAGGCCGGTAAATGACCAACACCCATAAAGGGCAGCCTCCGATACTCCTAGCACTCCTGAAGTTTAAATCATCAGCTAGAGGTTACTGTGGTCGAACCAGCAGGGACAGAGGCAGTTGAAACTACCACCTCTAAGGGGCACCTCTGACACCACTGAGACTCCAACGGCTGCAAAATTAAAAGTGCATACTGATAAATCAAATATCGAGGAAATCTCACAAAAGTGCGTCTCACCCTACCATTACAACCTAGCTTATAGGCATATCTCTTCATCTGAAGGAGTACTGTTTATGAAATAATCTAAGTTATCACGCTGGGTCAGATACCCAGATTACGCTTCTCCTCAATGCGCTTTGACCGACGTAGCCCTGGTACGGTGGGGCTTTGCATAGCCTTATCATCACGATCGAGTGGCTTAGTAGGTTTATCAACAGTGGGACTCGCTCCTTTAGGAACCTCAAACAGGCCTTTTGGAATAGCCACTATTAATTCCTCATCTGAGTCCTCAGAACTAGACTCATCAACATCAGATTGCAAATCGCCAGTGCAAAGTATATCCTGAAGTGGTTCACCAATGTTAGTTAGTTCACGCCTGGGATCTATTATCAGCATTTTACGATTTAGCCATTTTCCAGGACCTCCCAGTGCAGGCCTCACTTCATACAAATCTTGCTCCGCATTGCACTTAACAACTATATATTGCTCTTCACCAAAATGACCTTGCAATGTATGCCTTCCTTTGAATGCACAATGCTTAATCAACACTCTGCTCCCTACGGGCAATGGGTTGGCCTTTGCACGCTTGTCATATTTCTTCTTGTTTGATGCTGCCGCACTAATAATTCGATCCTTAGCCAGCTTATGTGCGCTCTTTATGAATTTGGCTTGCTGCTTAATGAAATCCTCACCCCAATCATTATTGGTATTGCTTAGGAGTTGGTCCAATGGTACAGATGGCTGTCTCCCAAACATAAGAGTGTATTGGGCAAAACCAGTTACACAATGAGGAGTGGAATTATACCTAAATATCAGGTGTGGGAGAAGTTCAGGCCAGCGGGTTCTCCTTTGTCTCTCTAACGATTTCACAAGATTACACAGCGTTTTGTTGAACATTCGGTCTGTCCGTTGCCCTGGGCATGATACGGGGTTGTCCTAGTTTTGTTTAATGCCGTACAGGGAGCACAGCTCCCGTACCAGACAACTTTCAAAATTGGTTCCCCTATCGGAATGAATTTGCGCTGGTACACCGTAGTGCACAAACCAATGATCTCTTAGTACACGAGCAACGGTAACAGCCGTTTGATCTTTACAGGGAGTAGCTTCTGCGAACTTGGTAAATGAATCTGCCATCACTAATACATCTTCGTAATTACCATGCCCACGATCTAGTTTGAGGAAATCGATTGATAACCTCTCCAGAGGGCGAAAGGCGAGCAAGTGGCGCATTGGCGTCCTAACTGTAGGTGTCGGTGCCTTTATAGTTACATTACAATGGTAACAGTTACGGATATGTTCACGCACATCGCCACTCATTTCTGGCCAATAGCAACGCCTCTTTATGAAGCTCAACGTCCTGCCTACGCCTTGGTGACCCTATTTGTCATGGGAGGCGTCGATGATGACAGCACGAAGGCACCGTGGACAAGGAGTTGCAAAATTTGCCTTAAGCCTGGATCTTCCACTGATCTATACAACACGCCATTTTGTTCAACAATTCGTGGCCACTCACGGAGCCAAGATTTAATCTCGTTATTAGGGAACTCAATGTTTGGAAGACCCTCCCCGGGATTCCATTTACAGTCCCATCTACCCCATACCTCTTTAAGCGCTTCATCTTTATGCTGCAACTCACTCAGGTCTGCAGAGGAGTAAGATGGCAGTACGGACGGCGTCACAGCCGGCATATCACTGTTCGATATTTTGTCTTTCTCATCTATCACAGCCGATTGAGTAGACCTCACCTCCAGGGGCACCCGAGTACCACCTGTTATGGCCTGCAAAATGGTTGCATACTCAACATTAACCGACACCGGGGGATTTCGACTTAACGCATCGGCGTATTTGTTTGTGTGTCCAGAACGATACCGTATTTATATGTCAAAAGCGGCTAGCTGTGCTGCCCACCGCTGCTCGGTGGCGCCGAGCTTTGCTGTTTGCAAATGCGCTACTGGATTGCTGTCTGTCCATACGACAGTGTGTCTACCCAGGATGTACTCTTTAAATATTTCGGAGATTGCCCACTTGAGGGCAAGCAGTTCGAGTTTAAAGCTAGAAAGATCCGAATAGTTCTTCTCTGCTCCCCGAAGTCCCCTACTAGCGTAAGCAACTGGGTGAAGGTTACCTGTGTCATCGTACTGGGACAGGCACGCACCTAGTCCTTTTAACGATGCGTCTATTTCCAGCACAAAATCATGGTCAAACCGCGGGTAAGCAAGAACAGGGGTTTGGCACAATGCATTTTTCAGAGTTACGAAGGCCGCATCAGCCTCTGATGTCCAATCAAAGGTCCTATCCTTCCCTACTTTTTCTCGTGCCTTGCCAATCAGGGCATGAAGGGGCGCAGCGATCTTGGCAAAGTCTTTCACGTAACGCCTATAATATGACGTGAGCCTGAGGAATGAGCTCAGTTGGTCAACGCCACTGGGAGTTAGCCAGTCCCTAACTCGCTCGATCTTCCCTGGGTCAACAGAGATACCCTTGTCACTTACAATGTGGCCCAGATGGGTGACTGAACTCTGAAACAGTTTACATTTGGAACCCTTGAGTTTCAGACCATGATTAATGAGCCTCCCCAACACTTTGTCCAGCCTATGTAAATGTTCCTCAAATGTACTAGAAAAAACAAGTACATCATCTAAGTACAATACTAGTTCAGTGAGGTTCATATCCCCAAAGATAAATTCCATTATTCTCTGGAAGGTGCTTGGGCTATTGCACAACCCCTGAGGGAGCCTCAAAAATTCGTACAACCCCCAAGGGACCCTAAAGGCCGTCTAGGATACAGAATTAGGATGCATGGCTACCTGGAAATAGCCATGTGCCAGGTCAAGGGATGAAAATAATTTGGCACCCCCCATTGACTGTAGACTCTCATCTATGTGTCGCATCCTCCAGGTATTTTTCTTTAAATAGTGATTTATTTAGATATTTTTCTTTTGGTTGCTTTCAAAAAAAAGTTATATAGTAAATATTTATATGTCTCATTAAAATAACCCCAGAGGGCGCTATTTGAATGAGATAGTTAAAAGTAATTGGGTAAAACTGAGGGCGCTGTTTGGGTGGGGTTGGTAAAGTATTCAAGGAATGTGTGGGGCTTGCATGACCATTGTTCACTTAAAGTAGTGTTACGAATCTCATGCCCCCGTCACACTTATTCTGAATCAGCAGGAATCAAGCAGAACCAGCCGGAATGAAGAATTTTCAAAATTCGTGCCACATTCGGGAGGGAATTTCAAATTGACCAAGCTTTGTAAGAATGCCGTTCGAATACTTAGAATGCGCTTCGAACCCGCCTCGAATGATTCTTGCACATTCCGGGTGTATTAGCTCTCGAATGCAGCTCGAATGTAGTTGGAACACAGTAGGAATATTTAGAATGCTGTTAGAATGCAGTCAGAATATTTAGAATGCACTTCGAATGCCGTACGAGTGCGGTTCGATTGCTGCCCGAATACCGCCCGAAGTCTGGTTGGAAGGTGCCTCGAATGCTGTACGAATTCACCTCGAATGCAGTCAGAACACTCCCGGAATGGCCGCCGAATATGGTTCGAACGTCCAAGAATTCAAAGAGAATGCAGCTCGAATACTTACAATGTACTTCGAATGTACTTAGAATGTAACACGAATGTCCCGAGTGTATCAAGAATGCCGCCGGAATGGTCCCCGAATCTAGCATTTTCATCAGTCTCAGCCCAACCATCATAGAGTATGGACCCCCTGGACCATGTTGCTTTGCTCCAGATTGCTGTCCTCCAGCAAGACCTGCTTGAAAGAGATGTGGAGGAGGCCAGGAGAAGAAACAGTAGGAGAAGACCCAGAAGATATCAGACCCGACCATGGCTGACAGAGGAGAGGAGGAGGCTGTATGGACATTACGCCAGACTGATGGAGGAGCTCAGAGTAGAAGACCCACAGTCCTTCTTCAACTACCTCAGGATGGAGCCTGCCATGTTTGATGAGTTGATACAGAGAGTGGGGCCAGGATAGAGAAGCAGGATACGAAGATGAGGAAGGCGCTACCTCCAGGCTTGAAGCTGGCCATCACTGTGAGGTTCCTGGCTTCAGGTGACAAGTACCCCAGCCTCATGTACAGCTTCCGTGTGGCAAGGAACACCATCAGCCTCATCATCCCTGAAGTCTGCCAAGCCATTGTGGAGGAATACAAGGATGAGGTCATCACCTGCCCCACCACTCCAGAAGAATGGACACCTATTGGGGAGGTCTTCAGAAACAGGTGGAATGTTCCTCATGCTGTGGGAGCTCTAGATGGCAAGCATGTGGCCATCAGGAAACCTGCCAAGAGCGGCTCCTTGTACCACAACTACAAGGGCTTCTTCTCTGTGGTCCTCATGGCCCTTGTGGATGGAGACTACAAGTTCCTGTGGGTGGACATCAGTGCATATGGAAGTATGTCTGATGCTCAGATCTTCAACGAGTCTGAGCTCAAGGACTGCCTTGAAGACGGGAGCATAGGATTTCCTGAGCCATCCCCCATACCCCAAGATGGCGAGCCTATGCCATACTTTATCCTGGGAGATGATGCCTTTGAAATAAGGACCTTCTTGATGAAGCCATATGGTCACAGGAATCTCCAGAGGGACGAGAGGATCTGCAACTACAGGATCTGCAGGGGCCGACGTGTGGTGGAGAATGCATTTGGAATCCTGGCCCAGAGATGGCAAGTCCTCCTCACCACCATGCAGCCAAGGCCTTCCATTGTGCAGGACATCGTTGAATGCTGTGTCTGCCTGCACAACTTGATGAGGATCCGTTATCCTGCTCTCCACAATGGTATGGTGGATGAGGAAGATGACCAGCACAACGTGGTGCCAGGAGCCTGGAGACAACTTGCTCAGCTTGAAGATGTGCAGCGTGTTGCAGGAGGAAACAGAGACACCAAGGCTGGAAAGAGGCAGCGGGAGATCCTCAAGCATTACTTCAACAACTCAGTAGGAGCCGTGCCATGGCAGAACAGGATGATTGATGGATAAGAGACTGATATGATGATGACATATTACATATGTACACTGGATTTGTTGTTGTGCCAATAAATTGTTATCATTAATAAAAGTAATAATTGCCTTTTGTTTCTTATTTAATTATAACACAATAATATTAGTGTGTTATTATTATAACATATTCAGCTTTAAAAGGGAGAGAAATAAAATAAATGTTACATTTGTTCTCAAAGTATCTGTTTACCAATAAAGTTCCAGGGTCATTAAAATTTTATAAGTTATTCTAAATGTATTTCTACAAATATATTACAGTTTCAATTCAATTAAATTCAATTCAAATCATTTTTATTTCCAACCAAGTAATATAAAAAAGGAATTCAAAGTACACATTTCCTCAAAATACATTGAATAGCAAGATACATTCGTAGTTTTAATTTTTTTTCTTCTTCATATTCATAGGGTACATTGATGGATGCATTTAAATTGATCGCTTAACAGAAATAATATTCAAATGCATACTTTGCAAGATAAACAGCTTAAATAATCTAGTTTGGAAAAGAGAGATCCACTAAACAGTCGAACTTGTAATAATGTGGATAACTCAATTAGTACCTACAACGCAATGAGAAAAAAGAAAGAGAAAAAATATATTATTATTATTATTATTAATCATTTCTGGTAATGAAACCAAGGGATGCCTCAGAAAAGCGCACTTAAGCACTGTAAGCTCGAAAGCCTGAGGAAACCTGTAAACAAGGGCGCTTGCAATGTGAAAATATCCGGCGTTCTGTGGACATCTTTTATTCTCAGGTCCACAGAATGAATGCTCTGCCTACTCACCCACACACACACACACACACACACACACACATCTCGCTTAGACGATCACAATTGAATATACGCCTTAGTTTAAAGACTCAATACATGACATAAGTGCAACAGATGGTAGTACATAAGACGAAGGAGAGGAGACAGGACGTGGACAAGACAAACAACAAAAGACAATCAAGGTTTAAAAGGTACAGAAAGCAAAAAATGTTATTTTATCTAAATATCTGGTCATGATATTCAGGGAACAGCTAATTTAATTGTCATTTGGGTATTGTTAAAGTTTATGAACATTGTAAATGTATTAAATGTTGTTTTTGTATATGTGGTGTTGGGGTTGAAGTGTTTCAAATAGGGGCAAGTTAGTTGTCTGTTATTTATCATTGGACTTTGTTTTTTATAAATGTATGTTTTGTTTATGTTTGTGGGCTAAATTACTGTAACATTATTCTATAATAATAATAGGAAATATTATTGGGCAAATTGATAACACAAACAACATGTTACATTTCAAGTGCACATCTTTATTTGTACATGCAACACATGCAAAATATTTACAAGTACAATTACACTCAAATCACACAAATCCCGTACAAAGTATCTGTCCTGTACAAACACTATCCACATAATGTCACAATGTCACACAAATGTAACTACTCCTGGCTCCAATTACCCTGTTCTGACTGCTCAGACTGCTGGGTAGGTGTGGGAGAGTGCACAACTGGACGAGGGGTGTTGAGTTCTGGGTTGTCATCAGCCTTGTTGGTGTAGAGTAGCTTGGTGAAGCTGTTGTAGGAACCACTGCTGAAGCCACTCAGGCCAGTGAAGTTCCCCATGTCCTTGCTCTGGATGGATGTTGATGAAGGCTGTGGCAGTGGGGTGCTGGCAGAGTAGGTGGGTGGAGCAAACTGTGTTCTGACGGGAGGCTGTTGATGTGGCTGTTGCTGCACCCAGCTGGCCTCCTGGGAGCCCCAGACAGAAGTCGGTTGGTGGACCTGTGCTGGCCACTGTGATGGATGAGGCTGCCAGCCCATTGAAGGACACTGCTGGCTGCCGGGCCCTGGGATAGGTACAGGAGGATAGGGTCTATGCAACTCGTCTTGCTGCTGCTGCTGAGTCTGCATGGGAGGCTGCTGGTGAAGCTCAAACTGGTACTTCTGCAACAGGCTGTTGACTTCACTCTGGAACCTCAGCCACATGGGGGAGGGAATGTGTAGGTGACCTCCTTCATGAAGTCAGCAAAGGTGACTTCTCAGCCTTGGAGAGCTTGTTCAGCAGCTGTCTTTGCAGTTCAGCAATGTTGCTCCTGGTAGCCTCAGTGTGATCAGTAGCCCTGGACCTGGACCCCAAGGAAGTGTCTGCATCAGACTGAGCGGCTGCAGGGGGATGATGATCAGCGGCATCACACTCAGACTCAGACTGGGGAGCTCCTGCTGCTGCAGCCGGAGCTGCCCTGGCTTGGACCTTGGCCTTCATCTGGAGAAGAAACAATCATAAGTAATGTGAAAACATGTGGACAATGGTTGCAATTTCATCAGGAGCATCAAAATGAAAACATGAAAATAATGAAATAAAATACTTACACTGACAGTGACCCTCTTTTTGCCCTGGACGATGAGGTGGGGCCTGAGAAATTCGAAGTGGCGCAGGATCCAGCGGTCCCTTGCAGTCAGTTCAGTGTTGCCAGAACCTGAGGGAGTCTGCTTCAGCTTGCCAAACCTTGATCTCATGTTGGCGTACCACTTCTTCAGCTGGTCACTTCTTCAGCTGGTCACTGGTCTTGCCCATCTCCCTGGCCTTCTGCTCCCACAGTGCGTCCTTCAGGCCCTTCTTGATGTAGTTGGGGTGCTTCTTGTTGAGGAGGCAATCTTGCTCGGGGGCCTGGAGCCAGTCAACCATCACCTGCTCCTGCTCCTCGGTGAAGTCAGCCGTCACCAGCTCCCTCTTGCGCTTCTTCTGGGACTTGGCAGCCTCACTGGGAGGAAGCTCATCATCACTGTCAGAGGAGTACTGTGCTGCTGGCTGATGGACCTCGGCCACTATGTCCATCTGGGAAGTAGGGGCAGGGGCTGTGGACTCAGCGTCAGACTCTGAAGGTGCTGGAGCATCTTCAACAACAGGAGCTGGCTCTTCATGGGCTTCTTGGGCTGCTGCACCTCTGCCCCGTCCAGTGGTGGACTTCTTGACCTTGGCTCCCTTCTTCCTTGGCGGCATGACGTGATGTTGACCAGGCGACTCCTCAATGCAGAATGACGTTCCAGCGGCAGCTGGCCGCGTTTTTATGCGATTCGGCGTTGTTCTGAATTACGTCCGGACTCATTTGAGGGCCAATCGGGACGTTCCGACTGCATTCGAGCCGCATTCGAGCGGCAATCGAAAGATTCTGACGGCATTCGAAGTGCATTCCAGCTGAATTCTTTTAATATCGAAATAGATTCCGGCAGCAATCAAGATGCATTCGAGGTGCATTCCGGCTCA
The DNA here is from genome assembly GCA_029582265.1 of Zoroaster sp. YZ-2022. NCBI lineage: Eukaryota > Metazoa > Echinodermata > Asteroidea > Forcipulatida > Zoroasteridae > Zoroaster > Zoroaster sp. YZ-2022. The sequence goes on from CM055816.1 coordinate 69,046,873, forward strand.
TTCGAGGCGCATTCGGGACATTCTGGCAGGATTTGAAGTGGCTTGGCATTTCGATTCTCCCTCGAATGCGATCAGAATGTTTCGAATGCTGTTGGAATGCCGTAAGAATATTTAGAATGCAGTCAGAGTGCAGTTAGAATACACTTCGAATGCCGTTCGATATTTCTCCACTTCGAATGCACCTCGAAAGTTTTGAGCATGAGCAAAACATTCGGGCCGGCCATAAGAATGGGCCCGAATATTTGGAATGCACTCAGAATGCAGTCAGAAGTTTTAGAATGCACTTCGAATATCCAGGAATATACAAAGAATTTTCATTCCGACGGCATTCCGGCTCATTCCGCCTCTAGTGTGACTAGGGTTTCACCCTTTGATTTTTGACAAATATTAACACCCTCTATTTCACTTCTTCCACTTCCAATATTTTGCTTACGATGCAATTTCAAGCAGTGTAAGTCCCAGGGTTGTTTCCCCGGACCCTCGATTGTCCGCTATGAATATGCAATCCATACAAGGACGCTACTTTTCCTCAGGCATATCCAGCGCTAACGCAATGCATAATGCAACACCAGCGAGAGCCTTGCGTGCGTGCCACACCCTCCCGCCACGTGGCTTGGAGCCGTCCTTTGGACTTAGTCTATTTTCCGAATACTTTCCTCGGAATCCACCCCTTCACACCGAACACGGTTTGTGGGTGAACCACGGCCAAACAGTCACCGTGACTGACCCGCTCAGTCATTAGCCGTGGCCCGCGTGTAGTGCTCCCTACCCAAGCACAGCCGCTGTTCCCCTCATGCATTAATAGCTTAGCATCCAAGCAAATAGCTTAACATGCCCGGTAAGCATTTTTCCCCTTGAACACGCCCACCTTTCTAAGTTGTCACTCACTTTACGTTCGTCAAATACCTTTCCTTATATGGAACAAGGACCTGTTGTATACCCTGATTTTGCACGCGTTTCTACCCTTAGACGCGGAAGGCAAGCTTCTCATTGGCTAAGACGCTAAACTAGGCTAATATTTAATTTATTCCTAGGCCCCAGATTTCTATATAAACCCGAGATTTCCTGATCTCAGCGGGAAGTGCGATTCCGAATGATATCTGTGCGACTCGATCCGATCCATGACCGTGCGATATACCGCACTATTACGGTCCAGAGCCTCGTTCGTTGAACCAATGGTGCGGTGCGTCGATATGACCATTGGTTCGCCTACATGTAGCTATACGGTCTGATACACACTCTGGCCCCACCAGACATCCCGTAGCCCGGTGGTCCCCGTCGTAGAGACCGACCAGCCGACCGTCTCTCGGTATAGCAGTGCCCGTATGGAATTCCATTACTGCCATTTAAACGGCGCATGTATGGCGTGAATGGTTTGGTCCCTAGCCGTTTGCGCCGTCAACGGCGCATAGTCGCGTCGTGCCGTCGCATTGTCGCGTCGTGCCGTCGCATAGTTTTGTACTGCTTGTATAGGGCCGTCGTATTGTCGCGTCATCGCATAGTGGCGTCGTGCCGTCGCATAGTCGCGTCGTGCCGTCGCATTGTCGCCCGTGTTGATTGATGGTCCTTAGCCGCTTACGCCGTCAACGGCGCATAGTCGCGTCGTGCCGTCGCATTGTCGCCCCGTACCAGTTTGACTGAATTATCCAGTGCTTGCCAATTGGTGGCGCTTTTTTTGATCACGCCGCTGCAGCTTGTTTTTTAAGCTTTGTTTACACTGCTTTTGGTGTTCTATACTTGTCTGAAAAGAAGTAGAATTACCCCTGTGGTTTTAGGTTACACCCTTCCTCCAAGGTTACACTGGGTGCCGGAAGAAGATGGAATTAGCTTCAGATTATACATTATTGAATCCTTCTTTGAGTTGCCAAGTGGACAGCAGTATCCTTTTTCAGTTTTTGAATAATAATTTCTCATATCCATGATATTGATATTACCAATGTTCAATAATTTAATTGTATGTAAGCATGTTGTTAGATTAATTAGAAGTTAACACTTACAACCATCTTTTCTTCTGGACCTCACGTTAAGCACATTGGTGCGGTCCTACTAATTGGTGACACTAGCCGACATCTACCGACAACTTTTAAAACCCACCGACTACTCATTCTAAATGTTTATTGCCACTTGAACTTGGTTAGAATTATTAATAGTGAATAATGTCTAGACTAGTAGAAGTCCTAGGCCTAGGTCGAGGAACCTTACACAGTTGCTTTTTTCAATGCAGAGAAATATGTAATTTGAGTAACAGAATTTTATTTTAGGACCCATTTATTGCATACTGCTTGAATTGTTGACTTACATGTAATGTTCTGTCAGGAGATGAACTGATCTGCCATTATTTTGCCGCAGGTTACAACTATCGTGAAATTTGTGGCATTTTAGAGATTCGACATGGTGTCTGTTGCAGCTAATTTGTCAGAAAGTTGTTTATTATAAATCACATGAATCATTCACAATGTACAAATGCTTCTGTTGAGGTATTAAGCCGGTTGGTGTCACTGGAGTTAAGGTTAAACATATTTCTATCATGCGTGGCTAACCAGGGGGGGTGGGGGGTGGGCTGAGGCCCCCGGTCAGAAACCTTGCCCCCCCTTGCCTCCCCAAAATGAGATCGAAGAAGACATGTTTTGAGGAATTTGTTGGTTTTCGCATTTAAAATATACTCTCGGTACAGTATAAGGCCCCCTCAAATTATTGTTTTAGCCACTCTTGCCCCCCCCCCAATGAAAATGTATAGTTATGCCACTGCATTGCATGATAATCCAGTAAGTTTGTAAATATCTTTTGTATACACATGTTCCATCTCATTTTTAAATACAGTGTAAGAACCTTGCATCGCATTCTGCGGAAGTTAAATCTACACAGAAACAGGCCTAATGACAGGACACTTGCTCAATTTATGCTTCATTTAGAGGTAAGCTTTTGCTTTGCAAATTGATTACATTTCAGAGTGGTGGAGACTATTTCATTGAAATGTGTCTGATTTAATGAGAGTTAAGGTAGAATTACATACCGCTTATTTCTGCAAGAACCAGGGCAGCAACCTGTCAGACATGAAGGTTAAACAATATTTGTGCATACATGTGTCATTGTTATTACCAATGGGCATAGCTGGAATCTCCCAAATTTGACTTCTGCTCCATCCCCCTTCTTAAACATGTTAAAATTTCAAATTGTTGTGTTTGAAATTATATATTTTTTGAAATGTAATTCTTTTAGTCAGAATTGCAAGGCAGTGGAAGAAACCTTGGATGTAGAGCTATGGGTAGAAGAATGTCGTCAAGATATGGACTACACATTCCACGGTAAGATAGCAATTATGCAACTGTATATGAGACCATAGGGGAAGTTGATAATATTTGTTTTGTTATATACAAATACCTGTTGGAAACTGCTTAACCCTGAGATGAGTTTCCATAGCTTTTTTTGTACAGTATGTTTATGCAATCGTTTTCCCGGTTCTGGATAGCTCTTAGTTTGCTTTAAATTGCAATAGTCCACGAACAATGACTGTTTGGGACAAAATTAATACTGTCAGACTATCTGGTCTCTGTGACTGTTAGGATGTGTAACAATTTTAGGAAAGAGTGCAGTATACGATCGCCACTGCACTCTTCCCCAATTTTAAACTCTTACTAGCCGTTTGGAAGCAAACTCAGTAAACTATCAATTGTTTTCTGAAGCGACATGGATTAACATGTTAAATAGATTTTTTAATTTGCAGCTATCCAGAACCGGATAAAATACTGAACCGGGAAAACGACTGTCTTAGTGGGAATTTCCCTTAGTGGCTAACGGTCAACATTCATACGTCTAGGAAAGGCCTAGGTTAAACCTTAACAACATTTTACCCCCTTTTTTTAAACCGATTTCCTTTAAATAAACACGTAACAAGTACATAGTAACATACCCCGTTCTCTTCAAACTCCTCTATCAGCTGTTCCAGACCCAACTGGCGTAAAATAACATCCATCTTTTACTTTGTCTTTGAGACTTATTCGTCGTCGCGGGGGAAAAGGTGAGAGTACCTCTGAAGTCAAGACAGCGCCACCTATTGGCAAGCACTGGATAATTCAGTCAAACTGGTGGTACGGGGCGACAATGCGACAATGCGACGGCACGACGCGACTATGCGCCGTTGACGGCGTAAGCGGCTAAGGACCATCAATCAACACGGGCGACAATGCGACGGCACGACGCGACTATGCGACGGCACGACGCGACTATGCGACGGCACGACTATGCGACGGCACGACGCGACAATGCGACGGCCCTATACAAGCAGTACAAAACTATGCGACGGTACGACGCGACGGCACGACGCGACTATGCGACGGCACGACGCGACAATGCGACGGCACGACGCGACTATGCGACGGCACGACGCGACTATGCGCCGGCACGACCAAACCATCATCGCCATACATGCGCCGTTTAAATGGCAGTAATGGAATTCCATAGTGCCCGTACCATATACCGAGTGACAAGCCGCATGAACGAACGATGGTCCCCACTGACTGTACCCAATAGTTGGTATTCGTACACCCTATTCGGAACTTAGCACAAGTATATAAGTTTAACTATTGACATGTACCTATACGCTACCACTCCTGTCATACATGTTATTACATGCCTGTTATTATTGTTAAATAGTGATGTTAATAATAAACCAACCCCATTGATTGAGATTGTCACAACAAAGTTTGTGTCCGACTATTATTTGTTGACCCGGGGTAGACATGTACAGGCAGTTCTGAGAGGGTTGATCTCTAAATTTGACGTGGGTTTAGTTTTCTGGCCCACAATTGTGCCCTGTGTGGACACACATAAATTTTTTTTTTTTTTCTAGATCCTGTGTGGATCAGGAAATGTGATTTTAAGAAAGTGGAGACCCGTGGGAAACCCGTCCTGTGTGGCCCTAACAGTACCGTCCTAAGCGTGACGACGCCCGATCGGAAACCCAGCCGTCCCTACTCCGTTATACATTGGCATGCATCCAGAGAGAGGGACAGGACGAGCAGGGCAAGCAATACCAACCCGAGGTTGACAACCAAAGAAAGTGGCAAGTACTCAAGAACCCCCCCCCCCCCACCCCTTCGGTCAGGCGAATGGCAGAGACAGTGGCCACACATGGACCCATAGAGAACAATATAGACATTGGTGGTGGGATATATCATACTGGCCTTATTGGTGTAATTATAAGTAACCGTATTAAATGTTGTTGTTTCCCCCAAAACCATAACATTGCGTGACTGTCTCGCTAACCCTGCCACTGCAACCGTCAATCATGGGAATTTCATGGTGTGACGAATGGGGGCTTGTCCGAGAATTCTAAAAACAAACCAAAATGCAGTGGCAATACCAGTGGAGATGTCATGGAATTATGATTTTGGGGTGACACGCTTATAGATAGCAAGCATTATTCTAATAGTAACCTAGACAGAACTTTTCTCATGGGTTATTGAGATGGTTGGTATCTAGTTAAAGAGCCTATACATAGTTTTTTGCTATACAGTGTGATTGCGCGAAATTGGTAATTTCAGCAAAGGACAGTTGTCCAAATTTTATAGTTGTGTGTTTGGAACAACCAATCGTAGACATTCTCCTTGGATAATTTTTTTTTTTTTTTTTGTGTGAATGTAAAATTGCCGGTTGGGTACAGTGCTATTAATAGCAATGCGTTAAGGTCGACACGTGTAGAGTGCTTGCGTTAAACATAAGTGACCGTTAAGCATAGGCCGCAGCGCGTAGGCATAGGAACCAGTAATGGAGTTCGAAAAGTTCATACAGCTGGGTCAAGAGATAGGATTGGACGGAGATGAGTTAATAAAGTTTGCACACGAACGAGAAGAGTTGCACGAAAGAAAACAGCGCGAACTCATAGAAAGAGAAGATCGCAGGCTGGAGCGTGAAGAACGGCAAAGGGAAAGAGAACATGAGCGTGAAATTAAAGAATATGAACTTAAGATTGAGGAAGAACATACTGCTAATACTACCCACGAACCAGCACATAGTAGTACATTTAGAGCCTCAGTAAGATCTAAATCACCAAAGTTGCCTGTTTTTAATGAGCAAACAGATGATCTAGATGCTTACCTCCGTAGATTTGAACAATTTGCAGAAGTGAATGGATGGCCAGAAGCTGACTGGGGAATGTCCCTTAGTGCTCTACTCAAGGGTAAGTCACTAGAGGTATATTCTAGACTTACGGCAGACAAGGCACAAGATTATTCAGAAATAAAAATAGCTTTACTGAATAGATTTAGACTCACTGAAAAAGGATATAGGGTGAAATTCAGAACATCTAAAAAAGAGAGTGGAGAACGGTATACTCAGTTTCCGGATCGTCTAAGAGGATATGTGAATAGATGGGTTGAACTTGGAAAGACAGAGAAGTTGTATAATAATGTTGTAGATATTTTTGTTTCTGAACAGGTTCTTGAAGTTGCAGATAAAGATCTGGCTCTATTTTTAAGAGAGCGAAAGCCGAAAGATTTGTCGGAAATTACCAAGATAGCATACCAACACATGGAAGCTCACTCATGGAATATGAGGAAAGCAGATACGATAAGATCTACAACTAACAACCCCCCTATCAATAGTTCCAACCGAAGTCAGAGTAATCACAAACCCCATAACTCAAAGGTTAATCCTCATCAGAACAGAAGGTGTTACATATGTGGGGAAATGGGCCACATTGCACCAAACTGTAAATCCGCAAAGTCCCAACAAAGAACGAAAGCAGCGGGATTGAAAGTAGAATCCAAATCTGAAATACAGATACCAACTCAGACTGGTGCAGCGTGTATGGATGTAGGGACAAAGCCGAGTATGTGTGAAGTAACGACAAGAAAATATATTAAGTTAGAAAGTGGGTATGACCTTCCTATGGTCAGTGCCGCTTGTACCCTTGGTAAGTCTATGCCAGTAAGAAAAGGTTTAGTTGGAAGCCAACTCATTACTGTCTTAAGAGATACAGGATGTAGTACTGTGGTAGTTCGAAGAGATATTGTGGATGACAATCAATTGTTAGGTCGCATTCAGAGATGTGTTCTTTTAGATGGAACGGTACGCAGTGTACCAGTAGCCTTGATAACAGTGGATACCCCATTTCTTGTGGGTAAGGTAGAAGCCTTATGCATGGATAATCCCCTGTACGATCTCATTGTAGGTAATATTCCTGGAGCGTTTGATCCACAGAAGCCAAATGAGACATGGCGACTTGCAAGACCAGCAGCAGAGACGACGAAGCCAGAAATAGCTGAGAAGTCACGTGGTGCCGTTGAAACCCGAAGTATGGTCATCAAGAAAGACAAACCCTTCAGACCCCTCCTGGTGGCAGAGGCTGGCAGCGAACCAGTATCCCGTGGAGAGATTTTGGCAGCGCAACACAGTGATTCAACGTTGACCAAATTGTGGATGCACGCCAACAACGATGAACCACCTCGGATTAGTGGTAAGGCCAACCAGTCCAAATATGTTAAGTGGAAGGGCTTACTGTATAGAGAATTTCAGTCACCTAAGATAGAGTATGGCAAAGTGTTTAAACAACTTGTGGTTCCTAAAGAGATGCGAAACAAAGTGTTAAAGGCAGCTCATGATTCCCCTATGGCTGGACATTTGGGTGTGAAAAGGACTACGGATAAGGTGTTATCAAACTTTTATTGGCCAGGGTTAACAGGAGATGTACAAAGATACTGCAGATCATGTGATATATGCCAACGAACAGTGTCAAAAGGCAAGGTTGGGAAGGCCTCTTTGGGAGAAATGCCCATGATAAATACCCCCTTTAAGTGTATAGCAGTTGACCTGGTGGGACCTATTAATCCAATTACTGAACGGGGAAATAGGTACATTTTGGTGATAGCTGATTACGCTACCAGATACCCTGAAGCCATAGCACTTCCACGCATAGAGTCAGAGAGGGTTGCCGAAGCTCTCCTAGAAGTTTACACAAGATTAGGTATACCACAAGAAATACTGACAGATATGGGGACCAAATTTACATCGGATGTCATGAGGGAAGTAAGCAGATTGTTAACCATAAAACAGCTAACAACCACACCTTGTCACCCTATGTGCAACGGCCTGGTAGAAAGGTTCAACGCGACCCTAAAGAAGATGTTACATAGAATGTGTGCGGAGAGACCCAAAGATTGGGATAAGTTTTTGCCTGCTTTGTTATTTGCTTACAGAGAGGTTCCCCAAGAAAGTCTTGGCTTTTCACCGTTTGAATTAATGTATGGTCGCACGGTTTGAGGACCACTCTCCATTCTTCGAGAAATATGGTCAGGTGAGGAGTTGAATGATGAGGTTAAGACGACATATCGTCGCAGTGCTGACAAACCGGCGAATCTCACAGATTTTCGATTTTGGGATTTTAATTTGTTTAAGGTTTTTTGTGTTGCTTTTTCATATTTTGCTCTTAAATATTACAAATTATTCTTATTTTATAAGATTTGGAACTCCTTACTCCGGCGAATTCACCAAAACGGCACGATGTGAATCTGACATAGTGACGAATAAACGCGATTCGTTGGTTACCATGTTATATACATGTGTACTAAAACTAATAACGAGTACCAGTCAACATTTGGACAACTTTCGCGCCGGCAGTAGGCCTAAACATGTCACGTAAAAGATAAGTACTTTAAAACAATAATTAATACACAAATTAATAAATAAAAATGGCATTTGTATGTTATCTTTTTTGTTCGATCATTGTGAAGCCCAGGATAATGGCAATATTAAAATTGCACGCGCAACACTCCGTAGGCCTAACGATACACAAAGTCTCAGTGGCCACTGCTGTGCACACACAGCACAGTGCTGTACATTACTAGGATACTTGCCTAACGTTGTTAATTGTCATTATACGTTAGCTTATAGACTTAATTAATGAGTAAAAGAAAATTGATTATGGAAAGTTATAAAGAGAAAATAGCATTTAATGATGGGCTTCACAATTTTTTTTAACTCTACCGGTAACCTGACGCTACGCTACAGGTTGTTTGGTGAACATGTTTGCTTTCCGCACAATCTCATATGTTATAAGAATTATTTCGTTTTTATCTAAAAGGTAAACAAAACACTTACTTCAGTAGACGAATCAGTACTTTAAATGTCACAACTTTTAATGTCAGTTAACGTTTTAATAAATTTCTAAATGTTTCACGTTAACAATAATTGTTGTAATTCTGTACAAAAGTTCCGGGATAACACTGTTCATGATTTCTGCATAAGCAAGAAAAAATACATATACCGTTAAATGAATTATAATATTATGAGCTGCCAGTTATAAGTAGATTGATCATTGAGTTAGTCATTATGATATTACATCAATTTAATTAATTTCAAAGATATAATCAATAAATTCCAAGGCAATATTCCCATGGAGAACAGTGCAAATTATTGCATTTCTTTTTATCCCGTGTATGTTTGAATTTTGCAAGATTAAAATGAATTGATGAATCTATTACACAGCAAAAAGAGTTGTTTTTGTTAATACTTGTGTGGTATAGTACAACGAAACGTGTGTAAGATAGTGTTTTACCAACAAATCAATCACAGGGTTTTCTCAAAGTAAAAGAAACGTTTTATTTTGTAGTTTTATAAGGATCCGGCAATTAGCATTCGGAAACATGCCGAAAATAGGAATATGCATTTTCCCCACATTATGTTGTTTTCACTTCCCATTAAAACAATGGCAATAATCATGTAGGAATCAGTGATGTTGCAACACGATGGAATCTATTAAAAATGGAAAAGCCGCTAAATAAACGTCAATGATGCACATAACTACGTGTGACAAACTGACGAATATCAGGGCGCGCGCGATTCCGTAATTTTACAAACTGACGAATAGCATGAATCTAGTGACGAATAACAACACATGATGAATTGTGAGGTCCGACAAACTGACGAATAACTTTATGATAAGAAAAAAACAGTTTACAAACCATTTTTGAGTTAAAACAAATAAGTAAATAAAAGTAAAAGACCAATTTTCTTCCAGCATGCAATATAAAGTCAAGGTCTGATATGTGTACAGTTGAATACAACACCCACAAATGTGTTTAACTTCAACTGCGATTTTCTCGAATTACGGTTTCTACGTATTCGTCGGTATGTCAGCACTGCGACGATATCAGTATGTTATTAACTTAAAAGAGAGACTAGATTCAACCTGTGATCTAGCAAGGCAAGAGCTAGAAAAATCATCAAAACGCTACCGGAAGTATTACAATGCCAAGTCCAAAGATAGAAGTTTCAAGAAAGACAACAAGCTACTTATCCTGAGACCCACAGATCACAATAAGTTATTGATGCAATGGTCAGGGCCATATTCTATTATCCGACAGGTAGCTAAACATGATAAAGTTGATGTTGCAGGTAAAGAGAAAACGTACCATGCAAATTTGTTGAAGCTGTATGTAGAAAGAGCAGAGGAAGACGAAATCACAGTGGCAGGTGCTCTAAGTATCGCAGGTGTTGGCGTGATAGAGGTTGACAACGACGAGGCAGATGGTCTCCCAGCAGTTGTTCTACCATCTGTAGAGGCTAAGGAGAGTAGAAGCGATGTCCACCTAGGAGACAACTTAGATGTCCATCAGAGTGCCGAAATCCAAGATATACTAAAGATCCATGAGCACGTTCGCACCGACCTACCAGGTAAGACAAACCTCGCTGAACATACTATACACTTATAACCACTGATAATCCCATTAGATCCAAACCATATCCCACACCCCATGCCACACGTAAAGTAATCCAAAATGAAGTAAAGTCAATGTTAAAGATGGGTGTCATTGAACATTCTGAATCTCCATATGATGGTACTAACCGATTTTGCATTGATTACAGGAAAGTCAACAACATCACAGTGTTTAACCCAGAGCCGATCCCCAACGCAGACGATTTGATGGCAAGGCTGGGAAAAAGAAAGTTCTTTTCTAAACTCGACTTGTCAAAAGGCTATTGGCAAATTCCTATTGCAGATGGTGATCAAGAAAAGACAGCGTTTGTGACAACAGAGGGACTATACCACTTCAAAGTTTTACCCTTTGGAATGGTGAACGCACCAGCTCTCTTTACTAGGATGATGCGTAAGCTCCTAAGAGGATTCGACAATGTCATTAATTATATCGATGATATTTACATTTTTACAGAGAGTTGGGAGGAGCACTTGTATGCCCTTAATGAAGTTCTTCAGAGACTCGATGAGTCTGGGCTCACAGCAAGACCTTCAAAGTGTTTTGTTGGTTTTAGGTGTCTGGAATTTCTAGGTCACGTGGTGGGCAGAGGTATGGTGAAACCAAGACCGGCTAAGATTGAGCAGATTATTAATGCAGCAAGACCGGTTACCAAGAAAGAGGTAAGATCGTTCATCTTCATTGGTCTGCTCAGCTACTATAGGAAGTTTGTGCCAAATTTTGCGGCTATTGCGGCTCCACTAACTGACTTAACTAGAAAGGGTGCGCCCAACACTGTTAGATGGGAAGCGTCTCAAGAGCAAGCGTTTAAGACACTGAAAGCCCGCTTAGAATCAGAACCCATTTTGACACTGCCAGATCCTAATAAGCCATACATTCTAGCTGCAGATGCTTCAGATATAGGGATTGGCGCGGTGCTAATGCAAGAGCGCGATGGTACAAATAATCTCATTTGCTATGCGAGCAGAAAGCTACTGCCACGCGAATGTAACTTTTCAGTTATCGAAAGAGAATGTCTTGCGCTTGTGTGGGCGATCTCTAAATTTCATATTTATTTATACGGAAGAGAATTCATGCTAGAGACAGATCATCACCCATTATCTTACTTGACGAAAGCAAAAATCAATAACAGTCGGGTTATGAGATGGGCCTTGAGTTTGCAACCTTATAAATTTGTCATAAGGGCCATAAAGGGATCTCAGAATCTAGGGCAAGACTTCCTGAGCCGATGCACAACTTAACTTAAATTTTCACCAAATTTGTGCGAGATTGGGATATTTTTAATGTAAATAGAGCATAAATTCATCAAAGAAAATTGATGATAGACGGTCGGTTATCATCAAAAAAGGGGGCTATTGTCGCATCCTCCAGGTATTTTTCTTTAAATAGTGATTTATTTAGATATTTTTCTTTTGGTTGCTTTCAACGTGTATATGTAAAAAGTTATATAGTAGATATTTATATGTATCATTAAAATAACCCCAGAGGGCGCTATTTGAATGAGATAGTTAAAAGTAATTGGGTAAAACTGAGGGCGCTGTTTGGGTGGGGTTGGTAAAGTATTCAAGGAATGTGTGGGGCTTGCATGCCCATTGTTCACTTAAAGTATTCATCCTTTGTGAAGGAGTTGGGAGAGGCAGTTCTGAGAGGGTTGATCTCTAAAATTGACGTGGGTTTAGTTTTCTGGCCCACAATTGTGCCCTGTGTGGACACACATAAATTGTTTTTTTTTTTCCAGATCCTGTGTGGATCAGGAAATGTGATTTTAAGAAAGTGGAGACCCCTGGGAAACCCGTCCTGTGTGGACCTAACAGTACCGTCCTAAGTGGACTACTACAGTAAGCCGACTCAGCGTGACGACGCCCGGTCGGAAACCCAGCCGTCCCTACTCCGTTATACATTGGCATGCAACCAGAGAGAGGGACAGGACGAGCAGGGCAAGCAATACCAACCCGAGGGTGACAACCAAAGAAAGTGGCAAGTACTCAGGAAACCCCTCCCCCCCCCCCCTTCGGTCAGGCGAATGGCAGAGACAGTGGCCACACATGGACCCATGGAGAACAATATAGACATTGGTGGTGGGATATATCATACTGGCCTTATTGGTGTAATTATAAGTAACCGTATTAAATTTTGTTGTTAAATTTTGTTGTTTCATTTATGCATTAAAAACCCATGTTCATTTACAATTTAAACACCTGTTTTCCCCAAAACCATAACATTGCGTGACTGTCTCGCTAACCCTGCCACTGCAACCGTCAATCATGGGAATTTCGGTCTCATGGTGTGACACTATGCAAGGGAGGGGAAATGCATCCCTTTTCGTCTTCGAATTTAGAGATCGATAGTCTATACAAAGACGGAGTTGGCTGTCTTTTTTTCTCACCAAAACAACATGGCTTGCGTAAGGGCTTGACGAGTTCCTTATCACGTTGCGATCGAGTAAGTCTTGTAACAGATTCTTTACCTCAGTCATCTGGCTCGGAATGATACGACGGTAAGGTAAGTTAACTGGTTTGTCATCAACGACACTTATCTCGTGCGGGATCAAATCACCATAACCTAGATCAAGGGAGTCATGTTTACCTTTTATTGAATTTATTAGCACTTTGTGGGTAAAGGCAATATGCTTAATAATAATATAACATAATAAGTGTCATTGTGCTGTGCAAAGATCCCAATAGTTTTCACTGGATTAGAGGTTTCTTCCACAATTTGAATTAGGTCATTTGTTATGTTAAAGCCGCAATCAGTGAACCAAGTTCAACCAATAAAAGTCATTGTGCTGTGCAAACATCCAAACAGTTTTGCACCCTATTTAGAGGTCTCTTTCACAATATGAATGTTCTTGGTTAAAAGCCACAGCAATAAATAAATTTTTTATCTTTTAAATAAAGTTTTATTTTCATTGGATTCAATAGGTTGGTGCTATGGACAAAAATTAAGATTAATTGCTCCATAGGTCACTGTTCATGCTGATATGTAAAACTGTTGGGGATCCCCAACTTTTTTACAAAAAATATCTTCCTTTAAAAATTAGACTGTTTAAAGCTTAACCACTCACAGAGGATCTTTGTCCATTTCCAATACAACAGTGCAAAAACTTAAATTCTATAAAATTCTGTTTAAATTTTGAAATAAATCACTGATTGCAGCTTGAAGCTTAGTGGTACTCTTCACACACATACCACTGCAACAATGAGAAGAGCTGGTTATTCAAACATCCAACTTACGATTCCTGGATCTAACAGCCGAGGATACACCTCCAGGATCTCTGCTGTAGTTGGTCTGTCTCTCTTGATCCAGTTGTAACGTGGTTTACAGGTGTTGGCCATGTATTCTGTAAATTCAAATAACGTTGCCTTTGGTTCTTCATTATGTTTCATCCATGCTATTGCTTCTGTAACTAAAAAATCAATTGTTAACTGTCAAATTCCAGTGCTTATTTTATCATATAATTAAACATGAAAACTTGTCTTTTATGTTCAACAACCATTGTGCTTATAACTTATTTTATGGCCTGGGTTTAGGTTAGGAGTGCATTGATTTCCCATTTTACAGGAAAACCATTTTGTTTTGTGCAAAGAACTCAATATTGGACAAATTAAATCTTAAATGCCGCATGCAGAAAAACTCTGCCTGAAAATACTACTGACCATGTTGATGCCAGACCATATAACACCGGTATGGTCTACAAACAATACCTTAAATAGAAATATACATTTGTAAAATAAATCATGAATTTCCACTTTAAACAGTTAATCGGTGAGAAATAAACAGTTTGTATGTCAGATGTGGAAACTATGTTTTTTAGAGCTGCAAGTCAAAACCACAGACGTAAAATCTGGGGTGGAGGCTCCTCCGGAAGAGGCATGTGTTAAAGTATAGGGATTTTTGGTATTTAGTGATTTTCGCCACAATATCTACACTCATAGCCAAATCGGAGTCAAATGACTCTTCAAACAGGGTAAACGGCGCCTTACTCTTATAAAGAGTAAGTGGACTCTGAGGTACAGTCAATTTGACTCCCCTCCCGTAAAGCGCATTGCTACCGTAGTCTGGTCACTGACTCTACAACAACGAGATAGATGCAGCTGCTGGTCTCCAGTCTATGTAGCAATGTTGGTGGCCATCTTGCATGTCTTGTCGTTCATGCTTTCTGAATCGGTGGGTACACGGTGGGGTCAAGTTCTGAAGTTTTGTAAGTTAGGTTTCAAAATAATCATTACAAATCACGAGTGATCGGAGTATGCCCGTGTATGTGGTTTTAGGCATTACTTTTTAACTCGCAAATTAACTGAAATTCGAAATAAACTGTACAACAAAGACATCTGAATAGGCTACTAAGTTTTATTAAGGTTGTTAAGGTTGTCCAACCTCAATTATTGATTCCATTTTCTCAACAGATAAGAGAATTTAACCCTGCGACCTCTGTCAACGTTTCGATTTACACCATCAACGTACGGTAGCGGTTTGTAACCGCCCAGTGTAATACGTATGAATAACTACTGTAAGATATGTTTTATACCATTTTTCAAGCTGATAATCATTCCAGAGGTCTTATAGATTGTTTTAAAAAAAAAAAAATTAAAAAAATTACTTTACAATTATATTTTTTAATTTAATTATTTTTTTAATTACATTTTTTTTTTTTTTTTTTAATTTTTATATTGTCTTTCCAGAAATGTTTGTCCAAATGTTAGGAAGTTGATTTAGTTTTTTAGTTTCTGTGAAATCTCCAATCCCCCATTTGCCCAGTAGCCAATCTCTGCCCAAACACAAATAATACCAAAAAAAACTCTCTAAGAATGCATAGCCAGCCATCTGCGGTGTACTAGTGTAAGGGAAAATCCCAAAACCACGCCCCCCCCCGCGCGGTTTGTAACCGCCCTGTGTAATGTTCGTGTGAATAACGTACTGTACACTCCGTTTTATACCATTTTTCATGCAGAGCTACACCTCAGACAGTCCCTGAATGTAGTCCAGGCCAAATAATACCAAAAGAAACTCTCTAAGAATGCATAGCCAGCCATCTGCGGTGTATTGGTGTAAGGGAAAATCCCTAAACCACCCCCCCCCCCCATTTGCCAGTAGCCAATCTCTGCCCAAACACATCAATTCTGAGTTTGTTTATGTTTTTTTATTGGTCAATCCTTTCCAGGCACTGTCAAGCAACCCCTGAGCATGGATGATTGATCACAGATATCCTTGTAGACCAGGATGATTGATCACACAAAGGGTACCGCTGTGTCAAGGGATATGGGCTGTGTATACCATGTTTTGTACACAAGGTATTCCCTTGTGGCGAAGGGGTCATGGTATCTGGCTCATGTCTGGCTGAACTATAAACAACTACACTAAAGGGGCTATGCTATGTTGTTAGGCTATGGCTGATGTAGGAACTTGAAAAAAATTAGTTTTTTTGAGTGCTCAATTAAGAATTAATTAATTAATTAGCTAAAAGTGGCGGTTGACTACCGCTACCCACCCTTACCGCAGGGTTTTAAGCGCTTATCAGGGAGGAACTTGGCAGATTTCAATGTTGGGGTGAAGAGGTATTAGGCCTACTGTCTGCTGCTGATCACAACATTTCAGTGGCGTAGCCCCCACGAAAAATCCTCATAGTGCCCTAAAAACAAAAGAAAAAGAAAAGGGAAAAAAACCACACCCCTGGGCCCCCACTGAAAAGCAATGACTCTTCAATAAAGTTAAGAGTCATTATGACTCTGGAAAAGGAGTAAATGGAGACGCTTTAACGGAGTACTTTGACTACTAAAATGGAGTAATTTTTGACATAGTTGCTAGACTCCATTTGAAGAGTAAGCCTGACTCCGATTTGGCTATGAATGTAACTATCTTTGTAAGTTGGCCGTAGTGATCCCACAGACCCACGTTACTAATACTATGTCCTTTTGTGATCGTTTGGAGAAATTATCAAATATTGCACACAACTTTCTGTTAGGGAATAGTACATTTTAATGACATACCTGGTATTTTTTGGAAAATGAGCTACTAATAACCCGTACCTCGTACACTTTGTCTCATTTGTGGACCACTATGCAACTCACTGACAGCCTTTTTTCTCGACATGGGGATTTACACGTGAATCTCAGTGTGTGTGTGTGGACAGCGCGTTTCTCACTGTGACTGTACACAATACACAAAACATGTCCGCATACCTGGCGTACTTTCACTCGACCCGTCATCGCCGTGTAAGCTTCCCGGTAAGCTTCTTATATAATTTTGGGCTAATTTACCAAAAGCCAACTGACAGAATCACACACAGTTTAGGCCTACAGTACTTCTTCGCACTTTTCATTAAAATAAGTGAAACATTATATACTTACCGTCAAATACTTAAACCAAATCTTCAAATCCCCACTGCTCCAGTAACCCAAGCACGTCTGCCATTTTTTCCAGTAATTTCTGTCATAACAAGGCTAGGGTATATCGTGATTGGTTACTTTCTTATCACGTGCTTCAAAGTTTACACAACAGTTGTTGAAATTCAGTTTTGGCGGCAACATCGATTTATATAACATCAAATTACATTTACACAACCTATCATTAACACAACTTGGATATGATCACACAACCTTGTTCAATAATCACACATGGTTGTTTAAAATCTTTTCTACACAGCGGTTTTTTTTTACACAGGAGAATAACAGTGTAGTTAGTGGCTGCAAACAAATTCCCCCAAAAAACTTTAAAATTGGTGGTCGGATATGACATTCTTTCCCTAAATTTATGTCTACTTTTGAGAGATGGTTACATGGTGCTACCGCAAACTTAATTGCGCTAGACCCATGCACAAGTTACTAAGGTATTTGATGGTGGAAAGTATCCATTCAATTTAAAGTTTGCAAGTAATGTAAATATTCTGGAGGTCATTTACTGATAAGAATAATAAGAACAAAAATACTTGTTCTGTTTTAAATTCGTTATTCTCAGAGAAGGCATGGAAAAGGAAATTACTAAACATGTATAAAGGGGGGCCGCACAAAACATGCATGGAGAAAAAAAATACCTTTTTACTTAAATTTAATAAATATATATTTTTAAATTTATTTATGTCTGACATGCACATATTAGATGGGGGGTATAAACCATAACAATGTACTCATTTAAAGTAACAGTAAAACTCAAAGATGCAAAACTATAAAGTAATACAATTTGGTAGAGGCAATTTTTTACTGAATTTGACTGTTGTTGCCTCGTGAGGGTTAGGGCCTATGGGGGAGGCATTCTGGTTGTAAATATTGGCGAAAGAGTTAATATGACTTGTTTTTTTCAAACCTTGTTTATATTTTTGTAAGAGCATTTAATCATCTAAGTTTTAGTTATTTATCTATTGTGTGTTGTTTCCTACATATGAAATTTATACATTGTTTTTAAACTGAAATACAACTGATAGTATAATTTTATGTTATAAACCGGAATTTTTTTTTTTAAATTTCCATGGAATATCTATTCGCATAAACACAATACCTTCAATCAGAGAGTATAAACACTCATAAGAATAAGAAAGAATAATTGTAATTTTGGTTATTAATAACGGAGCGATGTATGGCGGGTATACCTGGTAGCAAGCACGCTCATGAATTGTGTCATGATAGATAAAGGTAAACAATTTCGATAAACTTGATGATGTTCATGAAACATTTGCTACGAGTCAGCGAATAGCTACAATTATTAGATGAACAAAATGACGGACGTGGTACAAGAATGGTTAGACAGGCTCAATGTAGCTATTTACAAGAAAGTCATTTTGAAACCATTTAAGGGTTGTATGAGTGGTTATGTCAAGAAGAGTCAATGGAGGGGTGGAGGAGGCTATGGAATGATGAACATTAAGATTCCCGGTTCAACAACACCCACAATGATGCGTGTGCATAGGCTGGCTTATATCGTACACACAAGAAATCCATCATTAACCCGGCAGTACGATGTGAACCATCTTTGCCACAATTCATTGCGCGTGAATTTCGACCACCTCTCCCCAGAGCCCCATGCCATCAACAACGTGCAAAAGACATCGAAAATGCACTGGGCATGGGGCGTACGAAAACTGTTTTTTTAATTTAATTTAAAAAAAAAAAAAAATATTAAAGAAAAAGTCACAAGGAAGCCACCACTTTATTTGCAGGACTACAAAAGGAATATCACATTATCATTTACAGTAAAACAATATAAAAGGGAGCACACAATGTTTATAGCGCGATAACATGAGATCTCCGACACTCCCTCAGACCATATCATACCGAGACACGATGAGCTAAAAAAATCGTATGCTCTGAATAAAAGGGGTTAGAATCGCCAAGAGCGACTGACCGATGTGAGCATGCGTCGTGGCAGATCAAGGTATTAATGGAGTGTCATTTGTATCTCACTTTTGGCAGAGATTAGTAAGTGACATTTCTAAGTCTAATCTCATTATTGAACAAGATAAGATTTGGGTGTTTACCATATCTAAATGTGGTAATACAAAGCTGGGCAATCGTGATAACGTAATTAACAAACATTATTAAGACATTTCTTTATTATCAACACCAAAGATGACATCTTCGGCACTGAGAGTAATGTTGTTGTTGACATTGGAAGAAATCACGTGGTTGACATTGTCCCAAACATACCTGTTTTTCTGGAAAAAAATGAAAAAATGATCAATGTGATCAATAACATTACAGGTGTCACATATATTAGAGTCTGCTTTACCCATCTTATATAGCATAGTATTTGTTGGATAGATATTATGAAGAATTTTCCAGTTAAGGGATATAAGACGCGCTTCATTGGGACATTGAGGGACTCTCTTCCATATGTGGTCCCAATTAAAATTGTAGTGGGGAAATTTGTTCATCCAAAAGTTATAACAAGTTGGCACAATGTATGTTGATTCAATCATGATATTTTTAAACACATTGGCGTTGCAATTATGAATGCGTATGTTATTGACATAATATTTCCTTAAACGGGTTATATCGTCATGACCAGAGCAGGCTTGCGGCTTGACATTGAATCCTGAACTGATAGCGTTTGATGAACTGAGATGACACCAGTGAGTGAAAATAATACCCCACGAGCACACGCAGGCCTAGACACATATCAACCAAGCCAACCTAACACTTCTAAACAGCAGATCCAGTCTCGTAAGTCCGGTAATGAAGATGACATAGATACTGACAATTCATATGTACCAGATTCCTACTCGGATTCCTACTCAAGTGAGGACGAAAGCCCACAAAAAATGGCGAAAACCAGAAGAATTAGATCTATAAACGTCTGAAGAAGTATTAGTATCCTTTGATGATGGTCTGGAAGGATTGGAAAGCAGGGTGAAGGAACTTCAAGCAGTTCTAAATATTTATATTTGCTACAAAACTGGGGAAAAAAGCACAACAGGGTATTTAATTCCTGGTACTGTTGCATGTTTTGCAACAAATTATTTTCTAATATGGCACAGCATCTGCTTGGTGTATACATCGCCGATGCAAGGAAGTTCAGCAAGTTGCAAAAGGTGAGCTTAGAGATGCAAAATCTAGGGTGTTAAATTTAACACCAAGGGTGTTACTTTTAACACTTTCCAGGTGTCATCAGAGGACTACACCCGTGGGTGTTAAAATGGGGACATGGGGACATAAATTGACTCATAACTCTCCTTTTCAGTTGACATTAACCCCCAGATAACTGAGAAGTACATGGACTTTGTCGAGCATTGTTTTACTTCAAAATATCTAACTATTCTAAGCCATGCCTACAAATGGCCATGGGCAAAAATGGGGCTCCTCTCTGACTCTGAGTCTGAGTCAATCCTCAAAGTGATGAAGTATTTATGAAGTGCAATGTAAACAGATGGTATGCATACACACAGGTACATGAACATTTGTTAAACTCCACTTCCGGCTCCAAAACGTCACCAACACAACAGTATAAACCCTATCGGATCGCAGTATAATCTTGCTCACGGTGCAAAATTGTTGATTTTGAACACTCGTTGCTATCTGTGTATGGGCGCTCAAAATTCCCATGCTCTCTAGACGCTTGCGTGAAGTTCAAGCGCCCTGGTGCAGACTAGCAACGAATGTTTGAAATCAACACTTTTCCCCAGTGAGCATGATGGCGCATTACTGTGAAAGTATTTATTGATGATGTATGGTTATGAATCACCTCGAATTGGCAACATCAATGGCAATCAATTTTTAAAAGGAGTGAGAAATTACTGGGTTTTAAATTTGAGACATTTAGGTGTAGGCCTATCGTTTGTGTACATGTACATGTACATACATAGACCAACGTAAAATTAGTCTTGCTTGTGTACTTGGCCCAATTTCACCGAACATGGCACATGTAGCTGCTTAGCACATAAAAATACTGCTTAGCATAGGTTACCTTACCAGCCGAAATGCCATATTGAAAGACTGAAAGTTATTGCTTGTGACTGGTTCCTGTTAATTTATGCTGAGCAGGTACATTTTTACAGCAATCTGCTTACCAGCTTTGAATTCATAAAACTGGACACTGATTGAATACTAAATTTACATGCATTTTTTTTTTTTGTGGGGGGAATCAAATTGGTGTAAATTGCAATTCTTCTTAAGGCTGGTGACAGATGTAAATGGGATACATGTTTTTTAGCTTTGTGCTTCTGTTTGTTTTCTGTAGATTGGTGATATTCTACGGCGGCTTGGGCTTGATGAGGTCATAAATATGTTTGAAGAGGAAAGGGTAGGTCAATGTTAGGTATTTCATTTAAATAATGAAATTACTATTATTTCCATGTGTGTTATATATTATTTTGTAAAAATCCTATTTCGTGGGGCCTTTAAATATGTTTTAGGTTGTGCCATGTTGATCAGTGAAAGGTACTTTAATTTGGGATAGTATTTGTAGTACTAGTAGTTAAGTTCATTCATGTTTATAATGCTACTGGTTGGATCTTAGAGATGTAAGCACCTTTTATCAATGCTGAAATGTTGTGATCTGCAATTCTGGACAATGGCAGTATTGTTGTTGCAATTTCACTCATTGGTGAAAGCCCCTATGATGCACTCATGCATGTAATTAATTTCAGTCCCTACAGTACCTGGCACTTTTATATCCTTCCCATTGAAACTACTATTCCCCCTTTTCAGTGTCTTGTTTGTGCAGCATTTATACTAAATAGTTTATGTTTTTCTTAAAGGTGACTTCCTCCATGGTTCCACATATGTCAGACGAGGAACTAAAATCATTGAGGATAAACAAAATTGGTGACAGATATGAATTGCGAAACCAGTGCCAAGCTACAGGTAACTTTTCATCATGGAAGATGGATATTTGACAATTTATTAACTGTTATTTTCTTTTTTCTCTGTTAATTAAATGTTCACAGCTCACAGTTTTCATATATATTTTGAAAACTATATGATTGTAATGAATATCTTCTAAAAACGAATGATGTGACACAACTAAACTTTGATGTATTTCCTGATTTTGACACCCTGTTGTCAAATCCTTGCTAAAACATTGCTACCTTGGAATAGAATTAACTATGGGATAGTAGTTTCAATCATTCCAGCTATTGTTTGCCTCAGGCCATGCATGCACCCCTGCTCCGATTCATCAATCATCAAAAGTGGGGTAGGCGTTAAAAAGAAAACTACATTTATGTTATTAATGCCTGAATTTTTTTCCTATGTTGTACAATGTTCCCCTATGTTGTTTTCGTATATGGTGATCAGGTGCTTTACTATCAAGGACTAACTGGCTAATAACAGGTGCTACATTGTTCTCGCAATTTGTAGTCTACAAGCCATGTAAAAAGCTCGTAAAACATGGAGTGAGTTAACATGGTTGGAAGGTTAAAACAAGTCCTGCTTGAAAAATTTGTTATGTTATACCTAAAGACTACCATCATTTGTTTACTATAAAAGCAAGTGTACCCCTAATAATTGAACCACAGGTGCAAAATTAACTATGATTTAATGCAATTGTTTTTCTTTCTAGGAAACTCATCCCCATCTAAAGATATCTTAGGGTTAATAAGCCAAATTGGGAAAAGAAAAAAGAAGAGGGCTCTATGTTCTTCCCAAGGTACGAGTTCAACAACAAGTTCCACAAGTGCTGGAGTTGGTGAACCTGCACAACAAAATGTAAGTACATGTACTTTATTATTTATACTTTCAAGAATTAGTCTAATGTGTTCTTCTTGGGCACATACAGTACATGTATAATTATGTGTATAAAATTTAAACCTCCAGAAGATCTGCCTAAATTTTATAAAATGCCATTATACATATGGACATGTACATACATTTGTATGCATTCCAAATGGCCCTTTTAAAATTTGTCTTAAGTTCGGCTTGAGATCACTTTGAAACTGCATTCGAAATGTGGGCTCCTGCCTTGGACAAGTATGCCATTAAATAGAAAATTAATTAAGGGAACAGTTCTTGAGGGCATGCATTTGAATATGTGTTTCTTGTGGCTGGAGTGAGTAAGCATTGGATTTGGACTGAGGACCTCAGAACAAAAAATGTCACAGAAAGCAGTATACTACCTACCACTGTGGACATGCACACATCCACAGAAGGTTTTTTAAATAGTTTTTCCCATCTTCTCAAAAACTAAGCACTTTGCAATATGTTTGTCAATTTTTCCTTATCTTGATGCAGACCAAACATGATGTGGTAGTCTCGGTAGGTTGGAAGCAGTACAACGTACGTCTACATCAATATGTGCATGTATATAAAATGAAAGGTGGCGGTACTCACGACTTGAAGATTGACCATGACTGTGATTATAAGGAAGTGCTTCTGAGACTACAGAACTTGTTTTTCCCGAATGGGAAGAACGGTAGCAGAAAAATTGAGTCGATGTCATCCAAGTTAGCTAATTATGTCGGTGATCCAGTCTCAGATGAGTTGTTACTTTTGGATGGTAAGCGTGTCCCTTTCACTATCCAAAATTATGTGGAATACTGCAAGACAAAGACAATCCGCCTGTATCTCCTAACTAAACACAAGTCAAAGAAAGTTAAGGTGAGTAGGGTAAGGATTGAACACTGTCTACTGAGGGTGCTATGCACTCTGTGTAATCAGTTATTATGCTTTGTATAACCATAACTGAAATTGAGGTGTTCATCTAGAAAAGAAAGATGAAAAGCCATCACAAAAGACTTTTGTGTATAACTACATGTTGCCCGCCCAAGGTGAAGGAGATGACCTCACCTCCGGGGGTACATTAAATGACTGCAGAAGAAAAGACAAAAGAGACTTGTGAGTTTGGATTTCTGTACAAACAATGCTTTCTTCCAGTCGAGTCATAAAAGAATGGCTTGAAGGGCCAGGGGCATTGAGTGCCAACTCACCAGTTTTCTATCTCCAGGGTGTTGCATAACTCAACTGCTGTTTCATGTTGGAGCACACCAGCTTATAACTTGCATGAAACAGTAGTCAACAATGTAAAACCAAAACATAATGGTACCAAAAATTAAAGGGGGTGATATAAACCCATGGCCTCTACATACATTTATAGTCTTCTTTACTGAACCTTATAGCAACCACCATCACCACAACAGCTGCATACCACCTCAGTACCTGTAATTTGTCATGCATTGAAGACAATGACAATGACAATGAATTTTATTTCCCTATACGGCCTCCACTGAGGCAAAAGAGAACTTTAAAAAATACAACTTTACAGAATATACCAAAGTTAGAGAAACAATAAACAAATTAATTTAAGATAAACTACATAGGAAAAAGACACAAGAACAAAACAACAACAATACAATACAGTACAGTAAAAAAAAAAAGCACAAAAAAAACTAGGTGCCAGAAGAGAAACAATACGAGCATTGTATCATGTAAAGAATGATGCTTTAAGTCATGTATTAACTGGGACTTAAATTGTGTGTGTATGACATGTACGACTGCCGAATGGGCATACCGCCATGTCCTTTAATTCGTGTATGTGTGCTCTTGTATAGAGGACATTTTACAAAAGGGACAATGTGTTCTCTGTCGCCGGTTCTTTATTCTCTGGTGTCTGCTGAAGCCACTTGTGTACAAAACCAATAAAGTTTTCTCCAGAAAGTTAAAGTCTAACAACAATATGAACAATAGAAGTACTCGGACATGTGATAATGCACAACTGTGTGTTGTGTGACTTTGACGTCATTCAATAACTCAACAATTACAGTTTGAATTTCAAGAGGAAATTTGGTTCGTGGAACAGTCTTGGTACAAAGACAGTAGAAGACTATTAAATTTGGTGCATGTAGGACCCCAGTCAATGTCATTATGGCTAAAACAAAATCAATGTTGTCATTAACTAGACATACTTAGAAATTCAACATGAAATTTGGTTTGTGGATTGGTCTTGGTACAAAGCAGAAGTCTATCGAATGTGGGGTACATATATCATGGTCATTATGGCTAAAACAAAAGAAATTGTGTTACCTCAATAACTCAGTAAATACTAACGAGACTTAATTTTCTTTGTGTATTATTCAGGGTACATGTACCTCACAAAAGCTTATTGAATGTTGGGCCCAAGGTCAAAGGTCATCCACAGAATAGCTCTAATGGAATTTCATGTAAAAGGGCAACATCCAGGTTGCAGGAACAGTTTACTAAGGGGCATTTGTGTTTTACTAACACATCTTTTCTTGTTTCCATATATTGTAGGCTCCCACAGCTTCCTTGCAACTTGATTCAAACGTAAGTTGTTTGTACCCTTTTTCAGGATAAAGTAATTGTTTTATTTGTTTTAAGTAAAAAAGAAAAAAACACAGGTAATTGTATCTTGATTATTAATGTTTTTTACATACAAACCAAAGATTCTTATATTTTACCTAAATCACATTGTCATGCATTTACTCCAACCTTTCTTTCTAAAAAGTTTTTGCCCCTAGTACAACAGAAAGGAAACATATTCCTAACTGTGCATTTTGTTAAAAAACACACTATTTTGCACCGCACATGTTTCAAATGTAAGTGTTATATTTAGTATCCTTTTGTATTTTTCTCACAGGAAAGTGATTCAAGTGATGACTTTGTAGATCCTGGCTTTGTGAGTAAATACTTTTGATTTAGGTCAATTTAAATTTTTGACAAGCTTTTGAAACTTGAGAGAATCGCTTTTGAAACTTGAGAGAATCAGTTCGGAAATAGTGCAGGAGTAAACATGCTTTCAGGGCCCTTTATTTAACTGTATGCACAGTTCACCTCTAAATCCCAATATGCACTTGGTTCAGCTGCACTTTGTATATTTCATATGTAGTACCACCAAACTTTACCCTTATATAGACATACTTGTGTGTAGCCTGCACTCAATGTATACAACATTTCTGGGTGATCATACATACATGTGATTCTCTGTGCAATTTTTGACTCCCAAAATGGTGGACAAAACAAAAGGGGTCTAAAGGGAATTAATTGCGTAAAAATTGGTTTATTGTTCCTGTTTCAAAAACCTGGTCACCTTTTACACCTACCAATGTTAAAATATTTGCATACATATACAAATCATAAGGATTTTTAAAAAAATGTTTTGCAAAAGTTTATTATTACTTTTTGTGTGTTTTCTAACAGTTAATGCGAGCTGTTAATGACAGCACATTGAACACGTTGCTCAGAAGCGAACCAATGTTGAATCTCCTCATGACATGCGGCATCCCAGTGAAGCCAACTTTCTGCCTGCAAGATCGAGACAATATCATCAAAAGCATATGTCTCTACAATGCAGTTCTTCAAGTGAATGCAGAAATTCTGCAGTTAAAAGAGGGATTAGAGCTCTATGGTATGCTTGAAATGTTTGTATTATATCCAAAGGATGGAAAGCTGATTATGTGCTACAACGACACATTTGACATGACAGGTGGTGAGTTTCTGCAGCAGCTTAAACAGCCAGTATTTTCTCCTGAAGGAAGTAACATCAAAATGCGTGAAGTGGATACTTTTGCATACTACACCCAGTTCCTTGAAGATTTGGAAAGTTCAGGTACATGTGCAGTACATACCACTTTTATTGTCAAAATTGCTTAACCTGGTACTATAAAAGTGGATTATTTTGCCGGAGTTAAAAGTGAAAAAGTAATTAAATATTGACGTCATTATTCTTTCATTCATTCATTTTATGGGGGAGAGCTATTTCCTTATTCTGTGCATTGTGAAAGGGTAATGCAGTTTTTCTGATTTCTTACCATTTGTCTTTTACCTTAGGTGTAATCTGTGTTGATGGCAAATCAGTATCTATGAAAGATGTGCTGTCTTTCTTGACTGGTGCCCCATGCTACCCAGTGACAGGATGGCCAACTTCACCATCTGTTGAATTCAAGCGTGATTGCTTTGAACGCCATATTCCACTTGACAACCAACCCTGCAATTGCTATCCTACTGCTTCGACGTGTACTTTCATCTTGACGCTCCCCCTTCTCTACAAGTCATATGACTCATTTCAGACAGCCTTTGCCAAAGCTATTTTGTATTGCAAAGGATTTGGACAATTTGTAAATGTCATGTAAAATCATCAAAAGATATTTACATACATGTAAAGTCAAGTTGTTATAGTCAGTATTAAAGTTTAAATTTTCTAAATTGTTTCCGAAAATTAACACCTAAATTTTTCAATTCTTTTCAAACAGAAGCACAAAATTAAGTTTGATTGACAGTTTCAAATACAATTTCAAATACTTAATCATAAGACTTTTCAATGAAAGGAAAAAAGGAAATAAACACCATTTCTTATAGATCACAATTGTTTAATGTATAAGTTGTACACATGATTGTTATATATCCAACAAATAATATGCAGATCATTTTATTCAAAATTCTACATGTAATTCTAAATGTAAAAACAAAATAGATCATCGATTATGATACTGGTGATGCAAATTTTTTAAAGACTATTTTAAGAGTCTTATTTCATAATACTAATAGAAACAATAATTTCAATGTATAGAAGGTACATAAAAAAGTAACATAACAAAAGTACTTTCTACTTCAGTGATTGCATAATAGCCCTGCATTTAAAATACCTTTAGTTTGTTTTGATAAATCAATATTTGAAATTATGAGTCATTCCAGGACCCTCATCAGGATCACTGTTTATGCTGATAATCCTTTGGAAGCTGAAATAGCTCTCGATTAAGGTTCTGTTATGAAAAAAACAAGAAGCATGTAGCAGAGCTGACATTTATTGTTTTTAATGTATAAACCAATATCAATCAATGATTATTGTTAAAGTAATTATCAACCCTTCGGTAGAATGAATATTTGTCACAACCTACCTGACATAATTGGTAGTTACCCTGGAAGCTTCTTGTAGAAATCCATGTTTACAGATTATGTTGATTCGAGCATGTAGGCAGAATTAAAGTTAAACTATACCTGTGCACGTTCTCCAAAACCTAACATTACACTGGTACGGCCTCGGGTCCGTTTTAACAATTCAATCTTACATGTACTCACTTAAATTCTGCATCCATGCTCTAGCCAATGTAATCAGGACACATTAAGCAGAAAATACTGCTTAACACATTTTTTTCAATTTGTGCTACATATGGACATGCCTGTTGAAGCAGCTCATATTTTTAAGAGTTACTTGTTCTACCTTTAACCTGAGGGTTTATATTATATTAATTGTTTTCTTGAATAAAACTTTAGTTACCTGTTTTTCAACTCATAAATGCATGCTCGACACTGACATGAAAATTGTAGTTTGTTCATGTCTTGCACTGTATTTTATAATCGTAAATCTGTATTCATTTTATATTTCTATATTCATGTAACTTTTTAGTGTTAAGTGTTTTATTGTTAACTCAAATATGAAGTACCAATGTGAGAGAATTTCTGTCAATATCGTTGTGATAAAACTTCTTTTTGATTTAGTGCTAACCTGAGGTTTTATATTACATCCTTTCAGATGTGAAGTCATTCAAAGTTTAAAATTTGTCATAACTTGCCAGCCACTGTACATTATATAAATAATACAAACACACACAAAATGCAATACAAAAATATATGTATTTTTCAAATAAAACTTTATTCATCTGGTTTTAAACTCACAAAATGCCTTCCCAAGCACTCAAATGAAAAATTGAAGTGCCTTCATGTCTCAAAATTATTTTTATAATCATAAATCAGTAAATAGTGCAATTGATGATCATGTTGTTATTTGTTTAGTGATTTGGTGTTAACTCATAATCATTGTATCAAAATAGGTCATCCAAATTGAATTTGTATGAAAAAGTTATAACCGAGTCAACTCACAGCATGGTAAAGAGGAAGTATATGCTTTCCAATAACATGTACTTGCATCTCTGTTGGCATGAATGACGGAGTGCCAATGTTTAAAAAATGTCTTCCAAATGTCCTTTTGGGCTCATGAAAGCATGTAAAAGCATGTGTGTTAACAAAAACCATTGCTACTTGAAATCTGCTCAAACTTTCAAAACACTGGCACTCTGCAAGTAAGGTATCATTGTAAAGCAGATATTTCCCTTGATACAGTTGATTAGGTTTGAACTTTGTTATACTAAGCCACCAAAGTTGGATTACTGGTACCTTTTTTATTTGTACTGTAGTACTTGATCTGTGATCAAAAAATAACAAACAATACACATTTCAACAATTGTATGTCAATGGGCTGTTGTGTTCCAGGGGTGTCCCTCAATATGGGCAAAGGATTACTTTTAATTGACAATCATGATCTTGGGAAAAAACGGATGCAATCTAATTGGCCTTTTCACAAAACGAATGAAAAAAAGGTGTCAATGTA
This sequence comes from Zoroaster sp. YZ-2022, assembly GCA_029582265.1. Taxonomy (NCBI): domain Eukaryota; kingdom Metazoa; phylum Echinodermata; class Asteroidea; order Forcipulatida; family Zoroasteridae; genus Zoroaster; species Zoroaster sp. YZ-2022. Next base: position 69,076,350 of record CM055816.1, read on the forward strand.
GGTACCATGCTGCTTTCAGCACAAAAAGGTTCTACATTGTGAAGGTTTTAATACAAACTACAGTAGATGATGTTCATTGAAGTATTCTTTAAAAAACATAATTATGTCATACCAGTGCATATGAATGATATCCCAGGCAATTTTCAAAGAATAGTTTTTCTGGCTCTATTAATAATAGGTATTACAGATTCCACTATTAAGGGTGTACCAGTAAAAATTGGCATACCAGATTTTGTCTAGTGCGAGTATAATCTTAATTTTAATCTGCTTATTTATTACTGTAAACTTGAGTATGATAGAATCACAACTATGACAGTTTCTAAGCAACTGCAAGCACTTTATCATCTTTGGTATACAACTTCATGAAGACATACTGAAAAATGAAAAAATTACAAAAAAGTACAGATAAATGTGGGCTACAGGGGAGCAATATGACATTCTCTCTCGGCAGTCAACGTGTTAATTCAAGAATTCCTTCTTTTAGACCTAAATAGAAACGAACGGCTTCTTGAGGAGTATGTGGCATGGCAAGTCCATTACGTTGTACAACATATTCAGCTACCTCCACAAACTCTTGAGAACAACCGAATCTGTTCAGTTTTACACATATACCTTGCACCGCTTCCACATCAGTCAATGTTACATCATGTTTGTAGTCGTGGGTATCTATGAATGGGATAAGTCATCATTACCATCATTAAAACCAATACCAGATTTACTAAACAGTTGTTCACAATAAGATTCATTTGCAGAGTGATCAAAGTGGTGGTCACATACTTTTGAAAGATTAACCCTATAGGGGCACTTCACAGCCATTGAGTGTCAGGTCAGATTGATTCAGTGACAGTTTGCATATGTTTCATCTTGTCTTATTGATCAGGGTTAAATTAAACATCTGCAATTTTATAATTTTAATGGCTAATGCAGGGTATGGTCAGTTTTGTTTTTCATAGACCGATCATTTACATTTAAATCAACCTTGAATACATAAATGTGTGGAGTGAACAAATATCACCATTATATGGCCCAATTTTTAGCTTTATCAGAAATTGTGCAAATGCGACGACTGTAATAATAAAACATTTTATCATTGAGTTTATATATTTTAATTGGTAACGTCTCCTCTACTTAATCATGTTTGTGTTAAATTTTTTTAATTGAGTTACCAAAAGCTTACATACCATAAAGTTCTGGTAAGAAATACATCTCATCTGGTTTCCCATGAGAAGCAACACTGTTCTTGCATGGACGGATGTGATGCTCGTTCCATAGTTGTCCAACTTGATGTAGTTCTGCACGCAGCAACCCAGTAAAGGAGAATCTCATGCACTCTCTAAAGTGCAAAAAGCAAAACAAAATGACCACTACAATAATAAGCACGCAATAAAACCATTTCAACTTACTTAAAAGTCAAGTGGTATCAACAATTTGGAATAAAGACAATCTAGAATTACAGTGACATCCAACTAAGAGTGAGTGGTAACCAAAACTGGTCATATACATCAAAGGGTTTCAACAAATTTATAAAGTGAATTTGGTTTAAGGTAGCAGAAAATAAACTGGGGGTACTTACAGTTGCCACACAGATGAATTATCCAATAACCCACTGTCACGCATGTCTTTGAAGAGCCTCAGCCAGAAATCAATTGAACCAGATCTCATACTACCCCACCACCGCTCAATTCGCTGTGAAACAAAATGTCACAATAAATTAAGATTTGTCTTGTTATTTACTGTGAAGCAAGATCACATTAAACAAAATATATTCCCCTCTCTCATGATAGCTACAGACAAAGGCATTCAGCAGAAAAATTGAAACATGCTGGATCACAAACGGGTTACTGAAACCTGAAAAAATCAATTTAAAACAATTTTGACACTCACTGGTTTTGCAAAGGCTAATACCGACTTAAAAGTAGAAGAGAAAACACACCTGGTTTGAGGTCGACTTCCCATATAAAAGCTATTGAATCCTGCCCGTTCGTCTTCATGGTAGTAACGAAATGCTATTTGGATATCTTCAATCAGTGTATTTTCGGTTCCACGATCTGTTCTTATGACATGTGGAACCCCTACAACAAATTAAGAAGTAAAACAAGAAATGGAATACTTATTACATGTTCATGACAACAGACCAAGGTCCAATTTCATGTCGTTGCTTGCCTAGAATTTGGGGCTTACTGGCCAAGCTAATGCACTGGACTCAAGTTCAGATGTTTTCATAGTGTGGGTTCGTGACCCGGTCGTGGCACATGTGTCCTTTAACAAGACACATGACCATCATTGCTCTGTCCTTCAGATGAGATATTAGGCCGTAGGTCCTGTATGTTTTGTAATGCACAATACTGAACCCAGGACACTTATCGTGAAAGAGAATAGGCAGGCAAATATCCATCCTGTAAATAGGGCTCTTGCGCTGTTGGCTGTTGAATAAATAAATAAAATTCCCCATGTACCAAAGTGGAGAAATTTGCCAGTAAGCGCATAATTCAGGGGTAAGCAGTACCATGAAATTAGGTCCAGTACCAAACCAAGCATGCTCACATAAGCACATGTTCAATAAAATGTATGCATTCCTATAACTAGCAAAAATACACTGTATATTTCTTGCCACCACAGTCTCAAAAATCTCATTAAATGCTTGTTTCAGTAATGACTGATAAGTAACAGAAACACAGCTATTATTCGCTGCATAGAAAGATGCTGTAAAACAAGTACATGTGTAGCTTGGTAAAACAAAACAAAAATAGCCTTCATGCTTAATAAATAACAAGGGCTTTTCAAATAATGGTTTTGAGCACTGTGTCTGAAGCCCTGCACAATATCCCATCAAGCAGATGAGACAATGCGTATAGAGTTTAGCAATAGATAACCTGAGCTACATACATACAACACATTTAAGAATAAAATTTACCTTTTATTTGTTGTACATAGTCCACAAAATATTGAGCAACAACCTTTGGGTCATTATTTGTTGGTCCAATCTCAAGCCACAGTATTCGACGAGAAAACCTAAAAGAAACCATATTCAAAGTATGGTTGTACTGTCAACATTTATGTATAAAATATGAAACACTTTTTCACAGATGATAGCAAATACTTTCAGTGACATATTCATGGCCGAGGCATGATATTTCGCTTTTGTAAGGCAATTTCTCTTTGGTAAAGGGAACCTTTATGAGGAAAATATAAATGTCTATTGGAATATTTCAAGGGGCACCAAGGCAATATGACCTTTATCATGCTGCAGCCTTTTTTTGTTCCCTATACATGTATATGCCCATTCACTATTATAGTACTAGTTTCATAATGTAGAAGGTATCAGACTATACTTGCCCCTCCAACCATGATTTGGTTACATTGATTTGAATGGCAGAAAATAAATTGGCTAAAGGTCTATGACAAGAGGCGCGGAGGCAATCACCTGCTGTCTCCATGAAGTATCAGGCCTGATGGCCATTCAAAAGTTAATTACACATGGCAATAAGTAGACAATAGCAATATAAAAATGGTTATAGGATAATAGACATATGAACTCACCCATCAATAGCACCGTGAATGGCAAAACCATAGGGCTTTAGTTTGTCATATCCATCAATATGAATGAGGTAGTGGGGTCCCTTGTTTGTGTACATCCTTCTGCGAAATCGACGATGCGTCCGAGCTGCAACACCTTCTGGATCGAGCACTCGCAAGAACTGACGAACAGTTTCTCTGTTGTATCAAAAGTATTGAATATTTATATAAATATGAATATTGATCCAATTCTACACCGTCTGTTAATGTTTGGTTTGCAAAACATTTCCTTAAATAAACAATATAAATTTAGTTTGAGGCATGCACTGACATTGAAAGGTATCTCTTGATGTGTTCTATGAGACTGGTCAGTGGAGGAAACTACAGATTATCTAAAAATTGGATTTGAAACTTTGCATGGTGGAAGGACAATTTAGGAATTTGCGGGTACACTATGTGGATAAAATCTCTTCTTGGAAGAAATGATGGCTCTGAGAAGAAACAGGGTGGTGCAAAAAACAAAGATTAATGTTTTGGACATTTTTGTACGTATGCATTTATCACAAACACTGTGTGCTGATTAAAAGTACTGTGTCACATGTTATAAACTTGTTCAGGGTAGATTATATTGTGATAGTAAAAAAAAAAAAAATCACTAATACATTAAGACAATGTCTTCCCTAGTGTGAAAAAAACCATTTATGTTTTAAGTATAACACATATTTTATATAACACATAATATTATTAATAATAAATAGTTATTAACACATTATTTACCGGTTTACATGTAGGTGATGATATCTACGGAGTCGTTGACACATAGCCCGATAACCACAGCATGAACCACTTCCATTTAATTCAGTCTATGAAGGGTTAAAAAATTTACCAAAAAAAATATCTGTCTTTGTACATAATATTTAAAAAAAAAATTCTGATCCCAGCACATCAACTGTGTAACATGAAGCTTTCATACATGTTTCAAGCAACCTCTCAGCTATGTATGCATACACACTTTTAAGTTCCTTGATTTAGTTTTGTGGTAAAACACTTTGACAACAGATGAGATGGATACAGCTATGACAATTCTTTTATACTGCAATACCAAAATATACATACTCAAAGACCATGAAACTCACCAAAAGATAATGTATGATATCTGCATCGTCAGACTCTTGTTGGCGTCGTCTTAGTCCAAGCATTTTAAGCATTCTCTTTATATGTCGAACACTGTATGTACATGTACAGAAAGAATTATTACAAAACCACCAAATTCCTTTTTTTTTTCATCAACTCGTCTCCCCTCTCAGCTTGCTCAAGCTCACTGTCTGCAAGGCCAGAGTTCACAAAGCACTAGAAAAAATTATGCACAATCATAGGTCAATTACATGTGAGACTTACAGAGTCTATTAGTCTTATTAGCAAATTGTGATGTTACAATATCACTATTGTGAAAATGAAAACCATGAGTTCAGGTCCCAATTTTACAGAACTGCCACAGGAATTTATAGGCCTACTGAGATCAAAATTTGCTAAGGAATAAATAAAAAATTACCAGCCTTTTCAAATCAAAATATTGAGCTTAAATGGATAAATAATGCAACATGTATGGGTGCACATAGGCCCTACACAAAGTTTGTGGGCATTATTAAAACAAAAGTAAGGTGTTTATCAGAGCATAAACATAGCTATGGATTGCTTTGGTCTTGATTTCAAGGCTGTGGGATATCTTTGCTTACAAATACCCACCCGCTGCTTAGCGCAGTAGTAGCGATGACATTGCACAGTCTTAGATCTACTGTCTGATCAAGCCCTCCACACACGGCCATATTGGAGTCTACCAACGGTCTACACAAATCGCCCGTATACTTTGTCCTTGCCCATGGCCCGCTAGGGACTGTCATCTGTACATACACAGTCTAGTCTGTGTCATCATTATCCATGCATGGCACACTACTGTACCATTGAGCTACATGTATTATAACATTTTAATAGCTCCATGACCATACATAGTACATTGGAAAAAACATTGTATCTGGTCCACTATGCACGATGGATGCTGCCATGTTAGTTTTGGGGCCACGATTTGTGTTGTGAGACTCGGGTATTGGGGGTTTCCTACAGTGGCATCGCTGGCGGGTCGTGGTATACAAGTGGCATTTCTTGTGCTGGCAGCGGGTGGGACGTGGTAAGCAAAACTGGCACACAGCCTTGAAATCAAGGCTATGGATTGCTTTGTCATTTCCCACTACCTTCGTTTAACTCCATGTCTGTAAAACAGAAAAGAACATATCACTGGAACTGTACAGTGCGTATCAAAAAAAAGGTAATCCGAATTCAGGGCGTTAATATGCCAAGGTTATTTAGTTTGACAATTTACATGTAGTGTACCAAAGAAGAGGAACTCCTCAGCTTTCCATTGATACCTGTATCGATCCATTGCTGTCACACATGGCCGAGTACATTGTTATTGAGAATGGCAAATTCAAATCGCATTTTTGCAAGTTTGGGTAATCAGTTCAAGGCAGTCTGAAATGGACGCATCACTTGACTGCCTAGATGATTATGTAAGATTTTTAAGCTAGTTGGAAAGATGGTACAACTAACGACTGAACAGCGAGTTTTCGTGATTACAACATTTCACCAAACTCACAGTTTGCAGCAAACTCGCGATGCTTTCAGGGAACGTTTCCCAGAACGGGAGCCCCCAGCCAAAACCATCTGGGCGAATGTTAGAAAATATCAAGAGTATGGCACTAGCCTCAACCGCAACAAGGGAATTCTGGCAGGAGGCGCACCGGGCGATCAGAAGGTAACATTGCAGCAGTAAGGCAGCAAATTTTGGAGCATCCTAGGGACACCAGCGCAAGGCGAAATGGGCTGAGATTGCCTTCGGCGACATTCAACAGAATCACGAGATTGGACCTCCACCAGCATCCATATCGGATTCATCCGACATCAACTTACGCCAGGAGATTTTGCTAGAAGGCTGGCGTTTGCCAGATGGTTGATAGCCCATACCGAGAGATGTAAATTTTCTGCGGAATCTCGTAATCGGCGACGAAGCTGCTTTCTCCATGAACGGCAAGGTCAATACGCATAATGTTCTTGAATATGCACCAGCAAGACACCCCCCCAGAATTCAATTTTGAGGTTAACATGAGTCGACAAAAGTGGACTGTTTGGTTGGGACTTTGTGGAAGTGGTCATTGATCGGACCGTTTTTCTTTCAAAGGAATGTCAATGGTAACATGTATCTGCAGATGCTCAATGATAACGTTTTACCGCAGCTGCAGGAACACTTTGAGCGACAGGTTCATGGGGTCTTCAGACAACTCTGGTGGGCCCAAGATGGCGCCCCAGCACATCGCCTTATCGCTGTCCGAGATCGTCTGAGGGAACTCTTTGGCGAACGAGTCATCGCCGTCAACCATGAGGTGGAATGGCCACCAAGATCACCTGACCTCACACCATGTGACTATTTCCTTTGGGGACATTTGAAGAACAAGGTGTTTGCAACTCCTCCCCGTGATCTTGATGAATTGCAGGGCCGTATTCGAAATGAAGTGGATGCTTTACGCAATAATCCGGCTATGGTGAGACGAGCAGTGCAGGACATGCTCCGTCGCTGTCAGCTTTGTGTCGAAAGGGAGGTGGACATGTTGAAGGTGTGGGTGCATAAAGGGCAATGTTAGAAGAGATTCTTCTTGAATAATGTCCAGTCATTCCTAAAGAAAATCTGGTTTATCATACTGACTTTCACTAATTATCCTGCCTTGCACTGATTACCCAAACTTGCAAAAATGCGATTTGAATTTGTCATTTTCAATAACAATGTACTTGGTCATGTGTGACAGCAATGGGTCAATAAAGGTATCAATGGAAAGCTGAGGAGTTCCTCTTCTTTGGTACACTACATGTAAATTGTCAAACTAAATAACCTTGGCATATTAACCCCCTGAATTCGGATTACCTTTTTTTTGATACGCACTGTATATCCAGCGGTGAAGTAGTCAAACAGAAGCCGTTGAACATCATCTGTAGAGACATGGTCAGGAAAAGTATGAACTGACTTGAACAAATGTTACCAGGACAACAAAGTGAGGGGATAAATAACCTCTGGACTCGTGCTCCATCCAGTTATTATCATAGTAGAGCAGAAAAGGATATCTGGAATGATTTCACATTGGCTTAAATACATTTGAAATTTAAACAAAGGATACTATAAGTCTGAGCTCCAAGTCCTTCCACCGCAGCCGGACAGTAAACCGGGAGTACACCTACAACTTCCAAGGGTCCTTTGAACATGAACAGCAAAACCTACAGTGTAGGAAAATGAGGAAGATATCTGTCTACATAAATTACCAAACATAAATTCAATTGCAAAGGTCAATTTTCACTGTTCATTAACAAATTTATGCACATGCACTAAACCCAGTAAACTGGGGCGCTGTACTCCTTTAAAAATAATCTGCGGTCGTACTGGCCCGCAGATGTCAACATTTTTTTGAATCACTTTAAATTAAGAATGTTGTGCGATCATGACCACCGCACCCACATCCACATGTATCCGACTAGCAATCTGGCAATAGCATGACATTGACAGTTCAGTAGTATACATTAACATCTAGTCTAGTTTTCGTAGGCCTATAGTTATTGTGTAGTAACTAAGTGTAGTAGATATACTTGAATGCCAGTCATCTCGTCCCCCAAGCAAAGTCGCCCCCTACATTACAAAGTCACCCCCTAGCAAAGTCGCCCCCAACACAATGGCCCCAGACTCTTTTTCGATGCAGCATCATTACGAATACGAGTATCGTTTAACAGGTCATCATTCATTCCTGGCATCCCATGTTTAAATTTATGTAATCAAGTTAAACAAAGCTAATGATCAACCTAACGTCAAGTAACGTAACATTCTGAGACTTAAAAGATTGTAAACATACCAATAACTGCATCGAGCAAGTACACCCCATTGTGAAGCCTAGCCGCGGCCCGCGGCCCATGGCCGGTGGATAGATAACGACGAACTCTATGGACGAGGTGCAGACTATACTTAATGTACCATGCCTCGCCTGAAGTTAGAGATCAGGGTGTCTAGGTGCCAGACTAAACGTGTGGTTTACGGACACCCCAAGTTGCTGGGAAAACAAATTCACGGTTGAGCGGGTTCACGAATATTTATACATGAATATTTGCGATTTGCGGCCCAAATCGCAAATATTTACGTGAATATTTACGCAAATATTTGCGATTTGGGGCAGAAAACAGGAATATTCACGTAAATATTTACGTGAATATTTGCAATTTGTGCCCCAATTCGTGAATATTTACGTGAATATTTGCGATTTAGGCACAAGTCGCAAATATTCACGTAAATATTTACGTGAATATTTGCGATTTGGGGCACAAATCGTGAATATTTACGTAAATATTTACGTGAATATTTGCGTTTTGGAGCACAAATCGTGAATATTTACGTGAATATTTACGTAAATATTTGCGACACGGCCAATAATCACAAATATTTACGTGAATATTTACGTGAATTTTTGCGATTTGGGGCAAAAACCTTGAATATTTACGTAAATATTCACGTAAATATATATGTTTGATGTCCCTTCAGGGCCACCATACATAGGCTACTTCATTTAAGTTATCAAAGAAGTTGTGATGAACACAGCGTGAATTCATAGAGTAATCCAGAACTGGAAACGACTGTATTTAGTGCTCACATAGGGCCTAATAATTATTAAAAGCGGTTAAATTTTTCACGTGAGTTAAAACGTAAAAGTTGTTTTCGGTTGAGAGTTTACTAATTTTTACAATACAAGAACGTTTAAGCTGATGAAGGCCTATTCCAGTTGTTTATAATTAAATCACAATTTAATACAATGACGTCCATGCGACCTCATGAAATCATGGTTTAGGTGTTTGGGGGAATGTCAAAAAAAAAAGGGACAAAAGGAGAGTTAGGCCTATAGGCCTAAAAAGTATAACTATAACGTAGCCTAAACCAGTTTTCTGACGGTTATTTTAATTAATTTCTTACATTTTACATTGTTGTAATGTGAGGGTGTTGATCATGTTTACCCCTGAAGTTGTCTACGTTAGGTTATTTTCATGTCAGATGACGTGGTGTTGCTGTTAGTGTTATGATCATGATTACTTAAAATTATTTTTCTAAGGGATAAACACCTCGGATGTCTCAAATCACAGTCTCCACTTGATCTGCACAAGTAATTATAATAGGCCTAGATGGTCTAATTTTGGTCGTAACATTGATTTAAAAAACACATAATTTTACACAATTTATTATTTTATTTTATTTGGGCATAGGCCTATCCCTATCCAGAGTCTACTTCGGTCTGTAGTCAACTTCTCGATCCAGCTGATCTCCATCCTATGTTAACTCGGTCCGAATTTTATGGTTATTTATTACTATGTCAGGCTATAATTTTTCTCAAAATTACCCGTCTTTTCACAGAAACGTGCCCTGACGTTTACTGATTGCAAAGAAAAACAAAAAACACCCCCCCCCAAAAAAAAATAAAAAATAAAAAATCGACAGAGAGGGGGCTGTTCACTATGACCTGTGACTTTGCCACAGTGAACTTTGACCGGATGGTCATGCCTTTCTCTGTATTATGTGTACACAAGTTTGTGATGTACTTGCACTGTACATGTATGTTGTTAGATTGGTCTGTGAACATTGTGAACATTGGTAGGCCTATCCAAATTTGCTGTGGTAAGTTGTACTGGACTTCCTTTGTAATTGTAACACACCCTCTCCCCCTAGCCAGGTAAATGTATAACACTTGACAGGTTGGTCATGGCTAGCTTGGTAGTGCAGAAACATCTGTTGACTTTCTCAAATAGTAAAAAAAAATATATATATATATATAATACTTGTAGTAAAACTAGTGGAACGCTGGTAGTTGTAACTCCGAATTTCACGCGTTATGCGATCATCAGACAACTATATATACCCGGTATACCTTACGCTCTGCTATTAGGCTATGCTATTACTAACCCAAGTATACATACTCCCCCAAAAACAGGTTGTCCGATGGTTAGTTTTGCCTGAATTTTTTTTCTTCAGACTTTTGGGGCAGAAATGAATGAAACATTATGACACTTAAAATGTTGTGTGAATAAAAAGCAATGAACTATTTACGTGACGTACAATCATGTGACCAGTGACTATCATTCATTACTGCTAGAATTAGAAGGCACACTCTCTAGTGCTATCATTTTGGGGGGGGGGGGGGGGGGGCGTGCGTAACACTATGGGTTTTGAATTAGAGCTTTGATAGACGAATTACATAAAACTCAAATTTCACTTTCTCAAACCAAACTTTCCCAAAATAGTTGCCCTGGTTAATTTAGTTCTGTTTAAAAATCATCAACAATGGATTTTGGACCATCGGACCCAAAAATTATGTTTAAAAAATGAGTTTTTACTGACCACCCTCGCATTCCCGATCGACGAAAACACAATTCATGCGTCACGGTAGTCTTGATTAAGAGACGTTTTTTGCCATTCATCCCACCAGTGTGAGATCGCCCTCTATTGGCGGGTTTTACGAACCACACGGTATGAACGGCAACACCTGGGATAATCTGTTTCAATCCTCTGTTTCCAGCATTGCACAGTCGATATGGCCAAGGTAATCCCAAGATCAAAAAGGAGAAGGATCCAAGATCAAGTCAGTCAGCGTTGCACAGTCTCAATGGCAGATGTAACCCCAAGATCAAAAAGGAGAAGGATCCAAGTTCAAGTCAATAATCACATTAACTGGATCAACACAGAGTCTGCTTACATGCTACATATAGCTAATGATGGAAGCGACGAGTGCTTGTCACAGGCTGACGGATTGTCTCCTTTACAAACCAATGATGCTCCATCCAATTATGAAGAGGTACATGTTGTACCTTCCAGCCCAATCGCACCCGAAATAATTTTTGAACAAGGGCAAATTAACATAAGTGACGCTGATAGTGATAGCTCATTACAACCACTTCCAGATTATTCATCAGATTGTAGTGATCAGATTGATGATTCGTTGACAGATTGTAGCTTGCCAGGTAGCGAAGATGAGTTTCAAGATGATCTAGCTGACTGGGCTGCCAAACACAATGTTACCCATTCAGCACTATCAGCACTTCTAAGTATTTTAAGGAAAAAATACCATCCCAATCTGCCGAAAGATCCTAGAACATTGCTTGGGACAACAACCAATATTTCAACTGAAACATTGTCAGGTGGCACATATTACCATGTTGGGATTGAAAAAGGTGTTTTGTCCATACTAGATGCAACATATCTTGTGACAGATAATCAAATCAAGCTTCAAATAAATGTGGATGGGCTGCCCCTCTTCAAAAGTTCAAGTGCCCAATTTTGGCCCATATTAGGTATGGTGCAAAATTGTACCAGCAAGAAGCCTTTCCTAATTGGGTTGTACTACGGTAATAGTAAGTCCACAAGTCTTGAATACCTGCATAATTTTGTCACGGAAGCCAGACAACTTGAGAGCGAGGGCTTTATGTACAATAAACTTAAAGTTGTAGTTGTGATCTCAGCAATAGTGTGTGATGCTCCGGCTCGTGCTTTTCTCAAGAACATAAAGAGCCACAGCGGATATTCAGGGTGCGATAAATGTACTCAACATGGTGTTTATTTAGAAAAGGTAACTTTCCCAGAGACGGATGCTACCCTCCGCACTGACGAGTCATTCAAAGAGATGACAGATAAAGTTCACCACCTAGGGACATCTCCACTTGCCGAACTTAATATTGGCATGGTCTCAACCTTCCCAAGCGACTACATGCATCTAGTGTGCCTGGGAGTAATGAAGAGGCTTCTCAGGCTATGGTTAGAAGGTCCTCTTAGGAATATGTTGGGTCCTCGTGTCATTGAGAATATCTCCACAGTTTTAGTGACACTTCGGCCATACATCCCGTGTGAGTTTGCCAGAAAACCAAAGGCTCTCAAAGAATTCAAGCGGTGGAAAGCAACTGAGTTTAGAATTTTGTTGTTGTATACTGGCCCGCTGTCTCTGCTCGGTTGTTTGCCCGATGTAATGTACAACAATTTTATGCTGTTTGCAGTGGCTTTGTTTATTATGTTGAGTCCATCGTTGTGTGATGATTACTGCCAGTTTGCTCACGACTTGCTTGTGTTGTTTGTCAAGCACTTCGATCAAATTTATGGCCAATCCATGATCACATATAACGTTCATGGCTTAGTTCATTTGTCAGAGGAGGTCAAGAGGTATGGCTCACTAGACAACATTTCATGCTTCCCGTTTGAAAAAAATGTTTGGGTCAACTTAAGCGAATGGTAAGAAAACCACAATCTCCACTGGAGCAAGTAATCCGTCGCCTGTCAGAGCAACGTCGGACAGACCCACCAGTCACAAAGGATCAACTCCAGTATCCACATTCCTCTGGGCCATTGCCTAGGGAGTATAAAGGATGCTCTCAATTTTCTCAGCTGCACCGTCCTGACTGCATCATAAAGACTTCAGTTGGTGACATCTGTGTCCAAATAGATGACAGTGTTGGTGTTGTTCGGAACTTTTGTGCAAAAGGCAGTAAGACATATGTTGTCTTTCAACAGTTCCTACATGTCAATAACTTTTTTAGTTATCCTCTTGAATCAAGCAGAATCGGGATTGTAAGAGTGAAATGCCTAAGTGGAGAACTGCAAACCCATCTTGTTTCAGCAATTACAAAGAAATGTGTAATGATGCCTTACAAAGACTCTCACATAGTTGTTCCATTTCTTCACGGATAAGGTGTTGTACACTGTCTTGTTAAGACTAAATTTTGGAAAGTTTCCATGGATAAATTTCCAGGACCATTGATAGTTTCTTGAAATTGTTCACGTTTAATAACACTGGAAGAACCTTTACCTGTCAATAGGGGCGTCACTGCTGTTGGATAAGAGGTTGGCCAGCTTTTTGGGAAATGTTTGCGTATTAAAGTTGCATGAGTTTTTGGCAATTTGCAAGTACTATGGCTGCCTGATAAATGTTTCTTTGAAGGACCATATTGTGACACTGTTTGGGGTCATGGAAGCTTCTTATACTGGAAAAGTTGGCTGACAACATTCTGTGTGGCTGCCCAAACTGTAGAGGTCAAATTCAAAGTTGGATATTATGTGTAACTAAGGGCACTTTTACATCAGATTCAGTACTCCCCCAATAATTAGATATGTATATCAAAAGGTGGCCCATATAAACTATGTTATCCGAGACATTGAGAAAGCCCAAAGTTTACAAAGCATTCTCTCATTCTCTGTGTTGCACTTGTATCACAAGTGCATAAAGTTAAAAGCTGACTAAAGGCTATCAGCCTTCCACCAACAGCTGCTGGCTCATGATTACAGTAAGCTCCCAAAATGTAATATCATAGCCATTGTAAAACCATTTTAGTAAATTTTAAAAGTTTGAATTGAATAGGACAATTTGAAAAAATTACTGTTTTTGCCATATTTGTACAATGTAATCGTTTGGGTATAATTTTTTCTTAATCTTGATTTTGTTCCGTCCTGAATTTTCAAGGATAATTTGTTTAGGGATTTTTAGATCGAAACAATCTCCATGCTTCATGTTGAACAACAACCCTAAGATCTATGCCCTGGAAATTTATGAGCTCATCAGTACTAATAATCCTCTATCTTTCAGCATGGGGTTCTCTGTGGTAATATTCACTGAAGAAGATGGGGTCGCAATTATTTGCACGAGTTGGAGGTTGGATGACAACAGATGCTACTGGCCTCCGTTTCGATCATCTGTCCGTCTGGAGAAGGCTGTTAGAGGAAATCAGAAGCCAGAGGCAGATTGGACTGTTCACGCCATAAGGGTTTTGTCTGAAACAGGTTAGTTATAAGCAGTTGCTGAAAGTATTTTGATTTCTTATTTTTATTGGTGGGGTGGGGGAGGGGCCGTAAGTGGCAAAAATGGGAGTGTGTGGTCCTTCTTCCTCCCCTCCTCGCTAGCTTGCAATAGAAATTCAGTGGGGGGGGGCACTTTGTCAAAAAGGTTTTAAAACTTTAAACTTCATCTTATACCTATACTATTTCACCAGAGTACTACTTAAATAGTCCCGGCGAGTTTCTGCCTTGATATCAAACTCGAACATTGTCATGCATGAAACCAGACTTTGAACACTGAGCTGTCCTAACACCCCTTGTCTCAGGCGCGCATCAGACAAACTGTACAAGTAATTTATTATCTATAATGTTTATGTTAATAGATTCTTATGAGAGAGCACGAGTACTCTTAACTCGTGCAGAAGAGGAATCTGACCTGCAGACTGATGATTACGCTGGTCCGTCTAAAAGGAAAAAGAGGTAATTTTGCTTTATGCATGTCTGTACATTGACAAAATATTTGACAGTAATACTATAAACACGATAAAAGGTTTCGCCCTGCCTGAAGAAATCCACGATTGACTTTTTGAGGCAGGATTAAAACCCACAACCTTTAGGTTTCTCAGTCGGTGAGTGGCCGATTTGGATTCATGTATAGCAGCGTGTACTACAAAATAATGGTAATGCATAATTGAAGCAGGAGATTGTAAATTAGAGTCCCGTCCGGGTCACATGTGGAATTTTCTCCATGTTAATTAGACTTAAAACGTCAAGGATAGTGCCTATGTGGGTGAGACATCATGTCAATAGTTAACATTCAAATTACTGTCTTTGACACTCAGCAAGAGAAGAGGTACATGCAAGGCCTACTCATTCGTCATATTGGGCCATTATTGATATAAAATATCAACAAATCCAATAAAATATTGCTGGTTGTGTAGAGTTCACATTTAAAGTCCACTGGAAATAAATAAAATGTTTGGTCTGTCCATGCTACTTAAGGCAATGCGAACCAATTTGGGAGTACTTTTGATTTAATACCAGTCAGTGTCTTCCTTTTGGCCAGTTATAATTTCCATGATATTTCCTACTAAAGGACGCTGCTCTGATAAACGTGCAAGGCAGCGGAATGGAAACAAAATAGCATTCATGTAGTAAAAAGTGAACTCACAAGCATTGCCCAGGAAAGCAGTTTTACTAAATTAAGAATTACTGTCTTTTTGCTAACTATGGACCTACTCTGTAGTTAACAAGCAAATAATACAATAAATAGACCTGACGTCAGAAAAAGACTAACCAATCAAGCAACTTTTTTGCACAAATTAATTATGATGCAGTAGATTTTGCCTTGCATGACATCACTGATTATCATGAGTTATCATCAAAAACAAAAATGTGCCCCAAGCATACTACAACACCTCAAAATTGGCATTACAAATGGGAAAGTAATGGCAGAATACAAATGGCAAAATACGAAAAAGTTTTTAGATTTAAAAAAAATCCTATTTCCAGGTGCCTTTGAAAAAAGGTTTAGAAGAAGAATAACTACTTTGATGATCCCCTAAGTAATGTGTGAAAATTGCAATAACACTCTTGCATATTTGATTTTTAGGATAAACAGAAGATATCTTTCGTCTGAGGAAGAAGACATGATCACTGAAGTACATGTAGCAGCACCAGCGTCTCCAATGCTACCATCTCTTCCCAAGACTCCACCACCCGTGCTAAATGTGACATCTAAGGAGCCATCAACATCAAACGCAACCCACCAAGCCCAGACATCAACACTTCCTCAGACATTGACAGTGACTCCTCCAGCCAGAAGACCAGCATCACCCTCTGTAAGACAGCACACTCCAGCTAGGGCATTGACAGTGACTCTTCACGTCAATACGCCTGCCAGACCAGCATCACCTTCTGTCAGACAGCACACTCCAGCTAGGGCATTGACAGTGACTCCTCGCGTCAATACACCTGCCAGACCAGCATCACCCTCTCTTAGCCAGGAGAATGGTATGCAGTACCTATTTAACTCTGATAAGATATGTACTCTGGGACGATGTGAAACCCAATATGAGGCTTGTTATTATTGTTGTTGAAGTCACTCTGTATACATGTATGTGCCCACATACTTCTACATTATTATTTATTCAGCTAAAACTGAGAGAAAAAGCACGAAAAACAATAACACAACCTACATAAGCAAATGTTCCCATCATCTTGGTGTAATTTAGAACAAATATAAGTAGAGACATATATGCATTTGTGTTGAATCACAAACGTGCGATATTCGACTATTATGAATGTCACAAAGTCACTTTGAAAACAGGGTCTGGGTGGGCAGATTGAAAATACATGTAGCAACAACCCATACAAAATGAATAGATGTCCTGCTGTTGGCGCAACACCTACATGAAATAATGGAAACCCCCCCCCCCAAAAAAAAAGTACATTCATTTGCTCAATATTTTATACCAAAAACCAATGGGTGTCCAAAAAAAACAGTAGCATAAGTTTTGATCAATAAACATCTGTTACTGTTTCCCACGGTCAGCATGGAAGTTTATGTTGTACATCAGACCTGTAGGCAGCTTTGGAAGAATATGGTGGTTGTTTTAGGGGGAAGTGGACTCTTGGATAAAAGATTTTGTTTCAAAATCGCCAAAATAGTGACCTTCAACAATACTTCATTCAAAAGTAATTTGAGAAAATGCATGGGGCTTGTACTAAGCACAGGGGACCGACCTTCTCTTTCAACAAATATTGATGTACCTTGGAAAATACGAACCTATACATGGACTATAAATCTTACCATGTTATGCTATACAAATTTATATTTAAATATTTGTTAAGTGCTGCTTCAGTCAATCGCTGAAGATTAATTAATCCCAAGAGGTCCCTACCTTTGACAAACATGTCATTCATTTTATTATTAATTTTATGATTTATCAGATAACTGAACTATTAAGGTTTTTTTTTTCATTTATTATTACATGTAAATTAATATTAACCTGTTTTTACATTTCAGCTACTCAGCGCTTAATCCTCAAGCTTCTGACTGAGCTGAAAACTGAGATGCGAGGTCTCAAAAAGCAAATGGACCAGTTATCTCACCAAATCGAAGCCCGACAATTATTGGTCGATGATGAGTTTGTTATGCCTGATGACTTGGCATTTCCACTGGAAACGATTGATGACCTGAATGCTTTGGAACATTTATTGGAGACCAACAAGGAGCTAGAGAAGCATCTGGTATGGGTATAATATATTAAGCTATATGTAGGTGTATACATCTCTTGTCTGTATTGGAGCTGATTTAACCTTGCTTTAATTGTTTATGAATGCGTACATGTCTTCACAGAAGAGGTCTGCCCTTTTTTTGTATACAAAAATAATAATTGAAGATCTCTGCCCCAAAAGCCCACTCTTTTCAGGCTATTCAGTTACCATGTCAAATCACCCACCAAAATGCACAACAGCATAAACCAGTGCTTCCATGGGTCACTGTTAACGATTTGCCAAAATTAATTTGATGGTGTTCTGTTTGATTCATCAAGTAAAAACATGCACTACAATGTAGGTCCGCAAGTGTCTGTCACATTCAGGTTTCTAACTACGGTCCACTCTGCTAGCCCGAGGCTAGAAAACATTTAGCTTCTGAATTTATCACTAGCAATTAAAGGTTTCTAGCATTTTGAAGGGCACCAGAAACTTAGGAAAAGAAGAAAGTATTTAATATTTGATCCATTCTTTATTGTTTGTAGGTCGTATCATGGGCAGCATGTGGTGGTAGCACAATCTACAATATTATCACTCGTATTTTCGAGAAAACGATGACGAACGATGTCGCCCGACTCATCAACTGGACCGGGCAAGGTTGGAAAAGGTCATTTAAGAAGTTGCACATGAGAGCTGTTTTCGAAAGTGAGTACTTTTTAAATGAATCTATTGTAAAAAACAAAAACAAAAAACAAAACAAAAATATTGAAGAGAATAAAGACTACTTTCCAACAAAAATGTGGTTATTACACTGAAATGATTACCCTTTGCTCATGTTTTCCTGTCGTTGATCATACAGAATCCATCAGAAAGAACCCGCTAACCACAAATGCGACAGGTGCAGATGTACAAAGAGAGGTTGCGCACTACCTCAAGGGCTCAGCAGACGGGTGGAGGTCGGAAGGCTCGGATGGAGCGTGCCAACAACGGTGATGGCGATGTGCCTGGCAGAGTAGATTGAAGTTCATTTTTAAGGAGATTTGGCCTTATAACCAAACACCTTCTGTTTTTGTCAAGATAGTTCTTTTTAATATTAACCCTATCAGGACCGGGCTTTTTTTCGTCCTAGGGGGACCGGGGGTGGGGGCACATAGTGCCCCCCTCTGTATTTTCTAAAGTTTTTGGCCGATTTTCATAAAACTTCCCAAGATTGCTCCTTGAGCCATAATCTACCCAAAAGAAAAAAAAAGAAAAAAGCCACTATACAGGGCGTTTTTGGTGATTTTTTTACCATTTTTGGTAACAAATTTACATTTTCCCATAAAACTCAAATTTGTTGTCCAAATGATTTTAAAATCTGCAAACATAGATTTTTCGACACAGTCAATAGCATAACAACATTTTAACTTTCCGAGGACACCGTTGGGGGCGCCATTTTGTTTTATTCAAATATATTGAGTTCGCTATAACTTCAAAACACGGTAATGGTAAAAATAAACGGTTGCCATGGCAACAGTAGACCCCCTCCTGATTTTTTTATGACCCTAGATAATATTTAGGAAAAGCCACAAAATTTGGTGATCGGCCTCACCATTAAAAAGTTATGAGCAAAAATATCGGAGGTGGGACACATTGTGCCCCCCCCCCCCTGATAGGGTTAATATTTTTTCGGCCAATTGCATAGGTTTTGTACACAAATGTTGCTATCAGATAACTTAACTTTGTCAGCACTACAAGTTACGTGGGTCTTTCCTCACTAAAGGGGTACAACTTTACGTTCATAATGTGGCGGATTTACCAAATGCCCCGGAGTGATTACTCCCCCAGTGGTCACCCCAAACAGTGTGGTATCCCTTCAAAGTGACCCAAGACCGGTGGTGCAGGCCCGTTTGGCGGAAATGTACCGCCTGATACACAGGACAAACAACTGTACCCTCTTTCTTCTTTACAACTAGGGGACAACAGGACAGACAATTGACAGGACAATAGTACGAGTTATGCAATAATTAATTTCGATGTGTACTGGTTTATTAGGCAAGAATCAACTGCTTGAACCTCTTATAAATGATTAGTTCCCCTGTACCCGCATTATAAATAACCCCAAATTATGGTAGCCTCTCGCGCACAGCTAGCTTAACAAGCGCCTTGTATGTGTACCCTCACAGTTACAAGCCAACTAGCCCCCTTCCTCTATGGCTAAGCCCTCCTGGTTTGGATCTTCCTTGTTTAGTAGCCTCCTAGCTACGACGAGTGCCTCTCCCTAGAGCCTCAAAAAGGATCACCCTTCCCGAGTTGATTGACCAGGAACTAATCCCTAGTTCCCCTTGGCATCCCACCGTGGTCCCACTCTAGTGTCAAGACTACCCTGCAGTGGCAAACGCTCAATATGAAGCAACGCACACTTACTGTAGCCTCCTGTGTACTCTGGGGCAATCACTATAACACGTCCGTCCCGGACAAGATCCAAACGGCAACTGTTAGCTCTGATCGCACGCGCACACGGCAAGCGCTGCGTGCGGCACCAAATGCCGTACCGCCCTCCTTTGTTCACAAATGGTTAGTAACTGCGCCCGCTTGCGCTCGCCTTGCACAAGCCATAGCTCCATTTGCGCTACAAAGCCTCCTTATTTGCCTTGACCGTCCCGGTCAAAAAGCCAAATAACAAAATAATTAAGCAAATGATTTAATGACAAACTATCTGAAGAGGTTCAAGGATACATCATGGCGCATCCACAAATTTAAATAAGCGCCTCCAAAATTTAAAACATCGAGTAGACAACACCTCAAAAACAGATGCCTCCTCTTTAATTTTAACAAAATGAGGTGAAGTCTTTTTGAAAACTTTACCAAAACTTTAGATAAATATAAACCTTTAAGAACTTACGATAAAAAATAGACTTTAAGAAACTTATAATCACTATGAACTTTTAAGAAAGGTAAACTTAACAAGTCTAAGCTAAGGACCCTAGATGCCGTTGCTCTTGAAGTCGTGGTCGAACTCGACATCGTAAACTCGGTGCTGCTTGATCTCTTCAATCTTCTGTCCGTTTTCGTTGTACCGGGTGGTCGTTGTATCCTCCACCACTTTCCTCACCTTCCCCCTCATGGTTGGCAGTTGAATCGGCTGGGCAGGCTTTATTTCCTGCGGTGACATCGGCTCCACCTCTTGGGAGGTTCCAGCCTCGGCTTCGCTGTCCTCCCTTTGAGGCATCATCATCATTAGCATCCCTCGTGGCTTGCCTCCAGATCCACCAACCACAGGTTTGGACACCCCCATGACTTCCTCAAACACCGACATCGGGGACGGGGACAAGGATATTTCCACCGGCATCTGGACTGTAGCTGGAATAAAGAGATCCAATGGAGCACTAACCTCCGCCTGGCTCAATGAGGACACCGTCGCTGACGGGGTCTGGCGGCGTCCAACACCTCCCGTACCTACTAAGGGCAGTTCCCCTGCCTTCTTCTCCTGGGGAGGTCGGCTCCCATTATCGGCACTACCGCTTCCCGAACGAGAGCGATCACTCTTCTCCCGCTCAAGCATCTCTCTTGCCTCCTTCCAGGTACCACAGTCCCCTAGACCCTCCTTGACCAGCTTCAGTCGCATCGTCCTCGGCCTCGCCTCTCTTTCTGCCTCCGTTTCCAGCATTATCTTGTCCACCTCCACCAGATTTCCTGGGTGTTCCTTGCCGTAGTGGCGCCTAAGGTTATCCTTCCTGTTGGACCGAAATGAGCACTGGCGACACCAGGCAAACAGAGCTTTATCTAGGTGTTCTGTCCGGAAATGGCGGGCTAGGCTGGTCCGCTGTTGGTAAGTACGCTTACACCTCTCACACTTGTACTCTCGAGGTAGCTCCGGTCCGCCCATTTTCGTCTGTATACCAAAACGAAACAAAATAACGAAACATCCAATTAATTAAAGAAACAATTACTAATGTTAGACTGAGGACACACAGACAACACCAATTATCCCTGCAGAGGTTTATCTGTAACGAGGGGCAGTCGCCTCTGCCTCGGAGGATTCCTCCTCACACGCTCCTTATTTGTCGGAGTCCCCTGGCCAATATCCTCGTCAAGCCTCATGGCTTCTGTGTCCTTAGCCTGTGGTGGTCGCCGGTGCAACCCTTCATCCAATTTCTCTCTACTCTCAACTGGCGGGGGATCCATCGAACAGTCATTTGACACGTTTGGTTCAGGCTCCTCTGGCATCTCTGGTTCAGACTGGGCTTGTTGGTCCCGGTTATGCCGACCAGGTGAAGGTGCCGGTTGTGGCGGCTCTGCCAGCCACGACTCCAACGGCTGTCCTATATACACCTTTAGTCTGTCCGAATGCACTACTTGCATTCGCCCCCTTGCTTTTGCCTGTATCCTAAACGTAACGTCCGAAAGTCTCTTGATTACTAGGTAGGGGCCTTTCCATCGGCTCACCAGTTTGGGTGATACCCCCTTCTTCTTAGAGGGGTCATACAACCAGACGAAGTTTCCCACCTTGTAACTCGCCTCCATCGCTCGCCTATCATAAGTGCGCTTTTGATGCCTCGCACTCAACTTGAGTTCCTGTCTGGCTCGGTCATGAGCCAATTGCATGCGATGCCTCAATTTCTCCCCATAATCAGTAATGGGCTCGTCTCCCCTCGGAGGTGGCGTTTGCATCGTCAAGTCTATCGGCAACGCAACTTCCCGTCCGAGCATGAGCATATTCGGTGTCTCTCCTGTGGACTCCTGAGGAACTGACCTATAGGCGCTTGTCGCAAACGGTAACTGTTCGTCCCAGTCCCTCTGGCCACGGCTCGTGTCCAGCATCATTGACACTGTGGTTATTAGGGTACGGTTAAATCTTTCGATTAACCCTAACTCCCTAAGCATTGTTACTGAACAATAAAAATCCTTCAAAATCCTCCAACTGCCTTTGTTGTCTAGGGAGTTAGGGTTAATCCATCAGATTTGGGGTTGTATACTACGGTCCGGGTTTTCCTTATACCAAGGACCTTGCACATTTCTGTAAAGATAGCAGACTCGAAATTCCGTCCTTGGTCTGAGTGCAACTCCTGAGGTACCCCATACCGGCACACAAAATTCTCCACGAACGCTTTAGCCACAGTGGTCGCATGGCCATCCGGAAGGGCGTAAGCCTCCATCCACTTGGAGAAATAGTCTCCAACGACAGGCACCCATTTGTTACCCTCCGTTGTTTCTGGTAGTGGACCGACAAGATCGAGGGCCACCCTTTCCATTGGAGACCCAACTTGATATTGCCGAAGAGGCGCCCGCCTCTTCCTGGGAGGCGACTTCCGCTTGGCACAAATATCACATTTACGACAGCAGGCTCTCACATCTGCTGCCATTCCACTCCAGTAAAACCTGGCCTTTAGCCTAGCTAGTGTACGACTTACACCAAAGTGACCTCCACTTTTTCCTCCATGTAATTCCTCTAGTGTTGCCTCCCGGAACTCGCGTGGTAGAATCACCTGCCAACTTATAGCCTGGCCATCATTGGATTCCCAACGTCTGCTCAGTACTGAGTGTCGCATCTCCAATTGGTCCCACTGTGACCAGTAGACCTTAGCAGTTCCTGCCTTTGAGGACACCTCGTTCCAATCCGGGCGACAACCAGACTCTTCCTTTGCCTCTATCACCCAAGCCATCGTTGGATCCCTCAGTTGGCCTTCTCGCAATTCTCCCATGCCAACGTGAGGCTCCAATTGGGTGTTTCTTGTTGTCAGGTTCTCAGATGCCTCAGTCCCCTTGTTCGGGAGGCATTTCTCAAGTCTACTGTCAGTATTTGAACCCTCGCTTCTCACTTCATCAGTCAAGACGGGGTTCTGAGGTTCCTCGTCCGAAAGTCCGCACTGCTTGCATGGCTGGCGGGAGAGAGCGTCGGCATTTCCGTGTCTTCTCCCAGGGCGGTGAACAATCTCGTAGTAATACTCCCCTAAGACCTCCAACCAGCGAGCTACTTGGCCCTCAGGATTTTTAAAAGTGACAAGCCAGCGGAGCGCTGCATGATCGGTACGAATTAGTATCTTCTGCCCATATAGGTACTGCTTAAAGTGTTTCAGGAACACAATGATCGCCAGGAGCTCCCTCCTAGTAACGCAGTAATTCCTCTCAGCTCGATTGAGCGTCCGGCTGCCCTATGCAATAACACGCTCTTGTCTCTCCTGTACTTGCGACAGAACAGCCCCAATACCGACGCCGCTCGCATCCGTGTCCAATACGAATTGTCCCTTTGGCTTGGGGTAGGCCAGAATAGGTGCCTCCTGTAAGTGTCGTTTTAATGTCTCGAAAGCGTCCTGGCAGTCATCGCTCCAGATGAAAGGTCGCGCCTTCTCTGTCAGCCTGTGCAGTGGGCGGGCTATATCCGCGAACCCTCTTATGAACCTCCTATAGTAAGAGGCTAACCCTAGCAAGCTCCCTCACACCCTTGACATCCGACGGGGTTTTCCATGATTTTACTGCCTCTACCTTTTCAGGGTCCGTGGATATCCCATTGGAGGAAACAACGTGTCCCAGGTACATTACTTCCCGCCTGAAGAGATGGCATTTCTTAGGTTTTAGTTTGAGATTCGCAACACGAAATCTCTGCAGAAGCTCTCGCAAACGACTGATCTCTTCCTGTACAGTTTTCCCATAAACAATGACATCGTCCAGGTACACCAGTAATGTCTCCCACTGGAGCCCCGATACTACCCTCTCCATTAGTCTCTCAAATGTGGCGGGGGCATTGCACAGGCCGAAGGGCATAACCCCCCAGCTATACAATCCACCACGCACAACAAAAGCAGACTTGCGTTTTGCGTCCTCATCTAGCTCTACCTGCCAGTAACCAGAGGCTAAATCTAGTGTAGAAAACCATCTGGCACCGGCAAGTGCGTCCAACGTGTCATCGATCCTGGGCACCGGATAAGCGTCTTTCACAGTTTCCGCATTGAGCCTCCTGTAGTCCACGCAGAATCGTTGGGTTCCGTCTTTCTTCCGCACTAAAACCACATTCGATGCCCAGGGGCTATCCGACGGCTGAATGATGCCTCTCGCAAGTAAATCACTCACTTGCTTGTCAATCTCTTTCTGATTACAGGCCGGCTGACGTCTCGGCCTCTCCCTAATAGGGTGGGCACTGCCTGTATCTATACAGTGTTTTACCAGGCCCGTCTTCCCAATATCATCATCTCCCTTGGAAAATACATCAGCATAATCGATAAGTAGCTGAGCAACGGTTGCATGATGACACGGCTCCAATTCCTCTGTCGCACGATTAAACAAATCCCGGAGGTGGGCCGGAACTTGAACTTCCTTTGCAACGACTCCGAAAACTTGGTGTGACTCCTCGATATCCTCATCGTCCACAGGTGTTAAGTGACCCGCAGTTAACCCACATCGCAGGACACATTTTTGACTCCCAGGGTTAAGTACCCGCAAAGCAACTGTGCCCCCTTCCGTGTTAACCAGAGTCCTTGCCAAGATTTGTCCCTTCTTCTCTAGATCTCCACCACCCCGTACTGGCTCTACAATTCCCGCGCTGCAAGCCTCCAATGGTGTGGCCATTTTCCCGGGAATTAAGTCTCGTGTCCGGGTGGTATAGTTGTGGTCTGCGAGACAACAATCCCACCGCTGCCACCATTTGTGGCGGATTTACCAAATGCCCCGGACTGATTACTCCCCCGGTGGTCACCCCAACAGTGTGGTATCCCTTCAAAGCGACCCAAGACCGGTGGTGCAGGCCCGTTTGGCGAAAATGTACCGCCTGATACACAGGACAAACAACTGTACCCTCTTTCTTCTTTACAGACAATTGACAGGACAACAGTACGAGTTATGCAATAATTAATTTCGATGTGTACTGGTTTATTAGGCAAGAATCAACTGCTTGAACCTCTTATAAATGATTAGTTTCCCCTGTACCCGCATTATAAATAATCCCAAATTATGGTAGCCTCTCGCGCACAGCTAGCTTAGCAAGCGCCTTGTATGTGTACCCTCACAGTTACAAGGCAACTAGCCCCCTTCCTCTATGGCTAAGCCCTCCTGGTTTGGATCTTCCTTGTTTAGTAGCCTCCTAGCTACGACGAGTGCCTCTCCCTAGAGCCTCAAAAAGGATCACCCTTCCCGAGTTGATGGACCAGGAACTAATCCCTAGTTCCCCTTGGCATCCCACCCCAGATAGTAAGCTTACTTCGGGCCAACGTTGGCTAATGGTTGATTAATTGGCGGTTCATCGGTGTTGGCTGGGATACCTTGGCCTAACGTTGGCCCAATGATGAAATGTTTCGATGAAGTTTGGAAAACATAATGACCGTTGGCCCATCGTTGGCCCACTGGTGGTGATACAACCGTCGCTGACGATAACGGCCCTATGTTGGCCCTACCATGTTATGCCTACCGTACAGTATTTTTATAGATAATAAAAAAAAAATTGAAAAACATGAATAGGGGGGCCTACATAAAAAAGTTGTCCAATAGAATAAGTGTTTCGTCGAAGAGGAAAAAACAAAAGGTTTAATAAAAAAGGTTCGTTTCTTTAAAAGGCATTTGTTATAGGCATCTTTTGGTCTCCTTTTAAGTAAGTCATTGAGTACCATGTTATCGAAGATTGTACAAAAAAAAGATAGAAAAAGAAATACTGCACGCTATTACATTGGTGGACACATGCAAATAAGTTGTCCGATATATTATTTACCGCCCAGGCGAGCGCGGCGTGATCGACGAATGTACCGCGCAAATTACGTGCGTCTCCCCGGCTCCATGGCAAGTTGCCAATCAACCTCGTTTGCGCATGTAGTGTTTTGTTTTTGCCGTTTTAAGTATTTAATTCGGGGGCATAACCGCATACATGTGTGTGAGGTTGATACAGTTACATACATCGACTGTGACATGTGATGATGATGCATGCTGCGCCATTTTGTACACACAGCTACAGCCGGCCATAAAGGACTGTCCCAGTGTGCTTAAATGCACGACATTGCCGTAAAGCCTTCCACGTTACCTAAAGTTAATCCTTACAAAGCTTGCCCAAATTTACCATCAAAGAGAGCGTGATGAGGTATGTTGACAATAGCTTGTTTTTTCAAGCCAATTTCTTGAAACCATGCATTTTGTTTGTTGTACTAGGCCTATGTAAAGTAAAAATCAAAAAACTTGCATTTGAATTAACAAGAGATTTTAAGATTTTACTTTTTGTGCTGTCAAATTTGTTTTTTGCTCTTTTTTTTCATAAAATACAGGATTGTATGATTATTCTTGAAAACAATTCTGACATTCACTGAATGTTCACTGATAATCAAGTTTATCAGTACCAATCTCCCAGAGAATTGTTTCCATCAATAGGAAATACTTACAAAGTCGGGAAAATGGCTCTGCTGGATAAAAAATGACAAAACAAAAGAACACGGTATAATCACCACGTACATGGTGCATATATGTCAGTTTACAAGGCCAAGATAAAATTGTTTGTTCAGTGTTCCACTTGCAAAAATTACATAATTGCCTGCTTGTGTAAAAATTATTTTTATTTGGCTACAAAACAAGTTTTGATTTTTATATCGGCCTACATCAGATAAGTACATAGCTAAGTTTCCGTCTAGTCTATATTGAGAATAAAGAACAATAATTCTTGTGAATTATTTTCAAGGGGCTGTTCGAAGAAACCCATCTGTGCAATCTGCTACGAATGCAGAAATCGATGAGGTAATCAAGGTGTGGCTTCGCTACTCCAAAGACAGAGAAGGTGGCAGGGCAGCAAGACGGGCAGCTGTGGCTGAGGTGGCAAACAAGAATCCTGATGCTCTTGATGATCTGTCCACCGAGGAGTACAGCAGCAGCAGTGATAGGGAGTGAACATTGTTGTTACTACTACAGGGTGTTTCATAAATAGGTATTCTTATTTAAAAGGGTTAATATGGCCAGACCTTTATGTACTTGAAATCCAATGGGCTTTGGTAATAAAGGGGAGGCTAAGAGCTTTCAGATGACATCTTGACATCGTTGCTGTTATTCTATACTGAATACCATTGTGTTGAAACTGTGATGCTTTTGAACCCAACAACTTGTCCATTTCTTGCTTTTCAATAATTTTTATGGCGTTTGTGTGTAGGTGGATAAAGCCTGACAAGTTAACACAAGTTTTTTTATTGCATTTTCAACACAATGGTATTCAGTGAAGAATAACATCAACAATACCATCAAGGTGTCATCTGAAAGCTCTTGCTTCTAATTATTACCAAAGCCCATTGAATGTCGAGTACATAAAGGTCTGTCCATGTTAACCCTTTAAAGTAGGATTACCATTTTTTGAAACACCCTTTGTGTATTTGAAATTATTAAAGTCATTTTGGATGTGAAACTTTGCATGATGGGAAAACAATCTAAAACTAAGGTTTCTTCTGACACCATATATAATAATCCTTCTTTGACCTAGTGGTAGTTCTGAAAAAAAAACCAGCTGTAAACTTAACTTTTGATCTGTAATCTCTGATCGCCTTGAAGAGAAATCCACACTCTTGTGCTGCATACTGCTTGATGATGAGTATCCCCCTTGATCAAGGGGATACTCAATGATGATGTGTTCATGCAGAGAAATTTTGACAGGATTTGTCACATTCCAGTGACCACACACCCCACTAGACTCTCCAAAAGTTTCTTGTCTAAACTTCATTGAGTAAATATATTCACACTTAATCTTTTCAGAACCACCACAGCCCACAGAGAGATTATTAAATGGTATTACCACAAACCCTAGTTCTAGATTGCTAAAGCCATGAAGCTTTATATTTTTGTAATTAGACAAATAATAATGAAGGCAAAAATAAGTTAAGACTTGCAGTAGCTTAATGCAAAGTTCCAAAGATTTATTTGGTTCTGAAAAGAAACATAAGTTGCTCAACTTGATGTTTCGATCAAAATGATCTGTTCTTCATTTAAATACAAAAAGTACACTCTGATTAAAATGTTGAGTTGACCAAGATCTGGGTCTTTTCACAACCAACCATTCAATTACAAATTTGCACTGTTACTGCAAACCTTACCTTTTTTGACTTGCACCCATTTGGCCTCTTATCATGTTTGAATTAATAAAAAAATACCATACAAAAAGGAAAACAAAAGTTTAAATATTTTGTAAGGGATTTTGATGTGCACAATTATATCAGGCCTATTGTGATTGCAGCATTCAAAACTAGCAACAGGGATTTGTGGGATCTTCAAATAATAGTTCCTGGACAATCTCTTGAGGATGGTAATTGAACTTAATAATCAGTTTTTATTTATACTAATTACAAAACATGTACTTTGTCTTTAACTTTTAAATTTGTGGTAATATTGCCATTTACTTGCCATTTACTTTTTGAAAAGTGTTTGAAATTAAAAAAAAGTGTTAAGAAACAATTGTCAAAATTGTTACACAAAATATCACAACTATCATAGTAAACATTTTAAAATAATTTTGATGGATCTATGCTTTGAACAATATGGTTAATAATTTGAAAATTATTTTAATTTGTTGTTCCCG
Source organism: Zoroaster sp. YZ-2022 (assembly GCA_029582265.1). Classification (NCBI taxonomy): domain Eukaryota; kingdom Metazoa; phylum Echinodermata; class Asteroidea; order Forcipulatida; family Zoroasteridae; genus Zoroaster; species Zoroaster sp. YZ-2022. Next base: position 69,105,467 of record CM055816.1, read on the forward strand.
ATTCATTGGATGGTAGCTCTATAGATTTATTGATTTTATGATGTAAAATGATTTATAGATAGGATAGATTTTATTTTAGTAAAAGGTTTGCCCTTTGCTCTGTCTGAAAGCCAAGAAAAACCAGCATTTGTATTGTCATACAAATTTATTATTGGACAGCCCTCCAAACTATCCTTTGATTCTAATATGATTAGGTTGTGTTTTAAAAACAATGTAAACAAATCCTGACCAAAATTAAAGTGTAATTACAGTTATTAAATTTTAAAGTCTAACAGGCTATGATGATTTGACTCGATGCTAAACACCAAAAGAAACGCAAAAATGTACAATTTCCATTTATTCTTTGCTGTATCTTTCAGTTACTTTACATTTAAAGGATCAAAGAGTTGTTTTTTCTTAAGGTTTCTGTGGACCAATCCATCCGTAATGGTGTGACAATTAATATTATTTTAAGTCGAATTACACTACTTAATTCTTCAAAATCTAACAAAGTAAACACATTTTCTGCGTTTCTTTTTTCTGTTCAGCATATATATTTATATATTTTTGAATAACACTCTTTCCTCCCCAAAAAGAATATTAATTGAAACCACAATCATTAACCTACATGAAAAGCAAGAAATTGTATACTTTTAAGTTGGCGTGGTGACTACACGTGCTACGCGCATCAAAGGACCACCAATTATGTTCTCTATCAGGAAATTAAAAGCAATGTTCCATCTTGATCATCCATAAAACGATGCTTGTACCATGCAGACGCTGACCCGGCCGGCCAGTGTAGTATGCCACTAGAAAAACACGTCGGTCCAACCAAACACCCTAATTGGCCCAACCATCAACCAATGATGGCTAACTGTAGGTATTATATTGGTCCGTGATTGGCCCAACTGAGGCCCAACAATTGGTAAAACCCCATTGGCCCAACCATAAATTTCAATATTGGCCCAACAATGGGCCAATGTTGGCCATCTGTAAAACTTAATTGGTCCAACAACGAACCAACATGTTGGCCCAACAGTGCCCCAATGAGCAAATCCAAATCGGGCCAATGTGGGACGCCAATGTTGGGCCAACAAATAAAACCTACGTTGGCCCAACGTAACCTTGCTATCTGGGACCGTGGTCCCACTCTAGTGTCAAGACTACCCTGCAGTGGCAAACGCTCAATATGAGGTAACGCACACTTACTGTAGCCTTCTGTGTACTCTGGGGCAATCAATATAACACGTCCGTCGCGGACAAGATCCAAACGGCAACTGTTAGCTCTCATCGCACGCGCACACGGCAAGCGCTGCGTACGGCACCAAATGCCGTACCGCCCTCCTTTGTTCACAAATGGTTAGTAACTGCGCTCGCCTTGCACAAGCCATAGCTCCATTTGCGCTACAATAACAAAAAACATGTTGTTGTTGCTCTGACTGACGTGATATTACATAGAATGTATTTACCAAAATATAATTTCATTTACATTCCTTGACCCTTGAGGGTTGTTTAAAAAGAAAAAGCAAGGTAATCTTCCTGGTGCAAGTCTTACATAAATTAGCAATTACGTACATAACATGGACAGGTCTTTGTTATGAATGTTAACTCTAATTTACAAACAAATAATTGCCAATGTACTTGTTGGATCTTGCCATGTTCGATTTTGCTGCGTTCTACTGTAATGTTTTTTTTTTTTTAAACAAATTATAACAGTTGGGTGAAGATCACCCATAAAAATGTATTGTGGTCTGTTGTAAGGGGGAAAATGTTGCAGGTATCCGTGCTCAAGCTCTTAATAATTGTCCTGAAAATGTTTCTAATTGTATTACGCACTGCATGATTTTATTATTCATTTTATTACTATGCAATTATGTATTCTTTTATAAAGTGTTTTTGTCAGTGTTACACCCATTGATAAAAAATACTTCATCTGTCAGTGCAATAATGTTATATCTCCTAAAATAACATTCAAATTACGCTTAAAACAGCCGGGATGTGCACATCATAAAAATACTAAGCGCTGAGAGACAACGGGCCGGATAAATAAAAAGTAGCAATTACTTTTACTAGTCATTAGGCCGTATTCATAAAAATAAGTAATTGCTTTTACTAAAGTAACAACCCCCTTTTACTAACCTTTTACTTAAATGTGTATTCATAGAAATAAGCAATGACTTTCAAGTAAAAGCTACAAATTTTAAGCATTAGTAATTGCTTTTTACTTATAAGTAAATGCTAGAGAAATTAGCACCTACTTCAATTTGTATTCATAAAAATGACCTTCGACTAGCATTTACTAGTGATTGTACAAGCACCTAATTTTTGGCTTGCTGTTTAGCCAATACAGACATATCACATTTTCTGCCATGTTTTTACGTCCAAGACCACAAGCTAAGGTGTATAACATCAGGCTTAATCGTGATGAAGTCAACCCTACCACTTACAGAACTTTATTTAGGTTTGACAAAGAAAATGTGGAATGGCTTGCAAACACCTTCATACCACCAAATACCGAGACTCGTGGATGGTACTGTAGTACAATAGCAACTACTTGAGAACTGTAATCATTTAGCAAATGGTTATGAATAAGATTTTTAGCAATTGCTTAGACTAGACCTTTTACTTACCTAGCTGTTGCTTTTACTTATAGCATTTACTAGTAAGTGATTACTTATTTTTATGAATACGGCCTAATTTCTTAAATCTTCATTAATAAAAGTGAGCAATTACTTGCAAGTAATTGCTTACAGTAGTTAGCAAAAGCAATTGCTATGATTTTTAAGCAATTACTAGAGAGATTAGCACTTGCTTGGAAGCATATAAATAAACCAGACCTTTTACTAATGACTTGTAGCACTTGCTAATATTTTTACAAGATACTAAATGAGGAGCTTACGCATTTGCTAACACTTGCATGTTGCATTACTCCTGCCATCATGGCCGAGTTTATGCATGTAAGGGAACATGAAAAGGTGTACAATGAAAGAATAAATCGTGATGAAGTCAATCCTACCAGATACCGGAAATTATTTCGGTTCAATTTTGAAAATTTGGAGTTGCTAGCAGCAGTCGAAGTACTTGGTTTGAAACCAGCAGAAATGGCGCATGGCATCTTCGTAATAGTCGGGTTTTCATCCCCTTTGAAGATGTTGTACAGATCTTGTTCCCATGGAACCAAAACAATCTTCCTATTTCCTGTTTGCATTCCATCTGTTTTCTTCTTCACTTGACTTTTCATGTTTGCTATCTTTTTCAACATTTGCTTCTCATCCATGGCTTTACCTGTGTTGGTAGCAATTGACATTTGTGCTTTTTTAAGTGCATTTGCCTTCATGTCTTTTACCCCCGGCAACTGACTTTTCTCGATTAGAACATGGTACTCTTTGATTATACTAACGAACAGTTCGTTCAAAGATTGCTCACTATTTGTACCACTCCCCAATTCTTCGGCAGCATCCATGTTGCTAACACATGCCTCATATACAACCACTAGGCTAATCGGAACTGACCTCCCATCATTGTTATACCCATAAGCAATTGCTAACCCACCCAAGCAACAGGTGCTAGTCAAAGAAGAAGGTAATTAATACATTTTTAAGCAATTGCTTAACTTTGAGCTTTTACTTGTTAAGCAATTGCTATTGCTTGAGCTTTTACTAGATAAGCAATTGCTAACTTTTATTTATCCGGCCCAATGGCGTTGCAAAATCGCAGTACGACGTTTTCTCACTGAGGACAACTTACTTAGGGGCGTATTCAATAAAAGTACAAAAATGTACACATCCATGTACTTTGCAACATCTGAACATGGAGGAAGCAAACTTAACAATTGTGACTGGTTTATGTAATGTGGTGCTGATGTAAGCGTCATATAAAAGTGGTGCTTTAGAAACATGATTACAGTTGTGGGTAATTTCATTGCAGCCTAATGTTTAAGGTAACATTATGTTCTTTACTTTGATTTAGTAATTTCGTAATGTTTAAGTAATTTTTTCGTTTTGTTGCCTCATTAAATAAATACTGTCCCAGTCATTCACAGTGAACAAATCAGTGGTGTGTCCTCAGTTTAATAAGTAAATATATTTATTTATATTATTTTAACACATGCAAGTCAATGCCGCACCGTCGGCCCCCAGCAGACTGCTAACCTAGGGTTGGTCCTTATGCACCCGTCCGTCTGCGACTTTTATGGCCTTCCTTCATCAGCCCAGCATGCTTAACTCAGCTCAAGCATGGAGGCAAGAACGTCAGGCAGCCATTCTATATACTGCATGTTGCCCGCCACCGGTTGATCGCCGGCAAAACGGCTGCCTGCTCGTTGTTGGCCCACCATCGGTCCACCGTCGATTTAAAAAAAAAAAATAATAATAATAATAATCGATTTCGGCTTACTGTTAGGCCGATGGTAGGCCAACGGCGGACCGTCAAAAGGTTCCTACCAGCGGACCGAAAACTTAAAAGTTCGCCCGCTCGCCAGTGGACCACACTCGGCAGCCGACAGAGGGACGATGGTAGGCCAACAACGGACCGTCATAAGGCTTCCCTAGCGGACCGCTAGCAAAAACGTTGCCCGCTCGCTGGTGGTCCGCCACCGGCAGCCGAGGGAGGGCCGATGATGGGCCAACGGCGGACCGTTGTCGAAATGTGACATTGTTTCGACAATAGTCCGCCATTGGTCCAACAGCGGATCTCTGTCGGCTGCCTCCAGCGAGCCACCGGCGAGCGGGCGGACGTTTGTGTCGGCGGTCCGCCGGCTGCAGCCAACGGCGGCCCGCTGGCGGTGACACCGGTGGGCCGCTGACGGACCGATCGCGGGTTGCAGGCTGGGTCATTGCCTATTCCCCCACCCCTCCCACCTCACTGAGTAATATTAAAAAAAAAAAACAATACATCATACAAACCAACACCAGCCGGAGTCCTTAATAATCAAGCAACCTACGTGTTGGATGAAATCAACCAACCATTCGACTCTATAGATGTACACTATTTTTTTCCTTTCCACTTCGCTGTCTCCTTTATTGTCCATCTGTGCAGACGTTTTTCCAGGATGGTATTTCTTGACTCCAAATTTATATTTTGTCTTGCAACACCTGTGACACTAGAATTTGTTTAATGTATGAAGCCAGTGGTCAAAGGCCAGTGTCACTGTATTACCATTGATTTGTTTTCATACATTTTAAAGACAATGCTATCAAATATGTGTCCCATTATCCGATACCAAACTAAAGCCCTTGGTGGAATAACATCAATTAAAACTTGTCTTTGTCTTTGTTGTAGGTACCCTCAACCTCCCGAGGGAGTAAGACTCGTTTTGAGTAAGACTCGTTTTGTTTATTGAAATGTTGATAAAAATAGTGTTGTTGAATAAATTCAACATTACAGATGCTGTTTCAACCCTAAAATTATACAGTCAATGACAAACCTGACAGTTTGCCATTTGCATGACTGTTGAGTGACTGAAATGTTTGAGAGTTATATCCTAAATAAAAAATGCTTCCTAAAAATAAATGACTGCAACTTCACAATTACTTAGAAATGTGCACCAACAGTGTACTGCTGTATAGCATATTTATAAATCAAAGCCTGTCAGTGCTGTAATTTTTTAAATGTGTCGGTGAACAATTGAGATGACTGGCTTTGCATATACCACGGTGGGTTTTGATTTATTTGGATAAATGCAGTGTCTTGCAGACCATACCTGATACTTTACATCCTTTTTTTGGCAGTCTATTGATATTCTGTTGTAATTTTGGTAGTCTGTGTTAAATAGCGCTCAAAGACTGTCAGCTTGCTACCTTGGAAAACAGGCAGCATAAATTGTGCCTTTCATTTGCTAAATCCAGGCAAAATCCATCCCCCAAACTCCATCATTTGCTACCTACTGAATAGCCCAGAGTTTACCAAAATCCAAGTTCAACAAAACAAACTGAATTCCGTTGTAGGACTGAACGGTTTAGAAATAGTCCCCTCCCCTATCTTATGCAACTTCTTAATTCTGCTGGCCATTCATAAAAAGGGTCCCTGAAATCAATAAAGTAATAAATAAACAAATAAATAACTAACCCATTTGTATTTGTCTTCAGAGTGGCATATAATGACTATGCAAATTTATGGCCAAGTGATGACAGCTGTGACGAAGACTTCCTAATGGCTGTTGAAAACAACCTGAATGACATGAATGATACTCAGCCAAAAGGGTGCGTTATGAATTTTGAACATTAGCCAAATTGTGTACATGTATGTTTTCTGCAGAAATGTTTTGGGCTAAGAAAGAATGTTACAATCCACTTGAACAAAACAAAGCATTTTCTTCTTAATAGGTAATGTGCGTGTTATTTATCAGAACAATAAACACCTGTTTTGTGATCATGTTTGCAACTGTGGGTATGGTGATTAACAAAACTTAATTTAACATATTATAACTATCTATCTCACATTTATAACCATAGAAGTCCTGTGGAGAACAATTGCTCCTCATTGAAGGACGTCTTGACACCATACTCTGTCTTAGACGACCATGATGGAGTCCAGCTTATCGTGGTACGGCGCCGCCGCTTGCTCAAGTCCATAATGTTTGCTGTCCAACAGCCTCAATTCTCAGTCCACAAGCTAGCAAATGTGGAATTTGTTGGGGAAGAAGGTGTTGATGTTGGGGGCCCAAGAAGAGAAATGTTTAGGTAAGCGATCAGTCAAAGTTAGAGCTGGTGCTATGAAGCTGTAAGTTGGTGACCCCAAAAGATGCATTTGTCATGTGGATGTGAGATTGCTGCTATTTAAGTCCCCTGGCATTCAGCAAAATGTCAAGTCATTGCTTTTGTAGATATTCAGGGTACTTGATAATTTGAGCAAAATGGCAAAGCTGTTTGGATTTAAAATGAGGACAATGTCTTCTTTTTGGCTTCACATATTTATCTTTTTTCAGTTTTAAATATGCCAAATGCACAGTTTCAAGGGGTTGCTGTACAAGGTATCGTTACCTGGTTAGCTGTGTTTGTGGATAGCAATCTGTATGCAAGTGTATGCTATTTATATCATGCAACCGGCTGATACGCTGTTGAGGTGCTGTATCTTATTCATCTTCTTTCTCCTAATATAAAATGCTTCTAAACGCTTCCGCCAATTTCACCAAACTTGCCCATAAAAACAACTGACCTAAGCTTTATATGGGGCTTACTTGTATCGCGGTGCCAACACTGACCTAGCGCTCACTAGTGGTCTTTTCAGTCAAAAGTGAAAAATCCTTCTCCCACAGTCTTCATGCAATTAAAGCCTCTTATTGGTCACATGCATCCTTAACCAAATTAGGCTATTAGCAGATTTTGGTCAGTAGGGTAATTTTCTGGAAAACAGGCAAAATGTTTTTTTCCTCACTTTTTTCAAACAATTTCGTTCAAACTTGGTCATTTATGTTCCTGTTAAAAGCCCTATAATTATGGGATCTTTGCAGATTTAGGTCATAGGTTAGGTAGTGGTCAGTAGCGGATCCAGAGAGGGGGGTGTGGGCGTGTCTCCGGCAAATGTTGTTTTAACATGTATTACAAACTTGTATGAAACACCACTTATTCTGATATTATGACTTAGTGCACTCTTAAAATTCTAAGGTCACCTCGTGGGCAGCAATAGTCATTGTCTGGTAACATTCTTTGTTTTCTTACCTAAGATATTTTACTTATTCACAGATTACTCATGAAGGCTGTTGTTGATGAGATGGGCATCCTCGAGGGACCTGATGGTGGGCTCTACTTCACCCACAATGTCGACCTATTGGAGAAGGGAAGTTACGAACTGGCGGGCAGACTTGTTATGTGGAGTCTGAAACAAGGTGGCCTCGGTCTGCCCGTCCTGCGACTACAATTGTACCGGACCATGTTTACTGGTGAGAAACCAACATTTACCCCAGACATAATCACAGATGTTGATGTCCGTGAAAAACTTGATAAGGTGGGTGATATCTAAAATGCAATGCAAGTTTTTCAAAACACACAAGATTTGTCACTGCGTACAGATTTCACAGGAAAACACAGAATATTGATGAAGATCCAATGAGCCAATTAAATGTTTGTAACTAGTGTCTTGTTCAGACTTTTACTTTGACAGCAGCATTCACACAAACAGTGACTGCTAAAAGGGAATATTTTTCATAGAATAATTGTGTGATATGAGAGCATAACATCTTTATGCAGTACAGCACCAATGCACAGGCCAGGAAGTAATCCAGGTGTGTCTTCTACAACTTACCAAGAAGTCACAAAACCATGAAATTGATGCAGATGTACCAACATATGCGGCCAAACATCTCAGATGAAATATATTGCATTAAAACTGAAACGGTTATTGGAGTTTGATTGCAATTTATGATTTTGGAGCAAATAATGGCTGACTTGAATACATGTGCTTTTCTTATGTACATGTAGGGCAACCTTTAATGGTGCAAATGTTTGTGGAATCAATTTGCATTGTTTAGTACAGAATTGGCATCCAACTGTTACAAATGTGCTTTGTATTTCTTTTGTTTCTTAGATTCTGTTGATAGTTAGCTGCCTGCAGCAAGGACAACTTCAGGGAGGTTGCAGACGAATTAGCAGATAGGGCGTCGGAGAGAGGCATAACTAGACTGTACAGGGGGAATTTTGATGAAAAAGACCAGATTGTGTCTTCTCTTGTGAAACAGCATGTGGTCTATCGGTAAATATTGACATTTTGGAACATTTTGCAATAAGTCAAAGCTACATGTACATGTTTTTAATAGAGTAATTGAAAACATATAACTGAGATAATGATACGGACTTGTCATTGACTATACACAAATGGGTGGGGTAGCCTTTAGTCAAGGCGCTCGCGACAACACGGACAGTGCCACCACACTGCCGACAGACTAGTGCGAGAGGCGGAGCTGCGAAGCGCCTTTACCAGTTCGTTTTGGGATCTTATGTTTTTCTTTACGTTCTCCAATAAATTTTGGTAGGAGATTTTACATGCATATTGCAAAATCCTTATTCAAAGTCGGCCAATGAGCAGACAGATTTACGTCACCATTGCGCGCACGTGCAAATGCAAATGTGCAAGATGTACTTTCGGATTGGGGTGTTTTACTTTGATGGATAAAAGTGTGGACTAGACCACCTGGCTACAAATCCTGGTTTTGTTTGTTTTCTGCTCCCCCCTCTCCAACAAGGACCTGGCTATACCACTGTCTATACAAGCCCTGCTTGGAAATACAAACGTCTAAAGAAAGAACAAACTCATGAAAACAGGATGTGGGGATCCTCTCAAATTATTGGGTAGTACACAAGTGAATTGAAACGTGACGACAGACGGTAGACTTTTGTAGTTTTGCACTTTGCACCGTATTAAATTGTCCTTCCAACCTATTCACCTTGTGCAGAACGCAATCAGAGATTACCCAGTTCAAGAAAGGTCTGAGTGATCTACTAAGTGCAGTGGAACAGTACCCAACCTTGTTTCAACAAGTTTTCACTTGTCAACACAACCAGCCTCTGACAAGACAGATTGTAAAATCTATAACTACAGTAAAGTGGTCTCCAGAAGGATCAAATCGGCGTGCTCTTGAAGAGATATTTATGAACAATTGTGAAGGTATGTCAGTAGTGCAGGTGCTTAACAAAACATTGTGCACTTTATGGTAAAAACACGACATTTGACATGAGGGTACATACTGCGCCAACAATTATTTTTACCTTTGAACCCATGTTGGGTCTCGCCTATTTAACGGGAGGGCCACGTTTTTGAATTGTAGGGATGCAAGACTGTAAACAATCAAGCTCCACTGTGGAAGTACACTCCATTGTCTTTGACATACACGGCCAAGAAGAACTCAATTTCTAATAATCAGGTACCAACAAGCAATTATGAGACACTAACAACAAAGGAGGTTAATACAGCCAAGTGAAGACCATGTGGTGCTAGACTGAACTGGAGCAGCTGTTACAGACACATTTTAGATTAACTGCTCTAATTAGGTTTTACACCCTCCTTTTTCATAAATGTGGCCCCGCCCCTTTCAGTCCAAAAAAGAAAATTCACTCCCTTGCAATTTTGTACACCATGCCAAATCTCATGCTTATACACACTCATTTCACCATAGGGTCATTAATGTACACATACATGTATTTAAGTTTGACACAGCTGTTAAGGTAGAGTACCTGTACATCTTTGGTAATTACTCCACAAATTGATGTCCATAAAAGGTCATTTGGTAAGAATCTCTGGAGAGCTATTGATGGTATAAAACATTATGAAAAAAATTTCCCTTTCAAGTAATGTGACTTTATAGACAGTGATAATTTTCTACCCGAAAATTGAATCTGAGAAACAGTACTTGCAAGTAATGTTTCTCACCAGTGCTCACAGTAATAAAATACCTGGAAATAAATGTAACCACTCCAGATTTCTGCTGATATCTCAAAAACCCTATCTTTTAAAACAAGATTTCTTATGTTAATTTTATGAAATAAATTCCAGTGATTCCAAATACATAATATGTACACTGCCTTTAAGATGTGCTTTAAGTCTTGGAAAGTGCTTATTTGCCCTAAGTTTGAAACTAGCATTCATAACATACAGTGATAAAGCCTCCTGATCACAATACAAATGTTGTATTGATTTTCAGATGGGAAAGCCAAGACAAGTGTAGAAGATGTGTTGGTGTTTATCACCGGTGCAGACAAAGTCCCACCAATGGGTTTTCCCAACGGCCTCGGCATAGATTTCTTCACTCCATTAACACCAGACATGAAGTCATATCCTACAGCGACAACATGCACACAGGAGTTACGTCTGCCCAGAGGGATCGGAGAACCTGCACAATTCCAAGCCTTAATGGAAGAAGCTATACTGAATACTCAAGGTTTTGGGAAGCTGTAATACAAGTTTCCTTGTACATGTACATTCTTGCCAAAAGTGAACTGTGTTTGGGTGTCCAAGGCCTTCTACACAGCAACACTATTGCTAGTTAATTTGTATCTGAAGTCGTAACAGATATTCAAACAACTTTTTCAATTCCATTTGGTATTAAAATGTTAGAAAAAGCTGTACCCCTAAATGCAAGGTGAATTTTATTTTACTTTGGGGGTAGGGGGGAAACTGACAGCAATGAAAACCATACACAAGGAAGGTTAGGTACTATTTGTGATATTTTCACAACCTTTCACAAATAATATCAGCATGGAAATAACCTTATAATAAACCCGTGGCACCCATATATGGGTCATTTCACCAGGTTGGGACACAGTGTGATTTTTGTGCAACATTTGTCCATATTATGAAAAAGAATTACTTTATTTGACTCAGTTATTTCATGTAACATTCTCCTTTGAGTGTGAAATTGTTTGTTGAAGTATGAAATTGTTTTAATGTATTTTAATGGAAATTATGATGAAAAATGTGTCATTTAGACGTAACACGGACACCGTGTCCGTGTTACGTCGTGATTTTTATTTTTCAAACTTTTCAACACTCAAATACATAATTATGCAAATTCACTTTGTGTACTAATTACAAGGTACATTATGGCCTAACGTAAAGAAACAGTATATTCTCATCGCAATTTTACTCAACTGGACCAGTGAATAATTAGATTTTATTGACATATTATTAAGTGTTTATTCTTTGCAAGGCAGTCTGTTATACTCAGAATCTATCGAAAATCTTAAAAGAAAAGCCTTGTGAATCCATTTCCTATGTACTTAATAATCGTTGGAGCCAGTTAATGTGTAAATTATGTCACACATTACTGGGATAGGCCCCACCAAATTTGTTTGATCTAGAGAGGTTCAATTCTGGGGATATTTATCAAGAATTGTTTTTTAAGTTGCATCGCCCGATTTTTTTTTTGCCGGGGAAATTTTTCTCCGAACAGATGATGTCGTTTCAAAACGAAAAATTAAACTTACCAAAAATAACTCCCCTTATGCCATCCATGTTTTTTTTTATAAATCAAGCGATGTTAAAAGGTATCCAAAACATTCATTTCAGTTTGAAGTATTTTAATGGGAGAAAACTAATAACATGGGGCTTGGGATCATGGGGCTTGGGATGGTACCGGTACACATCAAGGGGAATCATCAATTGGCCAGTCTTCAGATAATACATTCACCAAGAACATAACTATATGTCAGGTGCAAAACGGAGAGTTGAATGAGGTAAAATCAACTACCATAACTCTCAGCAAGTCGGCAACAACGAAGGATATAAAGCGTCTACTCATTCAAGAGAGTGACCATTTCAAGGCAGTTAAGTGGGAATGCTCTATTACCCTTCTTGACTGCAAATGTTTGGAGATCGAAAATACATTTGTTGGACTAAGTTGTCATATTTTGTATTACAACGATACGTTTTGACAGCTTTCTGACTCTTCAAAGTACATTGCATGATAAACAGGGGGGGGGGGGGGGGGCACGCATATATTAAAAACTGAGTCAGAAACATTATAGTAGGAGTAGGCCACCCTTAATTTACTGAATGTCGTCTGTGCGGCCCATACCTAAATGTAGACCCAGACTACATTTAGGTACAAGATTCGGGCTACATTTAGGAACTTTACTACGACGTGTTTTGTTTGATATTATGCCTAATCATTATATGATTTTGTGCAGAGCGCTATATCTTCTCAGTCCTAGTTAGCAATCTTCAATTACTCCTTTATTGATGCACTGTTACAAACAGTCAACGATTTTACAAAGAGTATGGGTTTGTATTTGATTGATTGGCCGGTTGGTTCAATTTATAGTTAGCTTAGTAATTTTGTGGAGGTACTTTCTTACGAATGTGTGGATTATGGGTTTCTTTAAAATATATTACATTTTATTTGTCTGTTTTATTTCAGGAAAGGCCTATTGGGGAACGAGCTGTAAAGTGAAAGCAGTTCGGACAGCTGAGTGGATACAGCTCAAGAGGGCAAAGCTTAAACTACCCACATTCGCTATATCTGCGTCTTCGTCTTCAGAAACCGACTTCGAAATTCAGTGCGTACCTCAAAAAGTAAGTCATGAGAAGGTTGCGAAAGACCGCCTGAAACGGATCGAGGATATGGTGGAATGTATACAAACGACTGTTCTAAAGTCCCAACGTGTCAGCGTGGAGGTTGCAATAATGTTGCAATAATGTGGCAGGATGCGGCATTTGTATCAACCATTGTGAAAATGAACGATGCATTCTTTGCCGTGCATCGGCAGATGATTACCCAGACGGATTGTATTCTGAAATGCAGCCTATCCGGGGGATATATCAACTAGCAGGGATATCAAATGAAAAACTGTAATTTAAAGAGCTGACTGAGTACAAGCTTTGAGGGGTATAGTGGCAGAAGCTTTTACAGAATAAGTTTGATGTTTGCTTTTAATAAGTCTTATACTTTTCTGCAAAGATCAAGCTGTTGGAAAGTTAGTTAATAAGTTCGCGTTGTTTTTGTTTTCTGCAATATTCAAGTTATTGAGAAGTTAGCTTAACTTGTGTTGTTTCTTTTTGTTCTTTACTTTACTGGAGATAGAAGTTTAAGGTAATAGTTTGTTATTATTAATTTATAGCTGATTACATGGGGACAAACTTGGTTTCTCTTCTAAATTATGAAGAAATGATTATAAGGTAATCTCTGTTCCATATCATGGAAAGATTTCAGTTGATAAGGAAAGTATCCGTCACTGATTACAGAGAGCAAATACTTAAATTATGAAATAATAACGTTAAGTGTGTTTTTTGTTTGTTTGTTTATCATGAAAACATGTTTGTTTATTTTTATTTTTTTTTATAAGGAAAGTATCCATCACTGATTACAGAGAAAAGGAAGAAACCTCTTGATGTGAAGAAAACAAAGGTTGCCTGTTGTTTCCTACTATGGACAATTTTCTGTTAACTTTATCAATGTTAAGCATCCAATTACCAATTACAGCGTGAACAAAGTTAATTGTCTTTTACATTATTAAGTAATTAATGATAGTAAATGTCTTTGTTGTGTTACATCAAAGGGAATGTTTGTTTCTTATAGTTCATATATTTTCTACAAAAGGTATTCGTCATTGATTTAAGGAGAAAACACCTTTGTTTTAATTATGTAATGATAAAAAATGTTTTTTGTTGTAAGTAATATGTTTGGTTGTTAGTTAATATATTTTATAAGGAAAGTATTTATCACTGATAAAAGAGAAAAGCAATATTCACTCTGTTAAAATCTGAATAAATGATGTTTTGTTATGTGAAATTTTCTATATAATTTATATTCGTTTATTTGATAATGAAAGTATCTGTCAATGATTACAATGGCAAAATGTTAGTTTCTCTATTAAGAAGAAATTATTAAGGTAATCTCTGTTTCGTATCATGAGAAGATTTCCGTTAAGTTGATAAGGAAAGTATCCGTCACTGATTATAGAGAGAAAAAAGGACTTTCTTTTTATGAATTCGTAATATTAAGTTTATTTCTTGTTTTATCAAGTAAATTTATTTGTTAATTTTAGTTGTTTCAATATTAGGCCTGGGCGAATAGTAAAATTTACTATTCGATTAATCGCGCGGCAACTTTTCGCGAATAATCGACTGTTCGCGAATAGTTGGCCAATTTTTTCCCACGGTTTATAAAAGTACTAAAACATTAAAAAACAATTGCCTTCATAGTAATTTCTGGCCTATTTGTAACATTCAGACAATAAACAAACACATACATTAAGCTCTTTAATGCCTGTTGTTGTTTTTTCTTTATTTCTTGCAAAATTGTACTCGAAATAATACATTTTCGTAAGTGAAAATCCAATCGCCGTCGAGTTATTACTCTGGCAGCGTGGGAAACTTCCAGCACAATTAGCATTAACAGTGCACATTGAGCACATGCTAAGTCACGCGCTGTTACGTTCATCCCATATCAACAGAGGGAAGTCCACCTAAACGCCACAATGAACACATTGAAGAGATCTTGTTTATATTTAAGTCGCCGTTAAGAGAAATACCAATAAGTTAACGGTCCCCCCTGTTATTTCAAATCGATTAGCCTAGTCCTCTACACAAAATTAAAAAAATAGCCATGCAAGCAGTACGTGTTTATGCTCATGCAGGGGCCACTTTTTAGACGTATTCGTTGTTTACGTCCAAAGCTTCCGCAGTGTGCCCTGCACTATGCTTAAAACCTTTGGTTCAGGCACACACGTGGTGCGTGTACCCTGAACTGATTGTGTACGACGGCCTATGCGTTTTGTGATTGACTTATGCTCACCGCAAATTACGTTATCATTATTGGACAAACTTTTCTTGGGAACCAAATGGGCGTGGCAAACAATAACGTCATGCAATAAGTGGATCGGTGGGATTTATCATTACTCATCAGTAGACCTCCTTACATTACCTGCAAGTGCAAAGGCAATTACACCTGCAATGCGAAAGGCAGTGACCAATAGAACCATGTTTTCGTAGTTAATATTTATGAAAATAAATTGATATTTTCGAACAAATCGATGTGTAATAAATAAACAACATGAAACATTCAAGTTAGTGTAAATTAATCGCAGTTGTTTAATTATCAATTCGTCATCCCCAGCTTTTCTTCAAAAACAAAAACGTTACATGATTGTGTAGTGTTCAAATTTAATTACTATTAGCACAAGTTTATGCTAGAAAAATATGAAGTATGTTCATTCAGCACTCTGCAAATACCCCCCGCGGGTGCAGAATTTAGAAAAAATAGGTCACTGTTTGAGACTGCAGGATTCAAGTATTGATATTCCCCCTAGAAAAAGTGGTGCAAACCCTAGTCCCCCGAAAATTGTTCCCTAGTCACGCAACTGCTCCAGAATGCCTATTGTCCAGTTGCTGGCAGTGATGAAGTGATTTATTCTTCATACAAATGTATTACACTGTATTACATTTATTCTTAAGCGCTTTAGACATTAGCAAGGCTATGAACAGAACAGGACAAATGAGTGCACCGTTATCATCATTCAGCAGGTAACAGTCGATGCAGTCACAGCCAGCATGCCTGCTACGGAAACTATGGCTGGCTGTGACTGCTGCGACTGTTACCTGCTGAATGATGATAACGGCTATGCGTGTACTATTCGCGAATACTACAATGCGTACCACTGCCTAGACAAAACGGTGTAATTGGCAGTGTTACTCGCGAATAGTAGTCGCGAATAGTAGTCACGAATAGTTAGCAGACAGTTCGCGACCGCAATTTTTATGCAGTCCAAATGCAATACATTATTGCAGGTAACAGTCACTACAGTCACAGCCATCCAGCCTGCCCTGTCGCTTCCTCAAAGGCATTACACGCGAGTACTATTTACGAATATACTACAATGCGTACCACTACAAGCAGTGCCTGGACAGAACAATACAATTATGGCAGCATTACTCGCGAATAGTATTCGCGAATAGTTCACAAACAGTTCACGACCGCAATTTTTATGCTGTGTAAAGGCAATACATTATTGCAGGTAACAGTCACTGCAGTCACAGCCATCCAGCCTGCCCTGTCGGCTTCCTCAAAGGCATTACTTGTGAGTACTATTCGCGAACACTGCAATGTGTACCACTACCAGCAGTGCCTGGACAGAACAGCACAATTGGCAGCATTACTCGCGAATAGTATTCGCGAATAGTTCGCAAACAGTTCACGACCGCAATTTTTATGCTGTGTAAAGGCAATACATTATTGCAGGTAACAGTCACTGCAGTCACAGCCATCCAGCCTGCCCTGTCGGCTTACTCAAAGGCATTACTTGTGAGTACTATTCGCGAACACTGCAATGCGTACCACTACCAGCAGTGCCTGGACAGAACAGCACAATTGGCAGCATTACTCGCGAATATTCGCGAATAGTTTGCAAACAGTTCACGACCGCAATTTTTATGCCATGTAAAGGCAATACATTATTGCAGGTAACAGTCGCTGCAGTCAAAGCCATCCAGCCTGCCATGTCGGCTTCCTCAAAGGCATTACTATTTGCAAACATTACAAGTACAAAGCTTACCACCATGACTAGACAAAACGGTGTAATTGCCAGCTTAATAGGATTACTTGCGAATAGTAGTCGTGAATAGTAAGCAAACACTTCACGGTCGCAAGTTATGAATGGTTCAAAGGCAATTGATCATTATTCGCGAATAGTTGCAGGTATTCGCGCCTGTGCGATTAATCGAATAATTCAAAAACCGCGAATACTAGTACGATTAGCAACAACTATTCGCGAATTATATGGTAATGATATGTAATGATATGGTCAATAATGGTAAAGTTCTTTGTCTGAAATATGTAGATGATATGACTATTGTACAGAACCATTTTAACAATGAACGAACAATCATTCAGGATTCTTTGGATGTATTTGGTGACTGGGCACAACAAAATAACATGAACATTAACTCATCTAAATGTGCCAATATGAATGTGTGCTTTATGAAAAATGTTCCCCAGTATGAGCCCCTTTTTATCATGGGTTCTGCTCTTGAGGTGGTGGATTATGTAAAAATTCTTGGAATCTGGATTAGTTCTAACCTTAAATGGGATAAACACATAGATCATATTTATCGTAAGGCCAATAGTAAGATATACATGCTGAAACTGTTGAAAAAATTTAACTTATCTCTACCAGATTTGTTAACTGTATACAAAGGTTACATCCGGCCTTTAACTGAATATGCAACTCAAGCATGGAATGCAGGTTTAACTAAAGCTCAGAATGATAAATTAGAATCCATTCAGAAACGAACCCTTAAAATTATATTGGGTAAAGATTATGGTGATTATCATTCGTCTCTTTCTAAATGTAATATTGTATCCTTGCAAAATCGGAGAAAGGATTTATGCCTGAAGTTTGCTACTTCATTGCAAAACTCTGATTTATTTGGAGATTGGTTGCCACAACAAAGACATACTACTGTGCAATATCAGCTTAGACATGCTAACAAATTAACTCAATTTAAGTGTAAGACTAATCGGTTTAAAAATAGTCCTATCCCTTATTTTGTCAATATTTTGAATGGTAATTAGTTTTGTGTCCTATTTTGTGCATGTATTTTTAATGTTTTATTATGTATTTAGTATTTGTTGAGTGTGGTTAATTGTATACTTTGCCTCAATTTAGCCTTTGGCTACAAGTGCAATGTTTTAATAAACCAGAAATAATAAAATTAAAAAAATTGACTTAAAATCATGGGTTCATTATAATTGTCTTTTGCATGAAATTTTTCATTGTACAATAGTAAATGGATAAGACTAATTGTGGTGACACCATGTGGAATCTCAATTGAGTAGTAATTAGTTCTGAAAAGAACTGGAGGTTACAACTCGACGTTTCAATCAGTGTGCTCTGATCGTCCTCAGGAGATGAGCATAGTGAGCATGCTGAGCATAGTGAGCATACAGTATCAGAGCATACTGATCGAAACGTCAAGTTGTAACCTCCAGTTCTTTTCAGAACTAATTACTTATCAATTGAGATTCCGCATGGTGTCACCGCAATTAGTCTTACTTATCATCCTCACCATGCAAAGCTACAAGTTTTACCTAATCTTACCTAATTAATCTTAATACCAGATTCACATCATTATGCTATTGCTAGTCCAGGTATTTTCTGGAAGCCATCATACTGATGCAGTTGTCCACGTAAATTGTGCTAACGCATTGTATTATCAGTTAATAGCTAGATTCTATACGAGTCTCCCTGACCAGTTAAAAACATAGCACAGTTTCCAGTCAATATTAAGGATTTAAGAATGCCCTCTGCTGATGATGTTCGCAGTACATTTTAGTAAAAGGTAAACATTTTTAATAGAGAAAAACATCTTCAGTCCGACTGGTTGTACACAAGAGCATCAGACCTTTATAGTTCCGTATGTACAGTGTTAATAAGTCTACATCAAAACAGCTTTTTTATGATTATTCCGATTATTCAAATTTTACGTTAAATCCACATGAAAATGCTTCTCGGTAAATTTTTGTTTACAAAATCAAACGAAATCACTCTAGGCATATTTTCATATTATGTACTTAAGTTTGCAGGCTTGAGATTTTTCAGGATTTTTAATTGATCTCCTTTCACCTTCAGATTTTCTTGAAAATGCCAAAACTACAATCACATAAATGAAAGAACTGGCCCTTGTTATTACCAAACCTCCAGATTGTTATTTGAAATGATGTAGAGAGTTTGTAAACCTCGAAACTGTAACATACTGTACGTTGTATATCATGGGGGCTTCATCTCCGCACCAAGATGAAACTGTTATCCAATTTTCAGGATTTTTAATTTGCATGCAATCTCACCCATGAGTTTGTCGATGTAATTTCCTTTTTACGGCATTGCTAAAACGAATCAACCAGCTCTTTATAACAATGTCAAGACTTAAGGTTTTATTTATAAGAAAACGGAAGGAACTGATTGATCAAAGTCCAAAACATTTTAGTTTAAGTTTTAATTGATTGCAAATTATGTTGACATTAAGTGCAATTTGTTATACTGTATAAGTATATCGCATTTTATTTATAATATTAAAACTTACTACTAACTGAAACAGTCACAACAAGGAAAAAGCAACTTTGGAGATGGGTTTTTAATTGCTATTTATGTCTAAATAAATTTGAGGTTGTGCAATAATGGGAATGAACTTTGTAACACCTACATCTATTTACAATGCATGTAACAGTTAAACAAGATTCGGGAAACTGTTTTAATGCCCATTTTAGCCTGTACAAATCTACTTTTGTAACATAAGCACAAGTTTTAAAACTTAGATTTTTTTGTTAAAGTGATTATTGGCATTCACAGATATTCCAACAAACTTGCAGGGTTTTTCATTTCAAAAGATTTACGAATGAATGTTTAACAATGAATTTTTAACTTAAAAAAGTGTTATTTTAATTTTTTTAAGATTAATTTATTGCAAACTGATTTCCAAAGAAGTTTAAATTGTTAACAGTTAAATAAAATATAAGAAATAATCAAGAAGTAGAATGACAAGTGAGTTTATTTTTGTTTCTGTTTTGGTGTCACTATTTGTAATGAGCCTACAGTCATTGTAATGCTTTCTATTAAATCAGCAATCTGAGTGCTGAATGAGTATTGGCGATCTAAAATTTGGAGGACATTTAAACCCTTAATAATAAACACTATTTTAAACAATTTCTGACACTGCGACTGCACTGGAACCCCTGGATAGTAAATTTAGCACAATCCCACCGCCCCTAAAAAGATGAAAACAAATGAAACTATAGCATCACATGACGCACGATACCCTCGTGAATAAACCTAAGCCTAATTCGTCCATGAATCAAATTTAAAGTTTCAATTGGCAGCGATCTCTCAGGTGTTTGGTGATCTTAAATATGTTGTTTAACGTTATCACAAAATGGCGATTACGTCGCGCCCTGTGTGTGGCGAATCTGTTGTGCTCAGCATTTTGCGTTTTCACGAAGTGGCGAATCCGCTCACTGTGTGTGGCGAATCCGTTTCGAACTTAACAGCTGTGTAACAAAACATCCAAACAAAGAAATAAGTATATATTCATGTTATTTTACTTATACAACACCGTAGCACTAGAAAATATTTTATACTTTCGGTTAAAAGACCGGCGAAAATACATTTTCAAAATGTGACCAACTTCAAAAGCACTTTTCTCAAAATGCTGTGTTTCTGCTGCGTGGGCGGATTCGCCAGTTCGTGAAAACGCCGACGATTATGTGGTCACCTGCTTCAACCTTTGCGATACATCTTTCAAGAGGTGGGCAGCACAAATATGTGAGTAGGTATATCCGTTTACATCCTTTGAACTACATTCACCTTGGACAATGCGAAAATTCCTCCGAAGATATGATTTACAATCTTCTGTATTAAATGCATAGAGCACCGACTGGAGCATTGCCCAGGAGAAATCAACTTCAACTCGTCTAGGGACAACTGAACTGAGGCATTTGGTCTTCGTCAACACATTCACAAACCTGCTAAGGAAATGCTTGATTTCCTATGCATGCTGGTCGTCGGATAGCATCTCACTCACAGGAATACTAGCTGTCCCAACTACTGGGTTCTGTGCTACAAGAGCGTAATAAAAGATTCTTTTCTTTTGGCCTGGAATCTTTTTGATCAATGAACCGGTTGCATCTAAATACAAGACCATAGGTCCTTTCTTCAACTGGTTTAGTTAGAAATCGACCTGTTCATCCGACAGTAAGTATACTTTAAACGGCCGTACAGAGACATACTGTATGAAGCCACCATCAGTGTAAGGCAACCTAGATGGACTCCCAGATAAATTTCTTGAGTTGCAGTAGCTTCACTTCTTGAAGTACGTCAGTGTGAAGGTTTGACAGACCCTTCTTTTCAGAGACGACCTTGCGTAACACATCCAGAGATGAGCAGGCTGTGAGATTTCCTGCTTTTTTTCTTCTTCACACATGGTGGAAATTGTCCTATAATACCAATTTGTCACACCTTTTTCCAATTCTTGTGCAATTACCTTCCTTCTTTCACCTTTTATGTGCCTTTTTTGTCCCATGCTATCTCTGTGATTGATATCACACTCAAGCACAACCTTAACCTTGATTTGTCGTTTGTCTACTTTAGGTTTTTTCCGAATTGTGAAAATGAACTTGCAACAACTACTGAACTTGCATTCCCCAATGCACTTTACAAATGGACTCCTGCGCTTTCGACTTCGTGGAACCTTGCAGCGATTGTATGTGAATGTAAGGGCGCAACTTTTATTACAGGCTTTGAATTTGTTTGCCATGATTTCAGTCCAGTTATTTCTGAGGTGACGTGTTTCATCAGTAGGTTTTATTGATGACCATTCATCCATCGTTATAAAAACTGAGAATCTTTTCGGATTGCTACTGTGTAGAATGTCTGCAGAACTATCAGCTATTAGTAGTATATATACAGCAAATCAACCTGCGTTGTGGTGCAGCGGTGGTGCATTGTGGTGCATTGCCATTACAAACTGCACAAAATCACTGCAGACAAACTGCAGACAAACTGCAGACAAACTGCAGACAAACTCCTCAAAGGAGGTGCAGCCACCATAATCTTTTTTTTTGATGGCCAACTTAATTTTTTATTTTTTATTATTTTTTTTTATGACGTCATTTCGGCCAAGTAAAAAAAAAATTGTGTTACCACTGCTTCACCTCCACAGTGTGCAGTTTGTCTGCAGTGATTTTGTGCAGTTTGTAATGGCAATGCACCACAATGCACCACAATGCACCACCGCTGCACCACAACGCAGGTTGATTTGCTGTATACATGAAATTTTTCATGATTGAAATTTTTTTTTCAATTTTTTTTTTTTTTTGATGGCCAACTTCAATTTTTTTTATTTTTTTTATGACGTCATTTCGGCCAAGTAAAAAAATTGTGTTACCACTGCTCCACCACAAAGTGCACATTCCACCACAGTTTCGGCGACGCGAAGGATGGTAGAGTATAAAAGACGGAAATTTTAATTCAAACTCTCATATTTTCGCCAATATTCTCATCAGTATGGCGACTATTTGTACCTTTTACCGTTATGTAGAAGAGAATAGAGAAATTAAGATGATTGAAGAAGAACGAATACGGATAAATAATCATCCCGAATTGCGAGAGTGGGAGCAGATCCCTAAGAATTTCCCACACATAGAAGTGATCTCTCAGATGGAGGCATTAAATTCCCTCCTCAATCTCTCCTCTACGCAGGTCGGTTTGCTGTAGATTTGCTCCACATCAAGGTCAAAGATGCTGCATACATATTGGCATACATGTCTGGGCGCGCGCGTGACTCCCACACAAAACTGTACACAAAATACTTACTCCCTCCTCACAAAATTGCACACTACTTTACGTGAGACACGTCTGGGCGCGCGCGTCCAACTGCACACAAATCTCTCTCCTCACAAAATACTGCACACAAAATACGTAGTGCGCAAGCGCAGCATGCATATTGATGATTTTTCCTTAAGGGAAGTAGAAAGGGGAGGGACAACAACGTACGAAGACAGACAAAAGAACGACTGTACATGAAGCTATTCAAGTATGATTTGTTAAATTTAATTTTAACAGCAATCTTTGACATCAATATATTAACAGATGGTTTTTATATTGGTTTTAAATTGGAAAACATTTGATAAACTGAAAACATTAAGTATTATTATTATTGTTATTTTAAATTCTAACAAATTCGGGGCCTTTAGAACATTGAGTCTTTACTCATTGAGTCTTTACTCTTTGAGTCTTTACTCTTTGAGTCTTTACTCTTTGAGTCTTTACTCTTTGAGTCTTTACTCTTTGAGTCTTTACTCTTTGAGTCTTACTCATTTCGCTACTCATTTACTCATTTCGCTACTCATTTACTCATTTCGCTACTCATTTGCTCATTTCGCTACTCATTTACTCATTTCGCTACTCATTTGCTCATTTCGCTGCTCATTTACTCATTTCGCTACTCATTTACTCATTTCGCTACTCATTTGCTCATTTCGCTACTCATTTACTCATTTCGCTACTCATTTGCTCATTTCGCTACTCATTTGCTCATTTCGCTACTCATTTACTCATTTCGCTGCTCATTTACTCATTTCGCTACTCATTTACTCATTTCGCTGCTCATTTACTCATTAGAGTCTTTACTCATTGAATCTTTACTCATTGAGTCTTTACTCATTCAGTCTTTACTCATTCCGAAATGAGTAGTTATAGGCCTATATATAAACTATTTCTTCCGTTTCTTGTCAATCGGAGATTAAGCATCAGAGAGTCAACATGAATGTTATTTCTGCTGTCAAACCCCATGCTTGTAACCAGTGCGGCAAAAGCTTTGGACGGAGATATAACCTACGGAGGCATGCAGAACATGTACATAATGAAGAGAAATCTAAAATGGATGAAGTTGACGATGATTCTGAAATTAAAGCTATCCAATCTGACAATTCAGACATCGATAATTCTGAACCGGATGTTAAAAAGCGTAGATTTGAAGATTCGGAAATAGAAACTTGTGAAACTGAATCTACGCAGGATGAAGACGAAGATTTCGAGGAAGATGATTCAGAATCCGATACGGAGGTCGATGTTAAAAAGCGTAGATTTGAAGATTCGGAAATAGAAACTTGTGAAACTGAATCTACGCAGGATGAAGACGAAGATTTCGAGGAAGATGATTCAGAATCCGATACGGAGGTGGAATATGACGAATCATCGGAAGAGGATGAGTCTAGTTCTGAACTGGAAGACAATGCCACTTTTCGAGACTGGTTGGAAGAGGCTAAAGTGGCTACTGAAGAGATGTGGTGTGAAAAATATGAAAAGTACGTCAACGGGGTATGAGTGAAGATCAAGCCAAGGAAAAAACCAATAGGAAAACTCTTTGGGCAGTCAAGCGAATCTTTTTCAACAAATACAAGGATTTTTTGTCAAGTTACCTACATCTGAAAGATAATGGGACTCATCAGGATATTGCGGAAGATCTCGAAGAAAAAGTAAATAAAGGCATGGAAGTAAACAAAGCTCTGAACAGAGTAATGCCTAAACACCATACCAAATTTGACGGACTACTACTTCAACTAAATGAGGATGAAGAGAACGAGGATGGTAAAGATTCAATGAGTAAAGATTCAATGAGTAAAGATTCAATGAGTAAAGAGACTCAATGAGTAAAGACTGAATGAGTAAAGACTCAATGAGTAAAGATTCAATGAGTAAAGACTCAAATGAGTAAATGAGCAGCGAAATGAGTAAATGAGTAGCGAAATGAGTAAATGAGCAGCGAAATGAGCAAATGAGTAGCGAAATGAGTAAATGAGTAGCGAAATGAGCAAATGAGTAGCGAAATGAGTAAATGAGTAGCGAAATGAGCAAATGAGCAGCGAAATGAGTAAATGAGTAGCGAAATGAGTAGCGAAATGAGCAAATGAGTAGCGAAATGAGTAAATGAGTAGCGAAATGAGCAAATGAGTAGCGAAATGAGTAAATGAGTAGCGAAATGAGCAAATGAGTAGCGAAATGAGTAAATGAGTAGCGAAATGAGCAAATGAGTAGCGAAATGAGTAAATGAGTAGCGAAATGAGCAAATGAGTAGCGAAATGAGTAAATGAGTAGCGAAATGAGCAAATGAGTAGCGAAATGAGTAAATGAGTAGCGAAATGAGCAAATGAGTAGCGAAATGAGTAAATGAGCAGCGAAATGAGCAAATGAGTAGCGAAATGAGTAAATGAGTAGCGAAATGAGCAAATGAGTAGCGAAATGAGTAAATGAGTAGCGAAATGAGTAAATGAGTAGCGAAATGAGTAAGACTCAAAGAGTAAAGACTCAAAGAGTAAAGACTCAAAGAGTAAAGACTCAAAGAGTAAAGACTCAAAGAGTAAAGACTCAAAGAGTAAAGACTCAATGAGTAAAGACTCAATGTTCTAAAGGCCCCGAATTTGTTAGAATTTAAAATAACAATAATAATAATACTTAATGTTTTCAGTTTATCAAATGTTTTCCAATTTAAAACCAATATAAAAACCATCTGTTAATATATTGATGTCAAAGATTGCTGTTAAAATTAAATTTAACAAATCATACTTGAATAGCTTCATGTACAGTCGTTCTTTTGTCTGTCTTCGTACGTTGTTGTCCCTTCCCTTTCTACTTCCCTTAAGGAAAAATCATCAATATGCATGCTGCGCTTGCGCACTACGTATTTTGTGTGCAGTATTTTGTGAGGAGAGAGATTTGTGTGCAGTTGGACGCGCGCGCCCAGACGTGTCTCACGTAAAGTAGTGTGCAATTTTGTGAGGAGGGAGTAAGTATTTTGTGTACAGTTTTGTGTGGAGGGAGTCACGCGCGCGCCCAGACATGTATGCCAATATGTATGCAGCATCTTTGACCTTGATGTGGAGCAAATCTACAGCAAACCGACCTGCGTAGAGGAGGGATTGAGGAGGGAATTTAATGCCTCCATCTGAGAGATCACTTCTATGTGTGGGAAATTCTTAGGGATCTGCTCCCACTCTCGCAATTCGGGATGATTATTTATCCGTATTCGTTCTTCTTCAATCATCTTAATTTCTCTATTCTCTTCTACATAACGGTAAAAGGTACAAATAGTCGCCATACTGATGAGAATATTGGCGAAAATATGAGAGTTTGAATTAAAATTTCCGTCTTTTATACTCTACCATACTTCGCGTCGCCGAAACTGTGGTGGAATGTGCACTTTGTGGTGGAGCAGTGGTAACACAATTTTTTTACTTGGCCGAAATGACGTCATAAATTTTTTTTTTTAAATTGAAGTTGGCCATCAAAAAGAAAAATAAAATAAAATAAAAAATTGAAAAAAAAAATTCAATCATGAAAAATTTCAATCATGTATACAGCAAATCAACCTGCGTTGTGGTGCAGCGGTGGTGCATTGTGGTGCATTGTGGTGCATTGCCATTACAAACTGCACAAAATCACTGCAGACAAACTGCACACTGTGGAGGTGAAGCAGTGGTAACACAATTTTTTTTTACTTGGCCGAAATGACGTCATAAAAAAAAAATTAAAAAAAATTAAGTTGGCCATCAAAAAAAAAATTATGGTGGCTGCACCTCCTTTGAGGAGTTTGTCTGCAGTTTGTCTGCAGTTTGTCTGCAGTTTGTCTGCAGTTTGTCTGCAGTGATTTTGTGCAGTTTGTAATGGCAATGCACCACCGCTGCACCACAACGCAGGTTGATTTGCTGTATATATACTACTGCTATTTCATCTGTCAACTGGTTTGCATTTGCTTGGCGGTCTATGCACGTCTCGTCACTGTATATGATTCCCTGTATCTCCCTTGCCCAATCATCGTTCAAATAAGTCTGCGAATTGTACTGTGTGAAATCATCTATATGCTCGGAGAAAGGACAGTAGAATGGTTCGTCCTCTTTTCTACTACCTTGCACGAAGCCAACACAATCGAAATGATACCAACCCAGGCAGTTATCACACTGAACATATGGTCTGCCATCATTGGGTTGTTTGCAAATGCAGAAAACTTCATTGCGTTGAGAAGAGGAGTTCGGATCATCTTCCCTGTCAGCCGTGCTTGGTTGAGGAGGGTCCTTTGTATGAGATTCTGAGTCAGAGGTACTTGGTTTAGATTGGTCCTCCTCGTCTCCTTCAGAACCTTCAGCTTCTGATGCTGGAAGAGTGTTTCGCGTTGACGGACCCACTTCATCTGAAGAACTTGTAGTTTGATCGTCATCTTGCCTTCCATAGTTTTTATGGGCCCTGTCATATTTTGGTTTAGATTGGTCCTCCTCGTCTCCTTCAGAACTTTCACCTTCTGATGCTGGAAGAGTGTTTCGCGTTGACGGACCCTCTTCATCTGAAGAACTTGTGCTTTGATCGTCATCTTGTCTTCCATAGTTTTCATGGGCCCTGTGATCTTTTGCTTTAGAACTTTCAGCTTCTGATGCTGGGATAGTGTTGCGCGTACACGGACCCTTTTCTTCTGAAGAACTTGTGGTTTGATCGTTATCTTGTCTTCTATACTTTCTATGACATCTGGTCTTCGAATCTTTTGTTAGGAGAACCCTGTCTCTTATTCCATTAGGCTTCACAAACATACAAAAAATGTAGGTTGGGATTTATTTTAAATAAAACACTACTTACATCAGTGAGCAGAAATAGAGAGTCTATGGTCTCTCTGAAATATGCCATCATAAGTAAGATCACCCCTGGTACCAGTACAGATTGAGTGTCATCAACTACATGGATTGCAGACTCAATATCAGCCAACACAGCCTGAACCCGTTTGTTTCCTTGCTCCAGATTTGCCATGTAGCTCTTGATACGCTGTCCTTTCCCTTGTAGGGCATCTGATAAACGCGTAAATATTGGAATATCAGTTAAGGTGTTAAAATGTGCCAAAAGAAATCTTGGTAGAAAGAGGTATAGCCATTTTTATTTTAGTTCGTAGATAGACGGAACTGTGGGTGGACATCCTTGGTGAACATCCTTGCATATTATGTGGCACACTACTGGGACATGATGAACAGGAAGGTCCTGGTGCATCTGACTCAAGCACTTGTGGTGGACTATGAAATTGTTATAGCGCCCTCTCCTGTCTGTACTACAGACAGGTCAAGGGTTATCCATTTTGCACAAATGTTGTTTGCATAAATGTTGTTTTGTTGTTGTTTTGCATAAACATTGTTTTGTGAGGAATGTGATGTGCATGTGATGTGCATGCTATGCACTATTCACTATCCAGTGTTCTGTATGTATTCACTCTCTACAGCATGTGTACTACAGTTGAATGTTGAAATAAAGCACTGCTCTCTTTTGATGTTACAAAAGTGATTTCTCCTATGTCTACATTTTGTATGGGATAAGCTAAACCCATAATTGGTGACCCAGACGACAATATGGACGGAAAGATCGTAGCTCCAGTGAGTCTAAAATTGCCCCCGTATTGGCCAGCCGACCCGCATGTATGGTTTGCCCAGGTTGAGGCCCAATTTGGCACACGAGGGATCACGGCAGAGCGTACCAAATATGACTATACTGGTGTGAAGTTAGTTACTTATTCCTTATTGGACATTCGCATCAACGTACATTATGTATGTACTTACACGTACGTGTTCGTTGTCGTGCGTAGTTGCAAAGCCTCGTGCGCATTACGCGGACGGTTACAATTAGACTGGTTTCCTAGTCCACAGTACATTCTGTATAATATCCAAAGGCTAAAGTAGTGCCCCTTTAAATGATGAATGACGTCTTGGACGTCATGGAGTGTCGTGGCCGAGCGGTCTAGCGCACCGAACTCAAGTTCTGGTGTTGCCAGCAGCAGGGTGTAGGTTCGAGCCCCGGTCGTGACACTTGTGTCCTTGAGCAAGGTACTTAACCATAATTGCTTCGTCCTTCGGATGGGACGTAAAGCCGTAGGTCCCGTGTGTTGTGTAATGCACGTAAAAAAGAATGCGCCTTGAGCACCACTTAGTTGGTGGATACGTGCGCTATATAAGTCCACACATTATTATTATTATTATTATTGGACCAGGCACCGCTAAGTCAGAGGGTGTGCAGGATGATCTAACTTTCACAATACTATCATGCTTATCCCGGTCATTTGGGTTCCAGTATTTTTTAAATAATTTTATATATATATGCATTTTTTGCGTATCATATGTGTAATATGCATGCATATTATAGTGCCTCTTTAAATGATAAATGACGTCTTGGACCAGGCACCGCTAAGTCAGAGGGTGTGCAGGAGGATCTAACCTTCACAATACTATCATGCTTATCCCGGTCATTAGGGTTCCAGTATTTTTTAAATAATTTTATATAAGTGCATTGTTTGCGTATCATATCCGTAATATGCACGCATATTATAGTGCCCCTTAATGATGAATGACGTCTTGGACCAGGCACCGCTAATAATAATAATAATAATAATACACGCATTTATAAAGCGCATTTTTCCGATTGTTGCAATGCGCTATGTACAAGAACAATTCCAGAGAAGGCAAAAAGGATACAATGAAATGAAAAAGCAGGTGGTAAGTGTCCTTAAGATAAAAACAGATATGATTTGAGTTTACATTTGAATTGGTGAACAGAGTTACAAGTACGAATGTTGAGAGGTAGTGAATTCCAGCATCTGGGTCCAGCTACAGAGAAAGCCTTGTCACCTGTGTGTTTGTTTGTATGTACGAGGTATTTTTAAGTTCTGCTCCGAGCGGAGGCCGCTTCGGTTAGGTGTGCTGAGATCTAGCGAGTCTGTAATGTATTTTGGATGTATGTTCGAAAGTGCTTTGTACATTGCAGTGCATTGCGGTCTTGAAGATAATGCGTTTTTGAACAGGTAACCAGTGTAATTGTTGAAGAAGCGGTGATGCATGAGAATGTTTGGGTTTTATGTGTATGGTACAAGCGGCATTGTTTTGAAGCTTTTGAAGGCGAGTGATGTCAGATTGTTTCATCCCATTGAAAAGAGAATTAGAGTAGTCTAGCCGTGAGAGGACTAGAGATCTTACAGCAGCGTGACATATGTCTGTGTCTATGTATTTGCGAATCTTGTATATGTTCCGTAGGTGATAATTGATTGATTTATATGCATTGTTGACATGGGGTGTCATTGACATAGTGCTATCAAACATAACACCTAGATTTCTCACTGTTGGGGATGGATTAATACCTCACTGTTGGGGTATGACCTTCAGCAGGTCAACTTCAGGGATGGGACGAAATTCAGAAAGGTTGCAGTCCTGTTGTTGTGATAAGTTGTTGGGTGTGGTTATATTGTCGTGAAAGCTGTCAATATTGGCCCGAATGTTATTGACTTTATCTGTGAAGAAATGGCTAAAGTTGTTGGCGAGGGATGATGCTGAATCAGGAATTGAAGGTATGAGCCTAGGTGCCAATGTCAGTTCGTTGACGACTCTGAAGGCATCCTCGAGGTTGCAGTTCGCAAGGGAACTCCTGAAGAAGTCTGATTTGGCTTTGATCAAGGTATTGCACATCGTTTTCTTGGTAGAATCATACATCAAGCGGTCGGCAGCGGATTTTGTCTTCCACCATTTTCGTTCTGCTCGCCGACGAGTGCGTTTCGCATCTTCCACTGAGCCATTGTACCACCTCGGCTTACAGCGTCTGACGTTCTTTGTAGATTTCCAAGGTGCGTGTGTATTGAGGACATTCGTGACAGCGGTATCAAAGTCAGCGATAAGTTTGTCAATATTGCAGCCGTCGTAGTTAACATTAAGTTGGGTGGATAGGTCATCTGCAAGCACCTTATGATCAATGTTACGGTAGTTGCGGTATTTTGACGACATTATGGAGGGTTCAGGCTTACTAAGATGTAACATGGTCGAAATGACAGCATGGTCTGAAATGCCATTCATATGAACAGTATGTGTGAAGTAAGTAGTCCGACATCTTCACTTCTTGTAATGAGCCAGTCTAGGGTGTGGCCATGTGTGTGAGTTGATTCTGACACGCGCTGTATAAGTCCAAAGGCAGTGAGCGAAGATCGCACGTGGGCAGCGTCGTGCTTTTCTGGACAGTCAAAGTGAATATTAAAATCATCAAGGGTGAGCAACTTTCCTGGTAGATTTACAGAATCCAGCAAATTATCAAAATCAGTCAAAACGTGCATGTCTTTAACTGATTCTTTTCAGAGGGTGGCGGTCTATATATGATAATATATATATATATATATATATATATATATATATATATATATATATATTCAATCTTAGGGCGACCACTTCAAAATAAGGCTTTAGGACGACCGACGTATGTTTAAAATTAAACAAAACTAATCAACACAAATGAGTCTAATTAATACCCACTACATGTTAACAACAATTTTGAAACAAATACGCGTTTTTCTGTTTCCATGGAAAACATAGGTTTTACCGGTCGCCCTAAAGTTTTTACAAACAACTTTTGCCTTCATAGGGCGACCGGGCTCGAAATGATGTTAGTAACGTGCTTTAGGTCGACCACATATGTGTCTCCCATGTAAATACCTCCGGCATGAAACAGTGCTCACTTTTATTGTTGTTCATGTTATTTTATTCACTACCAGTCATCTGGGCTCCCATGCCTAAAGGGAAGGGGTGCATTATGTGCAGTGCAGTAATTGATATTAAAATTGGGGTGGGGGCATAGACATATTTTTTTTCATTTTATTTTTATTTTATTTGTATTTATTAAATTATTTATTTATTTATTTTATTTATATATATATATATATATATATATATATATATATATATATATATATATATATATATATATATATATATATATACAGTGCGTATCAAAAAAAAAGGTAATCCGAATTCAGGGGGTTAATATGCCAAGGTTATTTAGTTTGACAATTTACATGTAGTGTACCAAAGAAGAGGAACTCCTCAGCTTTCCATTGATACCTTTATTGACCCATTGCTGTCACACATGACCGAGTACATTGTTATTGAAAATGACAAATTCAAATCGCATTTTTGCAAGTTTGGGTAATCAGTGCAAGGCAGGATAATTAGTGAAAGTCAGTATGATAAACCAGATTTTCTTTAGGAATGACTGGACATTATTCAAGAAGAATCTCTTCTAACATTGCCCTTTTATGCACCCACACCTTCCAACATGTCCACCTCCCCTTTCGACACAAAGCTGACAGCGACGGAGCATGTCCTGCACTGCTCGTCTCACCATAGCCGGATTATTGCGTAAAGCATCCACTTCATTTCGAATACGGCCCTGCAATTCATCAAGATCACGGGGAGGAGTTGCAAACACCTTTGTTCTTCAAATGTCCCCAAAGGAAATAGTCACATGGTGTGAGGTCAGGTGATCTTGGACAGCGATAAGGCGATGTGCTGGGGCGCCATCTTGGGCCCACCAGAGTTGTCTGAAGACCCCACGAACCTGTCGCTCAAAGTGTTCCTGCAGCTGCGGTAAAACGTTATCATTGAGCATCTGCAGATACATGTTACCATTGACATTCCTTTGAAAGAAAACGGTCCGATCAGCTGACCACTTCCACAAAGTCCTAACCAAACAGTCCACTTTTGTCGACTCATGTTAACCTCAAAATTGAATTCTGGGGGGTGTCTTGCTGGTGCATATTCAAGAACATTATGCGTATTGACCTTGCCGTTCATGGAGAAAGCAGCTTCGTCGCCGATTACGAGATTCCGCAGAAAATTGACATCTCTCTCGGTACGGGCTATCAACCATCTGGCAAACGCCAGCCTTCTAGCAAAATCTCCTGGCGTAAGTTGATGTCGGATGTGAATCCGATATGGATGCTGGTGGAGGTCCAATCTCGTGATTCTGTTGAATGTCGCCGAAGGCAATCTCAGCCCATTTCGCCTTGCGCTGGTGTCCCTAGGATGCTCCAAAAGTTGCTGCCTTACTGCATGCTGCAATGTTCCCTTCTGATCGCCCGGTGCGCCTACTGCCAGAATTCCCCTTGTTGCGGTTGAGGCTAGTGCCATACTCTTGATATTTTCTAACATTCGCCCAGATGGTTTTGGCTGCTGGGGGCTTCCGTTCTGGGAAACGTTCCCTGAAAGCATCGCGAGTTTGCTGCAAACTGTGAGTTTGGTGAAATGTTGTAATCACGAAAACTCGCTGTTCAGTCGTTAGTTGTACCATCTTTCCAACTACCTGTCCCTAAACCCAGGCCCTTCTTAAATACCCAACTTGAAGAAAAGGATGTCGTAACAGACGATTACCGCACCAGCCTAAAAATCTTACATAATCATCTAGGCAGTCAAGTGATGCGTCCATTTCAGACTGCCTTGAACTGATTACCCAAACTTGCAAAAATGCGATTTGAATTTGTCATTTTCAATAACAATGTACTCGGCCATGTGTGACAGCAATGGATCGATACAGGTATCAATGGAAAGCTGAGGAGTTCCTCTTCTTTGGTACACTACATGTAAATTGTCAAACTGAATAACCTTGGCATATTAACGCCCTGAATTCGGATTACCTTTTTTTGATACGCACTGTATATATATATATATATATATATATATATATATATATATATATATATATATATATATATATATATATATATATATATATATATATATATATATATATATATATATATATTTGGGTGGGGGGGTGGGGGTGGTTTGATATATCGAACCATTCATTTGTGCATTAAGATGACCACATAGAAATAAGGTAGTATAAACACCCCATGGGACAATTACCACATGGTACAATAGTCTTACTCCACCTTAAACCAACACAAAGAAACAAGGTAGTATAAAGTATAAACACCCCCATGGGACGACCACATTGTACAGTATAAACATGCCCCACCTTTAGGGCGACCACATAGAAA
>CM055816.1:69139752-69176044 GCA_029582265.1 Zoroaster sp. YZ-2022
TGGGTCGGTTAAATTAAACGACGTCGTCGATAATCGTGAGGGTAATCTCGCGATATTATTACATAACGTAAACATTTGGGTAGGATATTACAACGTGCGTAAAAAAGAAAGAATAATTTATCGTACGACGGGTGAGCGAGAAGATGTAGTAAAGTTTATCGAACCGGGGCTTTACAACATTAACGAAATTATTGATATTATAGTAAAAGATGCGTCTTGGATAACGTTCGTCATCGATAAAACAACGGGTGTCTTCTTGTTAAGTTTGAATCAAGAAAACAAATCCGTTAAATTTACATCCGGGTTAGCTAATTTACTCGGGTTTCATAACGAATTTCTAACTGTGGGTGAATATAGTAAAAGATTGATGTACAACTTTTAAAATTCTATACATTCATTGCGATCAAATTTCTACGACTGATAATTATTTTAACGGTAGACCTTGTACTATCTTAAACGTTTTTCCCTTGCAAGGTAAATCGTTCGGATCAAGTATGTGGATGGAATATAAAAATCCATTGTTAAAAAAATTAAAAGTCGGTACTTTTAACGCATTGAGTTTTCAAATTAAAGATTCAAAGGGTAGAGACATAAATAATCACGGTTTCCCCGTTATTTTAAATCTAGAAATTATATAAATATGGCGAGCATTTATGGACCTCCACGAACGAGCGGTGGTGTAGCTGTTGCCAGAGATGAAATTTTACGAACAGGAGCGAGCGCGCCTAGTGAAATTTATGAACATTTCGGATACATCAAACAGAGATGAAATTTTACAAACGGTACCTCTAGTCGAAAAATACAACGTCGTACTCGGATGGTGGGCTTGTCTAAACTACCCTTTTTCATGTTTAACCCTAACCCCCTAGGCTCATTTTCTAGAAACCTTCCAAAATCCTCCAAAATCAACCGGTGTTCTATTTTGTGTGGTGCCCACTGCCTAAATCCTCCAAAATCAACCGGTGTTCTACATGTATTTTGTGTGGTGCCCACTGCCTAAATCCTCCAAAATCAACCGGTGTTCTATTTTGTGTGGTGCCCACTGCCTAAATCCTCCAAAATCAACCGGTGTTCTACATGTATTTTGTGTGGTGCCCACTGCCTAAATCCTCCAAAATCAACCGGTGTTCTACATGTATTTTGTGTGGTGCCCACTGCCTAAATCCTCCAAAATCAACCGGTGTTCTATTTTGTGTGGTGCCCACTGCCTAAATCCTCCAAAATCAACAGGTGTTCTATTTTGTGTGGTGCCCACTGCCTAAATCCTCCAAAATCAACCGGTGTTCTACATGTATTTTGTGTGGTGCCCACTGCTTAAATCCTCCAAAATCAACCGGTGTTCTATTTTGTGTGGTGCCCACTGCCTAAATCCTCCAAAATCAACCGGTGTTCTACATGTATTTTGTGTGGTGCCCACTGCCTAAATCCTCCAAAATCAACCGGTGTTCTATTTTGTGGTGCCCACTGCCCAAATCCTCCAAAATCAACCGGTGTTCTACATGTATTTTGTGTGGTGCCCACTGCCTAAATCCTCCAAAAATCAACCGGTGTTCTACAAGGATCTTGTGTGGTGCCCACTGCCCAACTCCTCCAAAATCAACCGGTGTTCTATTTTGTGTGGTGCCCACTGCCTAAATCCTCCAAAATCAACCGGTGTTCTATTTTGTGTGGTGCCCACTGCCTAAATCCTCCAAAATCAACCGGTGTTCTATTTTGTGTGGTGCCCACTGCCTAAGGCATCCAAAATCAACCTGTGTTCTACATGTATTGTGTGTGGTGCCCACTGCCCAAATCCTCCAAAATCAACCGGTGTTCTATTTTGTGTGGTGCCCACTGCCTAAATCCTCCAAAATCAACCGGTGTTCTATTTTGTGTGGTGCCCACTGCCTAAATCCTCCAAAATCAACCGGTGTTCTACATGTATTTTGTGTGGTGCCCACTGCCTAAATCCTCCAAAATCAACCGGTGTTCTATATGTTGTGGTTCGAAATGCCTAAATCCTCCAAAATCAACCGGTGTTCTACATGTATTTTGTGTGGTGCCCACCTAAATCCTCCAAAATCAACCGGTGTTTTATTTTGTGTGGTGCCCACTGCCTAAATCCTCCAAAATCAACCGGTGTTCTATTTTGTGGTGCCCACTGCCTAAATCCTCCAAAATCAACCGGTGTTCTATTTTGTGTGGTGCCCACTGCCTAAATCCTCCAAAATCAAACGGTGTTCTACATGTATTTTGTGTGGTGCCCACTGCCTAAATCCTCCAAAATCAACCGGTGTTCTATTTGTGTGGTGCCCACTGCCTAAATCCTCCAAAATCAACCGGTGTTCTACATGTATTTTGTGTGGTGCCCACTGCCTAAATCCTCCAAAATCAACCGGTGTTCTATTTTGTGTGGTGCCCACTGCCTAAATCCTCCAAAATCAACCGGTGTTCTACATGTATTTTGTGTGGTGCCCACTGCCTAAATCCTCCAAAATCAACCGGTGTTCTACATGTATTTTGTGTGGTGCCCACTGCCTAAATCCTCCAAAATCAACCGGTGTTCTATTTTGTGTGGTGCCCACTGCCTAAATCCTCCAAAATCAACCGGTGTTCTATTTTGTGTGGTGCCCACTGCCTAAATCCTCCAAAATCAACCGGTGTTCTATTTTGTGTGGTGCCCACTGCCTAAATCCTCCAAAATCAACCGGTGTTCTACATGTATTTTGTGTGGTGCCCACTGCCTAAATCCTCCAAAATCAACCGGTGTTCTATTTGTGTGGTGCCCACTGCCCAAATCCTCCAAAATCAACCGGTGTTCTATTTTTTGTGTGGTTCCCAATGCCTAAATCCTCCAAAATCAACCGGTGTTCTACATGTATTTTTTGTGGTGCCCACTGCCCAAATCCTCCAAAAATCAACCGGTGTTCTATTTTGTGTGGTGCCCACTGCCTAAATCCTCCAAAATCAACCGGTGTTCTACATGTATTTTGTGTGGTGCCCACTGCCTAAATCCTCCAAAAATCAACCGGTGTTTTATTTGTGTGGTGCCCACTGCCTAAATCCTCCAAAATCAACCGGTGTTCTATTTTGTGTGGTGCCCACTGCCTAAATCCTCCAAAATCAACCGGTGTTCTATTTTGTGTGGTGCCCACTGCCTAAATCCTCCAAAATCAAACGGTGTTCTACATGTATTTTGTGTGGTGCCCACTGCCTAAATCCTCCAAAATCAACCGGTGTTCTATTTTGTGTGGTGCCCACTGCCTAAATCCTCCAAAATCAACCGGTGTTCTACATGTATTTTGTGTGGTGCCCACTGCCTAAATCCTCCAAAATCAACCGGTGTTCTACATGTATTTTGTGTGGTGCCCACTGCCTAAATCCTCCAAAATCAACCGGTGTTCTACATGTATTTTGTGTGGTGCCCACTGCTTAAATCCTCCAAAATCAACCGGTGTTCTATTTTTGTGTGGTGCCCACTGCCTAAATCCTCCAAAATCAACCGGTGTTCTATTTTGTGTGGTGCCCACTGCCTAAATCCTCCAAAATCAACCGGTGTTCTACATGTATTTTGTGTGGTGCCCACTGCCTAAATCCTCCAAAATCAACCGGTGTTCTATTTTGTGTGGTGCCCACTGCCTAAATCCTCCAAAATCAACCGGTGTTCTACATGTATTTTGTGTGGTGCCCACTGCCTAAATCCTCCAAAATCAAGCGGTGTTCTATTTTGTGTGGTGCCCACTGCCTAAATCCTCCAAAATCAACCGGTGTTCTATTTTGTGGTGCCCACTGCCTAAATCCTCCAAAATCAACCGGTGTTCTACATGTATTTTGTGTGGTGCCCACTGCCTAAATCCTCCAAAATCAACCGGTGTTCTATTTTGTGTGGTGCCCACTGCCTAAATCCTCCAAAATCAACCGGTGTTCTACATGTATTTTGTGTGGTGCCCACTGCCTAAATCCTCCAAAATCAACCGGTGTTCTATTTTGTGTGGTGCCCACTGCCTAAATCCTCCAAAATCAACCGGTGTTTTATTTTGTGTGGTGCCCACTGCCTAAATCCTCCAAAATCAACCGGTGTTCTATTTTGTGTGGTGCCCACTGCCTAAATCCTCCAAAATCAACCGGTGTTCTACATGTATTTTGTGTGGTGCCCACTGCCTAAATCCTCCAAAATCAACCGGTGTTCTATTTTGTGTGGTGCCCACTGCCTAAATCCTCCAAAATCAACCGGTGTTCTACATGTATTTGTGTGGTGCCCACTGCCTAAATCCTCCAAAATCAACCGGTGTTCTACATTGCGTGGTGCCCACTGCCTAAATCCTCCAAAATCAACCGGTGTTCTACATGTATTTTGTGTGGTGCCCACTGCCTAAATCCTCCAAAATCAACCGGTGTTCTATTTTGTGTGGTGCCCACTGCCTAAATCCTCCAAAATCAACCGGTGTTCTACATGTATTTTGTGTGGTGCCCACTGCCTAAATCCTCCAAAATCAACCGGTGTTCTATTTTGTGTGGTGCCCA
Organism: Zoroaster sp. YZ-2022; assembly: GCA_029582265.1. NCBI lineage: Eukaryota > Metazoa > Echinodermata > Asteroidea > Forcipulatida > Zoroasteridae > Zoroaster > Zoroaster sp. YZ-2022. Next base: position 69,144,256 of record CM055816.1, read on the forward strand.
CTGCCTAAATCCTCCAAAATCAACCGGTGTTCTACATGTATTTTGTGTGGTGCCCACTGCTTAAATCCTCCAAAATCAACCGGTGTTCTATTTTGTGTGGTGCCCACTGCCTAAATCCTCCAAAATCAACCGGTGTTCTACATGTATTTTGTGTGGTGCCCACTGCCTAAATCCTCCAAAATCAACCGGTGTTCTATTTTGTGTGGTGCCCACTGCCTAAATCCTCCAAAATCAACCGGTGTTCTACATGTATTTTGTGTGGTGCCCACTGCCTAAATCCTCCAAAATCAACCGGTGTTCTATTTTGTGTGGTGCCCACTGCCTAAATCCTCCAAAATCAACCGGTGTTCTATTTTGTGTGGTGCCCACTGCCTAAATCCTCCAAAATCAACCGGTGTTCTATTTTGTGTGGTGCCCACTGCCTAAATCCTCCAAAATCAACCGGTGTTCTACATGTATTTTGTGTGGTGCCCACTGCCTAAATCCTCCAAAATCAACCGGTGTTTTATTTTGTGTGGTGCCCACTGCCTAAATCCTCCAAAATCAACCGGTGTTCTATTTTGTGTGGTGCACTGTAAACAAAATCTAGTCAAGGTACGAATAAAATATAGTCTTGCTGACTAAAAGTCTTCGTCCGTCACTTTTTTAAGACCACGACGAATTACTTGTTTGGCCGGACCAGATAAAATTCGTCATGAAACTGTAGTCCTTTTAGTCATACTTCCGAAAGTCACGCGAGTGAGTTGCTTGACGAAAAAGCACGGGTCATTCAGGCGTCTCAGTTTTCGTGAGCATGCGCACTAACACACGCATGATACATTTCGGCGCGAAAACAACGCGTTGCGCGTCCGCCATACATTTTCTGTTGTTGTTTTGCAGCATGTATATTATGATATGCATACCATATCAGTCACACAGTTAGTGCCGCTAGCTCGCTTGTCTGGAGTGGAAGTATGGGCTCCAAATTTCGGTAAGTTGAAATTTGTTTCTTGTGGTTTTTGTATTGCTGAAATTTGAACGGGCCTAACGTTTATCTAGAATCGTGGTTGGACTCCCGTCTTCATTGTGTGCATGCAATGGCAGTCCGGCAAATCAAATTTGCATTAAAAAAATATGATTTTGTCAAACCACCGTAGGCCTAGTAGTAGTAGTACTACACTAGTACTAGTAGTAGTACTAGTTAGTAGTACTAGTTTAGGCCCAAATGATACTTGATAGACATACGATTACGACCCATTCATCCATGAGAAGTTCAGTCATTATTGTGCAGGTACTTTTAACAATAAGTTTGGCAATTTTTGCTTTAGTTTTCCAAAACATTTTTGTCGTTATTTCCGACTAGTAGAAATGCGAGTTCCGTTCTGTCACGAAACTCACAAGACATTATTGTCGCCACTTCCATGTAAAGTCCCCAGGCATTACGCACATACATGTACCACCCTTGTCTCATGCACAGCGCCGTGCGGTGACTTTGAAGGCTCCAAGGTTTTCCATTGATCATTTTTCCCCGTATATTTCGTATGATTTAAGCTAGAATTTTCACCCAAAACAATGTTTAACTATAAGGGTATTCCTTTAGAATTCATAATTATTTGTGGTTGGAATAATACATCAAAGTATAACCGCAAAACTTTGAATGAAACTTGTGCCTCTTTGTTGAAAAAATCTCCAAGTTTACACTCACGGTCGGCTCAGCACACACCGCCATGACCGTTTTTGTAGCCTGGCTGTGTGTGTGTGCATGCAGGCCACGCGTGTCACAACCCCTACTACACGGGACAGCGTGGTCTACGCACAGTCAAGCTAGCTGTCTACGTCACATGCTCTAAGCTCATACGAATGTCTCACAGTTAAGCCACGTTTAACCATACTTTGTGAATGGCCTCGGTTACGCATAGATACACAGGCAAGCCAGCGCTATAAATAGACAGACAAAAGGTCATGACATTTTCAATGGCGTACGTGTGCAATTTGGCTCGGAGTCATGCTTAACTCAACGATGGCGCTTCAAAAGGTGTGGATTTTTGTCTCTCTCAGGAGTTTTTTCAAACGATTTTTGATAATTAGGACAACCACGGTTCAGATAATCGTCTATATTTCAATGTTTATAAATTTGATCTTTAATAATGTAATCGAGATTTAGTTTTTAGGCAACCTAAAACTAAAAGTAAAGTAACGTTACATCATAACGTTAAATTTAAAAAAAAAACTGTTCAATGTTTTTTACCATGTTTCAACTTCGGTATATTTCTTTTTAGGTTGGTTTACCTCATGCGATCATTAGTCCCTTATCTCCATTTCTGCTAAAATGCCAATGAATACCACAATTTAAATACAAATGCTGACATTGACTTTTTTTTGCCATTTATCCTAGCCAAATCTAAAATATTTTTCACTTGAAAATCAGATTCTTAGAGTTGTGCCACCTAATCAGTTGTATACAATTTGTGTACGGACAACATTACATACAATGTAGTTTGAATGTGAAATACAAGTGAAGTGTCACAAAAGATAAAATGTAAACTGTGGACATTTAGTGTTACGGTCTACTCTAAGTTATAAAGCTAAACAACTTTTCCTTTGAAATTGTGACATAATTCCTGTCAGGAACATCATGCGAATCTTTCAATGTTCTCAGTGCATTTTTTCTACGCAAAATTTTGTGAGGTTACTACGTCATTACAGATATTACCACAAGGGTCCAAGCTGTATAATAACATGTAACGTTGAAGGTTGCTTTCGTACATTTAAGTCAACAAGAACTTTTCAGAGACATGTTAGCAAAAAACATGGTGAATTTTGGGCACAATATGGCATACAAAGAGGTCAAATTGAAAATGCTGAAGATGATCCATATCTCCCAAGAGACATTGAAGATGTTGAACTGTGGCTTTTCTTGTTGGCCTGAGGGAGAAATTTAAGGTTCCTCATGAGGCTTGCAACTTCGTAGCAGGAGAGGTTAAAAGTTTGATGGAGTCTTCTGCCTTGCAGTTAAAAACAAGACTTCAGTCAGCTTTACAGGATGCAGATGATCTTGCAACTGTGGATCTGAACCATGCATTTTGTAACAATTCTTGGGAGAATGCCTTAGATTATTACAGTGATGCACGTCATGTCAATTCCTTCTGTGCTGAAAGCTTAAATTTTGTCCAGCCTGTTGAATATGTCCTTGGAAAAGCTGTAAATGGAAAAGACCAGTCCATGCAGTATGTTAGTATTTTGGATACTTTGAAATCCTTGCTGTTGATTGATGAAGTCTTTGCTGAAGTGGTACATGGACATGCCAGTCAAACTGATGCAGTTCTTGATTTTGTGATGGTGTTCACTGTAAAACAACAATTTGCTGTCTGTACCACACAATCTCCAAATTCAACTATACAATGATGATTTTGTGTAGCAAATCCACTTGGTAACAAAGTGAAGACTCTAAAATTTTCTGCATTCTACTTCATACTTGGAAATATTGCTCCAAAGTTCAGATCAAAGCTGAAAATGATTCAGTTGGTTTGTCTCTGCCCATCAGAATATGTTAAACAATATGGAATGCGGCAGGTCTTGCAACCTTTATCCATGATCTCCATGTACTTGAAACAGAAGGCATTGCAACTGAAAAGGACAATGTCCAGCACACTTTCAAGGGAACTCTGTCTATGATAGTAGCAGACAACTTGGGTGCTCATTCTGTGGGAGGCTTCCAAGAGAGTTTAATACTCGCCGAGTATGCAGATTTTGCCATGTAACCAAGCAGGATATGAAGAACCATCTTCGTGCTTCAGCAGAACTTAGACGAACAGAGGCATCCTATAATGAGCAGGCAAGAATCTGCACAGCTAATCCAGATATGGCAGGAATCTATGGCATCAAGACTTCTTCAGTATTTAATGAATTACAGAATTTTCATGTCATCAGTGGTTTGCCTTCGGATATTGCACATGATTTATTTGAAGGTGTTGTGCCAAATGTTTTTGCAAAGGTTATTTTGCATTGTGTTCAAGAAGGTTACTTCTCCCTGGAAGAACTGAACAAGAGAATTCTGTGCTTTCCCTACGAGGGTTCAGATTTGGTAAACAAACCTTCAAAGATGAAAACAAACGCCCGTGAATTCAAAGTCAAACAGACTGCAATGCAGTGTTGGTGCCTGTTAAGAATGTTAATGTTGATGGTGGGCAAAGATGTGACAATAGGTGACATGACATGGAAGCTTCTGCTCCTCCTTGCAGATGTTGTAGAGTTGGCTGCTACCCCATAGTGAGCAGCGCTCTTTGTTATTTTATGGCTGATGTAATTGAGTCATTCTTGATGTTGTTTAACGAATTATTTCCTGATTCCATGACTCCAAAGTTCCATTTTATTACCCACTACCCGCAGCTGATGATGGAGTTTGGCCCGCTTATTCGTTGCTGGACTCTCCGCTTTGAGGAAGCACATGTATTTCAAGGAGCTTACCCACAGAACAAAGAACAAAAAAAGCTTGTGTAAGACACTGGCTTGGAGACACGAGTATTTTCAGTCATGGTGTCGAATACAGCAAAATTTTCTTTCCAGTGAGTCAATTGAACACACTGGAGGCAAATTTGCTTCTGTGAGATTGATGACAAGAGCAGTGCAGAATCTACTTCTGCCACTTCTTGGTGGAGCTGAACATTTTTACACTGCTAACAAAGTGGAGAATTTTGGGACAATTAAGATACTGGCAGGGCTGCGGTGTTGTAACTGGCATAAATGAAGTAGACTTACCCAATTTTGGAATTGTTGAGCTTATATGTATTATTGATGGGGGAATCTACTTTGTCTGCCAACTGACATCTACTGTTGAATACAATGAGCATCTTCACGCCTGTATTTTGACTGAGACAGATATTTTCTCACTGAAGAGTCCAGCCCAACTGGCTGACTGCTACCCACTTGGGATTTACACAACAACTGATAATCGCAAATTAGTTGTGAAAAGACATCATATCTAGTTGAACATACCTTACTGTTTGTACAGCGGCCCTTAAAACACATAACACAATTTTGTTTAAAATGTCAATTTATGTTATGGCGTATATTTAGCCCACTGAAATGGGCGTTCACAATAAGCCCATATCATATGCAGTCAAGCATGTAAAAGCAAACCTGCAATCTGAGCAGTTGGTCTTGTACGCCTTGCTTTTTATCAATTAGAGCAAGAAATGTTATTTCACTTTTTTAGTACATGCACAAAAATAGGCTTGGGTGTATTTTTAAATATTTTTTTTAATCAATTTCAGGTATTTGTTTATGTTTGGTGAATCCAAAAAGAAAGCAGAAATGGAGGTAGTAGGGTCTGGGGCAAACAGTGATCAGCTGAGAGCTAAAGCACGGGAGCTTTTCCAAGTTGATGACTTGATGATTCAGACATGGGACACAGGATTTGAAGAGTGGGTTGACATTGAAGAAGACGATCTGGTGGAAAACAAGTCCAAGGTTTTAATTACAAAGCTAGCAATGCCCCATTCTGATTCAGAAACCAGTACTCCATGTTTGAATTCACTGATGAACCAGGATGAAGCTGACACAATAGGGTAAGTTAAGAGTCCTTTTTACAGTGATCACTCAGGGGGTATGACCTTAAAAATGTCTGAATTTGGAAGTGTTAGAACCAGTTCAGTGTCGTTAAGACATCTGCTATTAGATATTAGGAAAAAGGGGTATAATAAAATCTACTAGTAAACAATATTCCATCAGAAATAAATCTAATCAGAATAAAACATTTTAATAGTTGAAATTTGCTTTAAAAAGTTTTCCTCACCAGACTTTTATTCAACATAAACCTGAAAACTTTAGAATTTTATTTGAATGTTGTTTATAGGCTCACTATAATAGTGGAGCGGCTTAGCTCCAAAAAACAGGTCGATTGTGCACTTTCCCTTAAAAGCATGAAACTTGGCACATGGTTAGAGTAACACAATACAAAGATTTTTAGTCCAGGGGCCACCGGAAATTGCACCCCGTATGGCGGCCATCTTGGATTTCAAAATGGCCGCCATTGTGGATCTGTTTTGTTGAATATCTCCTTAACTGGTAGAGATATCGAGACAGTTGAAACGCCTATACCCACATTTTAGGGGTCTAGGAATCCAATGGTGACACAAAATGTTTGAAAATTGTGGCCGCCATCTTGAATTCCAAGATGGCCACCATCCACAAGCTATTTTGCTCAATATCTCATGAAGTAGTAAAGATATCAATACATTTTTAACACCTATACCCACGTTTTAGGGGTCTGGGAATCCAATAGTGACATTGAATATGTGGCAGCTATCTTATAATCAAAGATAGTCACCATCCAAGGCTATTAACATAGCATATCATCAGTCAACAGGTCGACACACAACATGTGAAGGAATGACCGGGTCATTCCTTCACATGTTGTGTGTCCACCCATCAAGAAAACATCACGAGCAGTTGGCCGAAAAAGCACAGTTACTGTCTCTTGACTTTTCTAGTCTCTGTTGCATTCCCCATCACAAGAACAAAGTGATGTGCATGGAAGTGCAGACTTCTTACACCTGCACCGACCAGTGCATCCTTTTGTGCATCCACACCGGATAAGTTCATTGCAGATCTTTGCAGCTTCCGGTAGTATTGTCCAAATCGGTTTGAACTGACCTTCAGATGTCTTTTCCCAACCCCACTCACTTGGACATGGGAGCTGAGGTTGCGCATGTAACGCCTGACCCCAGCATAAGGATCCTTGGTACACTGCACGTCGAACATGCTGCACCAGAGCGTGGTGTGTAGGCGGAATTGATTCTAGAGGTCTGCCTTTCTTTGCAAACAGTTTCTTTCGTGCTGTATTAATGTCACTACAGGTACTTGTGCGATCATACATCAAAATGACGAATCTTGCAATGATGCTCATACAGGACTCCGTTATATCTGTCTGTTCATGGTTGACTTTAGATAGCGCATATGTGAGCTCTGGGAACGACTCCCATACAGCCCATGCAGTTCGCTTACCACGCCCAGCAAACGCTGACACAGTGTCGCATCCTGTCAGTGCATGAAACATGGGGAGGGCGTTACACTTCTCAGGGCCGAGAGCAGTGGCTATGTCATGTGCAGAGATGAATCGCAAGCTCTTCCCTGTTCCGAAGGCTAACCATATCTTCACAGAAAGTCTCTGAGTTGCTGTAATGGCGAGTACGACAACATCTGTATCAACGGTTCTAATGAGGATCCTGTCATTCCCTCTCTGTGCCGCATCAGCTGCATGGAGGAACATGCGGCCATCTGCCTCATCTTGGCTGCATGGAGCAAGTGGTTCTAGGTGCATGCGTGGTGGAGCAATTAAAACCTCAGTTTCCAGTGTGACTACTAACTCCTTGCTCTGGTCTTCAACTGATTTGATTATTTCTTTGGAGAGGAAACTGAAAAGTTCTGTCTTGTTTTCGTCGACACGAAGAAAATTCTGCCATTGTCCAGGAACTGCAACTGAGGTACCCACACGTCTACGAACTCCCTTGCCACGCCTTTCTCGGGTCATGCTCTTCAGACTTCCAGGCAGGTAGCGGTCCCACACCAGGTCAAGTCGGGTTGCAGATTTGTACTGTGAGAGAACAAATGGGATGAATACCTCTTTGGCATATTCTCCGAAAGTCTTCACTGTTCCAGGATTTAGCATTTGAACAATCGCTGCCCCATCAAGTATTACGCATGTAACCTCTGGAGCCTGTGTACTTGGCGGTGTCATTTCCTCGAAGCATTGCAAAAGATCACTCTTTGTTCCAGTTCGAAGCTTCCCTGCCTGGGACAAGGATGGAGGGTAAGGCTGATTTTCATGTCGGAAAAATCATCAAGGTTTCCTCCCGCGTCTGACAAGCAATGTAAAGGCGGGAAAACAATTGCACATCATTCTTTAACGAGGCTACTTTCTGTTTGTCTTTTGGTTGGACTTTTGCTGATGAGCTGCTGAATAATGGCAACTTGTTGCGGAGAGGACATCATTGAGAGGCTTTTTACGCTCGATGAGCCTTTCTTGCACAAATGATTCCAAAGCCTCCTTTCCCACCTTCTGGACATTTTGCACACTGTGAGCAACTGATGAGCTTGCAATCTCCTTTGTGTCGAGGACCAAAATATCAGTGGTTTCTTCAAGAAACGGATTACCAAGCTCCTCGAAAACAGACACAAGTGACCTGACATCTTTGTCGAAGGACTTCTGTATGCTTTCAGTTTGGTCATGATGCAACGTTTGAGCTTTGCTGTCGTGGTGCGCCTGGGCCATCTCAAACTCACCAATCACTCTTGCAACCTCTGGGCCAGCAACCATCCATCTTTGCAGAGCACTGGGATTGTCCAGGAGACCAACAGCTCCTCCGTCTTCCTTGATGCATGCATTATTCTGCTCATGTGCCTGGTCCGTGGCAATGGAGGAAAATATGCGCTTCGTCTTCTGCACTGTGAACATGCCGCCCGGAATCCTTCCAACACATCAGGGTGTGTCCTATGAAGGCTTAGCATGTCTCGTAAGTGGACTGGGATCCACCTCGCATAGTGTGTGTGTGGTCAAGAGCAAAGAACCACGGAGAAGCTCCCAGAGAGCATCTAAGTACATATCAAAGTCAGCTTCCTCAAGGAGCGCACAAAGGTCAGGATGTAAACCTCCAATGCCAATGCAAGACTCCAGTACTGGAATTGTGGACATTCTTTGGTTCTTCTTTGACACCATTCCTTGAATGACAACTGTTGATCCTTGTCAGCTGCTCTTGCATAGTCATCGTATGCGTGATGCTGCAGGTTGCTCAATGTTGCAGCTGTAACCTGATGTGCGTGACGTGTACGCGCAACATGCGCAGCTCGCAGGAAGCTTTTCTTGATGGGTGGACACACAACATGTGAAGGAATGACCCGGTCATTCCTTCACATATATGTCGACCTGTTGACTGATGATATGCTATGTTAATAGCGGATGGTGACTATCTTTGATTATAAGATAGCTGCCACATATTCAATGTCACTATTGGATTCCCAGACCCCTAAAACGTGGGTATAGGTGTTAAAAATGTATTGATATCTTTACTAATTCATGAGATATTGAGCAAAATAGCTTGTGGATGGTGGCCATCTTGGATTTCAAGATGGCGGCCACAATTTCACACATTTTATGTCACTATTGGATTCCTAGACCCCTAAAATGTGGGTATAGGCGTTTCAACTGTCTCGATATCTCTACCAGTTAAGGAGATATTCAACAAAACAGATCCACAATGGCGGCCATTTTGAAATCCAAGATGGCCGCCATACGGGGTGCAATTTCCGGTGGCCCCTGGACTAAAAATCTTTGTTTTGTGTTACTCTAACCATGTGCCAAGTTTCATGCTTTTAAGGGAAAGTGCACAATTGATCAGCTAAGCTGCCCCACTATAAGGCTATATAGGCTCATTTTTGTTTATTTTTATATTTTGAAATTTTTGTTTACAAAATCTTATTTCAGCTGTCTGAAGAGCGTCGGAGCTAGTGGTGAGCCTGTCACAGCTATTTCACAGGAAGAGTCGCTGTGTACTCCTGGGCCTTCATCACAACCACAAAGAACAATGTCGGCACCAACCTGGCATCTTTCATACAAACTTTTAACTGTCCCAGCAACTATCAACGCAAAGCTTCAAAGTGGTCAACCGCTGAAAGAGGCAGAGAGGTCGGCATTCTTGGATGCAATATACAACAGTGTGAAGATCCACACGTAGTAAGCTCTTTCTGTTTCCATTGCCCATATTTATAACATACATGTTTAACAATGCTTTCTCAATGCTCTATCTGTAATACATGACCATATTTGACACACTATAATGGACTGTTGTTTGAATGTACATTGTATGCATGGGCTATTCTTGAAAAGATTCATTGGTCCCGCAGATAGGTGAAATACCTGTATATTGGAGAATTGTGCATTTGATGATACAAGCATGAAATGTGGCACAGAGTTGGAGCAGACATAAGGAGTTTTGGCTATAGGGCCATCAGGTTGCCCTTTGACAAAATGGCGGCCATTTTTGAAAGTCCCATTACAATGTGCACAAAATGCTATACGTGACTATTCTTAGCAATCTTGGCATTAGGGGTGGATGGTGATCAAACATTTCTCTATCCATATTTTCACAAATTTTAGTGTAACATGCCACAACTGTTGTTCAGATACATGACGTCACAATGACATCATTTGTCATAAAAATAAACCGTTGAGGGCGCTATGCTCACGCGTACTTTATGCACCTTTAAATTGGGAATTTGTGTATCTAGTATATTGAGGAGCAATAGAGAAATGTTTGATCACCATCCACCCTAATGCTAAGATTGCTAAGAATAGTCACGTGTGGCATTTTGTGCACATTTAATGGGACCTTTGAAAATGGCCGCCAATTTTGTCAAAGGGCAAATCTCTGATGGCCCTATAGCCAAATTCCTTCCATGGGCCTGCTCTTACTCTGTGCCACGTATCATCACATGCACAATGTCTATTTGCTGGACTACATTTCAGTTTAGACTAGTATGAACAGTGGCGTACATCCCCATTGGTCGAAAAGTGTGGGGGAAGATTTAATTTTTTTAGGAATAACCCCCTAAAAAAAATACAAAAAAAAACAACTCTAAGTACAATTTCAACATCCTTTATCGTAATAATATAATAATTTGTGCAAAAAAGGATAGAATTTTTACATGATTATTCAATTATAATTTTTCCATACGGGGGGTGGGGGTGATCCTATGATCTATCCTCCAGGGCCAAAAAGTGGGGTATATATATTCCCCATCCCCGTGGATTTACACCAGTGTATATGAACTAAAGCAATAGCCTCAGGGTAACAGTTCCAAAGGCCAGTAGGCCTGATAATACAGTTATATATTTTTAAAACTTGGATGGGCTTTGAAAGTGTTTCTGCTTTAAAATGGCCATCAAAGTATTTATCAATTATTTCGCTTTTAATTGTTTTTAAAGCTATCCAAAGACGGGACAGTATGATACTATCATTCAACTCATTCTGGATAAATATCCTAAGCTACGTTCTCAGCAAACCATGTCCCATGCAAACTTGAAGGTGAGATGATTATTATTATTACTATTATTTTATTCAGCCATTAAAAATGCACACTATACAAATAAAGCAAATCTACCAGATGGGCTAGGGGCAGCAAAAGCAAAATGATGCAATAACACTGAGTTATTCAGCCCAATTAATGTGCCATCAGTTTTAAGGATTTACAAATTTTCTAGGAATTGTGGCATTAAATCAGTGTACTTATACTCTTTACAATGGGAGTGTGGGAGTGCCATGCCCTGTCACTGACCCAGTGATGCACTGTCCAATCCAAACTATAACTTTGGAGCTACCATCCTCTACTTGATTCCAGTAGGGTGCCTCAAATCATACATGTAGTTATTACTGCATGTGCACCAGCATCATATGATGCTGGTGCACATGCAGTATCTTACAGGTAATACAGTGTACAATGTTGCACAACTAAAGAAGCCTAACATGAGGGGCCTAGGTGGGCATTCTTTGAGCAATTTTGATTTATCACTTTCTTCGCCTATCCCAAAACTGCTGCATGTTTTCGGCTCCCAACCTTGAGGGCAAGGATTTTCTCAGGAGAAAGGTGGATCTATTGCATAAATCTCTCACTTTGTGTTCCCTTTTTAGAGCCTGTGGAAGTATCGCCTACAGTATAAATTTTCCAACTGTAGGAAGCGAGAAGACAATGACATACCTGCAGTGAAGGCAAGGAAACGAAACATCCAGCAAGTAGCATTAGCCAGCCTTCAGGAAACGCCCTGCCCCACAGTGGGTGTGACCAACTATCTTCCTGCAAGACAGACATCTGAGGATGATGCATCCATCAAAATACACACTGAATGGATGCAGCAGGAGATTGCCAGAAAGAAGCCCAACTACATGAGGGTGCGGGAGGCTATGGCTGCAACGTTTTCTGACAGACGTAAACTCATTGTGAATGAGGGTGCTTCAGTTGCTGAAATAAAACGATTGTATCCATGGCTCTTCGACGAAGAGGTATGTTCTGCCTTACTTATCTGTCCCTCCATCAGAATTCACAAAATATACTTTATGTTACGTGAACATACTTAGAGGGAAGATCAATAATTGTTCTTTTCCTTTTGACAGTTTGAATTTTATGTGAACAAAATTCAAAGGACAGCACCATAAATACAATGTACCAAGATAATTGAGAGCCGTTTGTATGATAATTATATAATACTTTTTAGCAAAAAACTCTTAAATAGAGCAATGGGAGACTTTTGAGACGATAGAAGGCATCCCAGGACGCGGCCATTTTCTATTGTTTTCAGTAAGGAACAATAGAAAAGGACTGCTTGCTGGGATGCCCTCTGTCGTCTCAAAAGTCTCCAATTGAAGGAGGTACGTGTGTAACTTTTGCTAAGTTTGTATAATTCAAATGTTCAATAAAGCAAGAATAACTATTTGGGGCGATTTCCTCTTCATAACAGTTGCTTCAAGAATTCCATAGAATTGATGGGAAATCATCAATGACAGCCCTTCTAGATGACGGCCTCCAGAAATACACAGACGCAATAGTGACCGTGGCAAAATTGCTCAAGAAGAAACCAAAGGTTCTGGAGGCTGCTTTGGCAAATACCTCTGCAAAAACAGGATGCTGCGAGAAAAGGTATGCATTGCTATGAAAAAATAGTGGATGTTTTAGGAATGGGTCATACGTATTTTTACTGGCAGCCATGTTGCTTGGTAGGTTTTGTTGATGATATGTAACAAAGGAAGCATGAATAAGTGCTACTCTTGCATACTGCAGAACAACAAATATGTATGGTAGCATACACCATGGCTGCACAAACCTCTATACAATGTATAACAAGAATATTCAAGCAACTTTGAAACTGACCTGGCCCCACCGAATATTAGAGGATTGGCATTCTGAGGACCTCCCCAATAATAGGGCTGGTTAGCTCAGTTGGTAGAGCACTTGTTCAGTAATTGAGAGGTCGCGGGTTTGAGTCCGGCATCAGGTAATTTTTCTTTGCTCACCCTATGTATGTTAAAACTTTAGTACTTGTTCATTTTTCAGAGTCAGGCAGACGAGCAAGCATTATGGCTGTCCCAACACTATTCTAGAGAAGGTGACAGATATGCTGTTATTCAAAGATATGGTATGTGAAAGGTTTATGTCCTAGTTTTTGAAATATTACAGGGCATGGATTGAGAGCTTGTGCTTTTCAGCTGGTACACCTTAATTAATTCTAAAAATGAGTTCTTTCTGGAAAAAAACACACTTTTACAGCTTGGGTCGTACTTTGGTAATGACCCCCCAAAAAAGCAATTGTTTAATTTTTATCCGAAAGCCTACTTGTTTATAAAGATAGTTATGGTAGTAAGCATCCTGAGTAATTATTTAGTCTGAAGTGCACCCCCCCCCCCCCGCCCCCGTTGATTAGAAATCACTAAAAGTATGTCGAAAAAGTTGAATCTCCAACGATCGCCTAAAGACGACCTTTGGACATTTTCGTGGTGTCCATTTGAATTCTACCCTAATGAGGTGAACCTGAGATCCGATTTCGGATTACACACTGGGCTGGCTTAAGTCGGTGCCTGGCTGAACCAATTCAGAATAATGGCCAACATTTATTTGGTACCCTGAGGGGGTGCTATTACACACACAAAAACATGCTTTTTCATCTCGCTAAACGATGTTCTTTATGAAAATACTGTGACATTTGTTTCTGCAGTAGACAGTGTATTCAACTGAAACTTTTATAGGTGGCTTCTATTGTATCTTACTTGACAATTTTGCCTATAAATCAGCATTATGTTGTCAAAACCCGAACAAAGAACCTACCTTTAAATATTTCTTGTTTTCGAATTTGTTTCTTAATTACACACGGCTCTAAAGCAGTTTAATATTTTTTAATCAGTTTTATATTTACATTTTTACACAGGACTCAACTACGACGTCACCAGTTTACTTAGAAGTGAAGATGCAGGAAGGCGAGGATGATGAGTACATGTACACCCTGATGGTTGATGGCATTTCTGTCACTAGCTCACCGGTCTTCATTACAGCATTTTCAATGTTTCTTTCCGTTTTTTATTGTTTTAATATGGCTTATCCAAGTTGCTTGAGGAAGACCTTAAACTTCTTTCAGAAAGTGATTCTTAACATCCAAGACAATTTACCAATTGACAAGAGTGTTGTAAAAGTCTTGGATAAACTAAATAGCGTCCTGTCAAAGTGCCACTAAGGAAAATGGGGCAAAAACTCACCATTGACTTTTCCCTTTAACACCTGTATACACACTAATGAGTACAAGTGTGACAATGTAATAAAACTGTGAAAGTATTAATATGTTAAAGGTTATTGATTGACCCACGTTGTCCAGGCTCGTAGAGACTACTATTTGTCACAATTGACAAATGACAATTGGGTCTGTCCACACTTATAGGGCCATATGGTGTGACATTTCTATAAAAATGGGAGGTAAAAATAAAAAGAAGAGATTTCTCTGTTGTTTTCCATGCACATTCCTAATCACTTGAGTATTGTATTTACGAAAGAGCAAGACAAATTTCTTTGTTTTTTAGTAAAAACTAGGGATCATCTTCAAGATGATTATGTTTGTAACATGGAAATGTTGGACAGACATTTTATACACAAATGGAGAGAAAGTGGTAGTTAAATAAACTTATTCACAAAAGTGTTGTTCCTTTATAATGTGGTCCCTTTTATGAATGTTTCCACCCAAAACCAAGACAACACTGTTGGTATTCAAGAAACTACAGAAGATTATCTTGAAGACATTTCGTTTGTAATTACATTGACAGACGTTTTGTTACAAAATGTCTGTCCATGTTACAAATTAACGTTCAATCTGTCTTAAAACCCTGAAGATTGTCTTAGTCTTGACTGATAACCATGGAAAAGGGAGTATCTGGGGTCTATATGAAGTAATATTTGAGTAAGTCATTTCATTATTTAATTTTCTTATCGTTATCCAGTCAATCCAAATACAAAATGTCTGTCATCGTTACAAACGTAATGTCTTAAAGATGACCCTGTAATTTCTTAACCAATTACATAGTTTTCACATTGTTTGGTAAGCACAATCAGTATAAGCTGAGAAATGTACACAAACAAAATAAAGTGCAAAACATTGCTTTTTTTGTACCCTCCCAGTCACAGTCTAAAAAGTTATAAAACTGTTTGATATGAGCCCATTAGTGTGTACAGACCCAGTTAAGAAATCATTGTTTTTTCCAAAATGTTTGATTGTGGTCATAGGCTTTATTTCCGTTTTATAGGAATGTCTCAGATTTCACAGCCCAATTAGTACTGATATTGATTCATTTTGCCAGTTTTTATATGGTATGCTGATTTTACAACCAAGCACCAACTTGATGTGCATTTAGGAAGCAGTGCTTTTAAAGGTACAATACAGGATTGGTTTTGGGATGAATGCATTCATTCCAATCATCTAGTTTTCACAATCCGAAACTTAAAACAAATTTGAGAATCTCATCGAAAACGATATTAACGTTTCCTCGAATGAACAACGGTTTCTGTGTTGTCAAGTTAATTTGTATGTTCCTATGGAGACGTTAATTTCGGTTGTTAACCAAAATCAGCTGTTGTGCATAATATTTATGAGAAAAATTGGTTCTAGATGAACTTCATAAAATTAATAGTAACCTTCCAGACTGAAACTAAACAATCGTTTTTTATCCTTGCCAATCCTGTATATTACTGAAACTAAACAATTGTTTTTTATCCTTACCAATCCTGTATATTACCTTTAAATTACAGTGCAGTTTATTTTGGATTGAAATGTACACAAACAGTGCAGTATTTTAAGATTTTTAGGTTTTGAGCAATAGAATTACCTAAAGCTGTGACAAGTATGTTTTTACCAAACACTTTTCTCTTCGTTTTGGCTTGAAATAAAACAATAGTAAAAACTAGTCATTTGACTAATTTGCTTTGTCTGTTCATTTATGACTAAATGTTTAGGTCGCTTGACCAATCAACTTGGTCGATTCAGACACCATGGAAAGACGAATAAAAACTTGTAGTTTGACTTTTAAAATCTGGTCATAGGACTAACTATAATTAGTCATTGAATTTCAATGACGAATTAAAATAAGTCGAGACAGACACCATTTTGACTAGATTTTTTTAGTTACCTAGACTAGATTTTGTTTACAGTGTGCCCACTGCCTAAATCCTCCAAAATCAACCGGTGTTCTATTTTGTGTGGTGCCCACTGCCTAAATCCTCCAAAATCAAACGGTGTTCTACATGTATTTTGTGTGGTGCCCACTGCCTAAATCCTCCAAAATCAACCGGTGTTCTATTTTGTGTGGTGCCCACTGCCTAAATCCTCCAAAATCAACCGGTGTTCTACATGTATTTTGTGTGGTGCCCACTGCCTAAATCCTCCAAAATCAACCGGTGTTCTATTTTGTGTGGTGCCCACTGCCTAAATCCTCCAAAATCAACCGGTGTTCTACATGTATTTTGTGTGGTGCCCACTGCCTAAATCCTCCAAAATCAACCGGTGTTCTACATGTATTTTGTGTGGTGCCCACTGCCTAAATCCTCCAAAATCAACCGGTGTTCTATTTTGTGTGGTGCCCACTGCCTAAATCCTCCAAAATCAACCGGTGTTCTACATGTATTTTGTGTGGTGCCCACTGCCTAAATCCTCCAAAATCAACCGGTGTTCTATTTTGTGTGGTGCCCACTGCCTAAATCCTCCAAAATCAACCGGTGTTCTACATGTATTTTGTGTGGTGCCCACTGCCTAAATCCTCCAAAATCAACCGGTGTTCTATTTTGTGTGGTGCCCACTGCCTAAATCCTCCAAAATCAACCGGTGTTCTATTTTGTGTGGTGCCCACTGCCTAAATCCTCCAAAATCAACCGGTGTTCTACATGTATTTTGTGTGGTGCCCACTGCCTAAATCCTCCAAAATCAACCGGTGTTTTATTTTGTGTGGTGCCCACTGCCTAAATCCTCCAAAATCAACCGGTGTTCTATTTTGTGTGGTGCCCACTGCCTAAATCCTCCAAAATCAACCGGTGTTCTACATGTATTTTGTGTGGTGCCCACTGCCTAAATCCTCCAAAATCAACCGGTGTTCTATTTTGTGTGGTGCCCACTGCCTAAATCCTCCAAAATCAACCGGTGTTCTACATGTATTTTGTGTGGTGCCCACTGCCTAAATCCTCCAAAATCAACCGGTGTTCTATTTTGTGTGGTGCCCACTGCCTAAATCCTCCAAAATCAACCGGTGTTCTACATGTATTTTGTGTGGTGCCCACTGCCTAAATCCTCCAAAATCAACCGGTGTTCTATTTTGTGTGGTGCCCACTGCCTAAATCCTCCAAAATCAACCGGTGTTCTACATGTATTTTGTGTGGTGCCCACTGCCTAAATCCTCCAAAATCAACCGGTGTTCTATTTTGTGTGGTGCCCACTGCCTAAATCCTCCAAAATCAACCGGTGTTCTACATGTATTTTGTGTGGTGCCCACTGCTTAAATCCTCCAAAATCAACCGGTGTTCTATTTTGTGTGGTGCCCACTGCCTAAATCCTCCAAAATCAACCGGTGTTCTATTTTGTGTGGTGCCCACTGCCTAAATCCTCCAAAATCAACCGGTGTTCTATTTTGTGTGGTGCCCACTGCCTAAATCCTCCAAAATCAACCGGTGTTCTATTTTGTGTGGTGCCCACTGCCTAAATCCTCCAAAATCAACCGGTGTTCTACATGTATTTTGTGTGGTGCCCACTGCCTAAATCCTCCAAAATCAACCGGTGTTCTATTTTGTGTGGTGCCCACTGCCTAAATCCTCCAAAATCAACCGGTGTTCTACATGTATTTTGTGTGGTGCCCACTGCCTAAATCCTCCAAAATCAACCGGTGTTTTATTTTGTGTGGTGCCCACTGCCTAAATCCTCCAAAATCAACCGGTGTTCTATTTTGTGTGGTGCCCACTGCCTAAATCCTCCAAAATCAACCGGTGTTCTATTTTGTGTGGTGCCCACTGCCTAAATCCTCCAAAATCAAACGGTGTTCTACATGTATTTTGTGTGGTGCCCACTGCCTAAATCCTCCAAAATCAACCGGTGTTCTATTTTGTGTGGTGCCCACTGCCTAAATCCTCCAAAATCAACCGGTGTTCTACATGTATTTTGTGTGGTGCCCACTGCCTAAATCCTCCAAAATCAACCGGTGTTCTATTTTGTGTGGTGCCCACTGCCAAAATCCTCCAAAATCAACCGGTGTTCTACATGTATTTTGTGTGGTGCCCACTGCCTAAATCCTCCAAAATCAACCGGTGTTCTACATGTATTTTGTGTGGTGCCCACTGCCTAAATCCTCCAAAATCAACCGGTGTTCTATTTTGTGTGGTGCCCACTGCCTAAATCCTCCAAAATCAACCGGTGTTCTACATGTATTTTGTGTGGTGCCCACTGCCTAAATCCTCCAAAATCAACCGGTGTTCTATTTTGTGTGGTGCCCACTGCCTAAATCCTCCAAAATCAACCGGTGTTCTACATGTATTTTGTGTGGTGCCCACTGCCTAAATCCTCCAAAATCAACCGGTGTTCTATTTTGTGTGGTGCCCACTGCCTAAATCCTCCAAAATCAACCGGTGTTCTACATGTATTTTGTGTGGTGCCCACTGCCTAAATCCTCCAAAATCAACCGGTGTTCTATTTTGTGTGGTGCCCACTGCCTAAATCCTCCAAAATCAACCGGTGTTCTATTTTTTTGTGTGGTGCCCACTGCCTAAATCCTCCAAAATCAACCGGTGTTCTATTTTGTGTGGTGCCCACTGCCTAAATCCTCCAAAATCAACCGGTGTTCTATTTTGTGTGGTGCCCACTGCCTAAATCCTCCAAAATCAACCGGTGTTCTATTTTGTGTGGTGCCCACTGCCTAAATCCTCCAAAATCAACCGGTGTTCTACATGTATTTTGTGTGGTGCCCACTGCCTAAATCCTCCAAAATCAACCGGTGTTCTATTTTGTGTGGTGCCCACTGCCTAAATCCTCCAAAATCAACCGGTGTTCTACATGTATTTTGTGTGGTGCCCACTGCCTAAATCCTCCAAAATCAACCGGTGTTCTATTTTGTGGTGCCCACTGCCTAAATCCTCCAAAATCAACCGGTGTTCTACATGTATTTGTGTGGTGCCCACTGCCTAAATCCTCCAAAATCAACCGGTGTTCTACATGTATTTTGTGTGGTGCCCACTGCCTAAATCCTCCAAAATCAACCGGTGTTCTATTTGTGTGGTGCCCACTGCCTAAATCCTCCAAAATCAACCGGTGTTCTATTTTGTGTGGTGCCCACTGCCTAAATCCTCCAAAATCAACCGGTGTTCTATTTTGTGTGGTGCCCACTGCCTAAATCCTCCAAAATCAACCGGTGTTCTACATGTATTTTGTGTGGTGCCCACTGCCTAAATCCTCCAAAATCAACCGGTGTTCTATTTTGTGTGGTGCCCACTGCCTAAATCCTCCAAAATCAACCGGTGTTCTATTTTGTGTGGTGCCCACTGCCTAAATCCTCCAAAATCAACCGGTGTTCTATTTTGTGTGGTGCCCACTGCCTAAATCCTCCAAAATCAACCGGTGTT
Organism: Zoroaster sp. YZ-2022; assembly: GCA_029582265.1. Classification (NCBI taxonomy): domain Eukaryota; kingdom Metazoa; phylum Echinodermata; class Asteroidea; order Forcipulatida; family Zoroasteridae; genus Zoroaster; species Zoroaster sp. YZ-2022. Next base: position 69,163,909 of record CM055816.1, read on the forward strand.
CTACATGTATTTTGTGTGGTGCCCACTGCCTAAATCCTCCAAAATCAACCGGTGTTCTATTTTGTGTGGTGCCCACTGCCTAAATCCTCCAAAATCAACCGGTGTTCTACATGTATTTTGTGTGGTGCCCACTGCCTAAATCCTCCAAAATCAACCGGTGTTCTATTTTGTGTGGTGCCCACTGCCTAAATCCTCCAAAATCAACCGGTGTTCTACATGTATTTTGTGTGGTGCCCACTGCCTAAATCCTCCAAAATCAACCGGTGTTCTATTTTGTGTGGTGCCCACTGCCTAAATCCTCCAAAATCAACCGGTGTTCTACATGTATTTTGTGTGGTGCCCACTGCCTAAATCCTCCAAAATCAACCGGTGTTCTACATGTATTTTGTGTGGTGCCCACTGCCTAAATCCTCCAAAATCAACCGGTGTTCTATTTTGTGTGGTGCCCACTGCCTAAATCCTCCAAAATCAACCGGTGTTCTATTTTGTGTGGTGCCCACTGCCTAAATCCTCCAAAATCAACCGGTGTTCTATTTTGTGTGGTGCCCACTGCCTAAATCCTCCAAAATCAACCGGTGTTCTACATGTATTTTGTGTGGTGCCCACTGCCTAAATCCTCCAAAATCAACCGGTGTTCTATTTTGTGTGGTGCCCACTGCCTAAATCCTCCAAAATCAACCGGTGTTCTACATGTATTTTGTGTGGTGCCCACTGCCTAAATCCTCCAAAATCAACCGGTGTTCTATTTTGTGTGGTGCCCACTGCCTAAATCCTCCAAAATCAACCGGTGTTCTACATGTATTTTGTGTGGTGCCCACTGCCTAAATCCTCCAAAATCAACCGGTGTTCTATTTTGTGGTGCCCACTGCCTAAATCCTCCAAAATCAACCGGTGTTCTATTTTGTGTGGTGCCCACTGCCTAAATCCTCCAAAATCAACCGGTGTTCTATTTTGTGTGGTGCCCACTGCCTAAATCCTCCAAAATCAACCGGTGTTCTATTTTGTGTGGTGCCCACTGCCTAAATCCTCCAAAATCAACCGGTGTTCTACATGTATTTTGTGTGGTGCCCACTGCCTAAATCCTCAAAATCAACCGGTGTTCTATTTTGTGTGGTGCCCACTGCCTAAATCCTCCAAAATCAACCGGTGTTCTAAATTATTAATTTCTGGTGCCCACTGCCTAAATCCTCCAAAATCAACCGGTGTTCTATTTTGTGTGGTGCCCACTGCCTAAATCCTCCAAAATCAACCGGTGTTCTATTTTGTGTGGTGCCCACTGCCTAAATCCTCCAAAATCAACCGGTGTTCTACATGTATTTTGTGTGGTGCCCACTGCCTAAATCCTCCAAAATCAACCGGTGTTCTATTTTGTGTGGTGCCCACTGCCTAAATCCTCCAAAATCAACCGGTGTTCTATTTTGTGTGGTGCTCACTGCCTAAATCCTCCAAAATCAACCGGTGTTCTATTTTGTGTGGTGCCCACTGCCTAAATCCTCCAAAATCAACCGGTGTTCTATTTTGTGTGGTGCCCACTGCCTAAATCCTCCAAAATCAACCGGTGTTCTATTTTGTGTGGTGCCCACTGCCTAAATCCTACAAAATCAACCGGTGCAATTTGCTGCGTGTGGCAGTCAAGGGTGTATATCAGTGGTGGTACAAGTACCATGCAAATTCCATCAGTATGCACCCGTAGATGCATCAAAAGTTGCTGGGAGGGTAGTAGGTTTTGTTTGGCTTTGAATATTTGAAACAAAATATCATCACTGCCTGTTCTTTTTTATGTTTTCCTTTTGTTTACATTCTATTCTGGGTTTCTGCTATTGAACTCAAATTTACCTTTGAAATAATCCATTGGGCCATACATGTACAATGCATCATCCCAGACTGCACTATGAAAGTAGAGTGAAACCCGAGACATACCCTTCAGACCAGGGACCCAAAGTGGTTTGCCCAATTCCCCAGCCCTTAGCTGGTTTGACCTCAATTTCCATCAGTATTGCTACAAAGTTCACAGCAGTTAGTGGTTGCATTTTGCATCAAAGTGCACCAGACTTTTCCACCTGATGCACTGTGCTGCATCTGGCAGGGTTAGGGCTAAGCTAAGTGGAAGTAACCAGAGACTTTCTGACCTTAGAACTGTTAAAACAAAAGGTGCCAGTATATGGTGAAATCAACCAAGAAAATTTGTCTAACCTGCCATTGAACTCCTCCAAAATCAACCAAGACAAATTTTCTGACCTGCCAAACTCCTCCAAAATCAACCAACGTTACATTGGGCCATCCTGCCAAACTCCTCCAAAATGAACCAAGAAAAATTTCCTAACCTGCCAAAATCCTCCAAAATCAACCAACAAATTTTTTCTGACCTTCCAAACTCCTCCAAAATCAACCAACGTTACATTGGGCCATCCTGCCAAACTCCTCCAAAATCAACCAAGAAAAAATTCCTAACCTGCCAAACTCCTCCAAAATCAACCAACGTTACATTGGGCCATCCTGCCAAACTCCTCCAAAATCAACCAAGAAAAATTTCCTAACCTGCCAAAATCCTCAAAAATCAACAATTTTTTTTTTCTAACCTGCCAAAATCAACCAGAATCAACCAAATCCTCCGGTTGATTTTGGTTGAATTTGGAAGGTTAGGGGAAAAATACAACGTCGTACTCGGATGGTGGGCTTGTCTAAACTACCCTTTTTCATGTTTAATGAGGCGCCAACGTACTGCTCTCTTTTTGTACATTTTACAAAAGCAAATAATTTTACTTCATATTCAGCAACGCGTGATTATACGGTTAACGTTTATTATATTCCTTCTCCGGGGCTAAATAATAAATTTTATTTTATCGATGATGAAATGCCGCATTTAAGATACGAAATGTGTTTTAAAATGCGAAATGTTCAAAAAGTTTTTGTAGAGGCGACCTTTTTCGGTGCGCTAAATTCTAAAATCTGTTTCAATATAAAAATTTAAACTTTACCATTAAATTTTATTTATATACTATAATAAATATGGCGAGCATTTACGGACCTAGTCGTGCGAGTGATGTTGTTGACGATGATAAAACAGTTTTTGAAAAAACTGGACATATCGATGCCGATGAAATTCAACGAGCGATATTATTGTATAAATTAAACGATATATTTCTCATCCAATGGTCTAGCGAAGGAGCCATCTAAAATAAACACCATTCAAACTTATGCCACATGGATTACAATAGTTCTGGGAATAATTCTAACAGGAACAGAAAAACATCCTATTCAAGAATCGGCAAATAACAATTGAATGCAGATTTCTAAACATCTGCATGTCACACTTTTATAATTATAGCAACACATCTATTGATACAAACTGCTGTTGATGTTTTGTATTTATTTATTTTCAATGTAACCAATCCCAATAATACATCTTTACAGAATTTATATAATTAATACAACCATCAATAACTATGTCTGCTTCTTGAGCCTTTCATTGTTCAGGTATCAAACCGTTTTGGAAGTATACAGAGGGAAACCATTACGATTGCCACATTGAAGCAACGGCTACCGCAATTACAAGTGTCACGTTGGGATGTGTAGTACTAATATAATTAGTAATATGCAATACACACACAGTGCAGTTAGTCATTCATTAGTGCCAAGTCGTCAAGATCATCGATCATAATAATACAATAACAAAACATAACGCTATTGATAAAATATATAAAGCAAAATATCTATGAACATTACAAAAACCAATACTGCAAACAAGCGCTGAACAAAACATACAATAACAAATGTACAATATATTCCAGATCAATTTGTTATTATTCGTCACATTACCAATACTGTCAAGTAGCGGTCTGGTTTCTAACTCACTATATTTAATGTGTATGTCTGTACAACAGGAACGCAAACGCAATTAGTTCCGTACACCACGTACGCACAAATATAACGAAGACAGTCGACAGTGTGGACCAGTACAGTACTACTACTAGTAGAGTACAGTCTAGGTACAGAGCAAAGATCGTATGCGTATATTTATAGCGCCGCTATACGATATTTGGTACAGAGTACCGCCGGCCCCGGCACCAACCTCGTTACGCGTTGGCCATAGGTTGCGAGGCTGCGACGCGACGGCATCATGCAAGCAAGTCGATGGTGCAGCAAACAATGACACCGGCACCCCACTCGTGGGGGCGCCCTTACATTCTAACATGGGCAATGATATCAGAACTACATCATGCACCATCATCGATGGTCAACTCGACGTCGACCCCTAATAACTAAAATGTAACACCTGCTAATAACCCTACATTCGCTCGTAATTCCCCGGTGGGATATCCTTTCAAACAACATTGTACTCTTTGTTTCAGTACCCCATAACTTCATCGGGACATGATCATGGAGGTAATTGTACCGGCCTCCATAGTACATATAACTAAGGGCATCCCCGTGCACACTACTAACACTCACACAAATAATATGTAAATAAAAACAAGCAATTCACACCCCAAACATAATCCCAAATTGGTCTGGCTTTATGAAATCATCAGTGATGTGCCATACACACACAAAGTTCATGGCCTACTAAAATAAGTATCAAAAGTCAAGGCCATTCATTACAATAAGTTAACGGACATCTCTCATACAAACACCAGCGTTGAAATACGCACTGCATTACGCACACAGACAAGTATAGACCAAATGCATATACCCTCTATTTTATGAAACCCATGCTCCCAAAAGAAACAGGTACTGGACATATTAACTGTACCCCATGCAAATTTAGTTTGTCTACTTGCTGTAGAAACCCAATATTTCTGCTTTTGGAACATTTGTACATATGTACCTATCGAATTCAAAACGACAACTTTTGCACTTCAGCACTAACCTCGTCACGCACGACCATTAACAATACACGTGTTTCGCGGTGGTAAGACGCTTCCTACGTGGCCTCCAGTGGGCGGTCTATTTGCTGTTCACTCATGTAGTTCATTCATAAAGTAACTGCACAGTTAGTTGCTGTAGACCATAATGAATATTCAAACAAAGTTTTAATGAAATTTACACAATTTTACTGTATGTACCTATGTAATATTCACAGACCACCGAAGTTGATCGACTGCATTCTAATGACACAGTTGTGCGCCGCGTGCAATCTTCACGGTACTGCATGCTGATTGGCTAATCGACGCGAGGTCACCGGTTCACTGCGTGATCATTAAATGAATATTCATTACTTCCCAAACCACCGCGCGTTGTAATTAGCTTATGTAAATAAGTGATGATGTCATATAGCTCATTAAAGTTTGTCACTGAGCCCGTGTTTACTTATTGTAATGTAAATGTAAACAAACATACACATTATGAATCAAAACAACTCTGTGTTCGTCCAAAGGACAAACACCTAATATCTAGTGTTATTATTTATTATTTCCCACCCACCCTCCACAAAAAACCAATACTACATTTTTCATGTATTTTCGCTTCATCATATGGCACCATTCTTTCGATAATCAATTTCAACATACATAGAATTTTTTTTTTTTTTTTTTAGATATTTGACTCAACTTACTTGCAGGATAGCTATAATAAAAAGCTGCCGCTCATTTTTGCACTGAAAGTCGGTGGCCATTTTGAACTTAAATGCTTGGCAGCCATCTTGTAAAAAAACATAACAACAAAGGCTCTCAGCCTCTTTTTGCAAAACCCTGGATAATCAACTGTTTTTTTTCTCCTTGGCCTTAAGCAAACACTTCAGATTGCGTCACAACGGCTTGTGAGACGATACAATCACCTAAACATGGCCAAGATTTCCCATGAACATCCCATGTTCTTGTGACAAAAGAATTCATACAAAACCCCATCACGCCTACATGTACCAGGACATAGTGAGGGTATATATTTATAACTACAACACTGCAGGTATTTGCTTTCAAGTGAAAAACAAGATTTTATACATCCAATAACTTCACACAACCTTTCATCATTCTTGGTTTATGTACATAACCTAAATTCCCAATTTCAGCAACAAGAATTTTTCACCCATGCAGATAAACCAATATTGTACCACTAGACATTCATTATCCCACAACAGTTATGACACATAGCGTATACAACAAACACAATTTGACACATCAAACACCAACGACTATAGTAAACAAACTTTTATTAACAAGGAATAAATAAAAATATAGTTAACTATAACCTCTAAAAACATCTGTAACTAACAACTCATGCTATAACTAATACATATTCACTCACTCAATTCCAGCCAACTAAAAACAATCCAGCCAACTGAAAAGAATCCTGCCAACTGAAAACAATCCTGCCAACTGAAAAAAATCCTCATTTTCTTACTTCACTGTAATAAACTGCTTCATGAATATGTAAATGACAAAAAACATCAATTCATTTGGTTTACAACTAACACTTGTATCTCCTTTCTAAATACTACTTGCTCCCGATGGATTTTATAAACTAAACCACCTATAAAATATCCATACTCTCTCTGAAATTTTCCTTTAACTACTGGTATTGTTCACTTATGTCATTACAACCAATACATTTTAATATCAATTATTAACAAATGTCATCAAACAATGTAAACCCCATAAATATGCTTTTGAAAATATTACACTGTACATTGCATCATTGTTAGAGCATATTAACATTCACACTGCTATGAAACTACACTTGTATGTGTACAACACATTGCAAAATCATCTCACAATGTCATGTCATCAAAAAAGCACCTTTAGCTGTTCCTGCTAGAATATGACTACCTCCTTGTCTTGCTTTTTAACACCTACCAAAAACATATCGAACATTTATATCAAGTTGATTACTTGCAAGTCATTCATTATTGATCATACTGCAAAAACACAACATTTACAAATAAACAGTTCTTAATATCTATGTAAATACAACAACATTTGATTCACACATACAAACATTTCACACATTCATTACCTGCAAATTATTATGTATGCATACATTGATTCACATTAATGCCACCTTGATTAAATGATCCTCCTCAACTGGTTCAACAAGAAAATGCCTATCAAATAATTACATATTTATTAACCATAAAATCCAACATATTCATATGACAACAATTACAAACATTGTGTTTAATTTCTTTTTAATTACAACCAACAAATGAAAACTAGTGCTAATAAATTTCTTTCAATACAACAGTGGAATACCAAATAACACAATAATAACACCATTTCAAACACAACCACCACAATTACTACGTAGGTACACAAACTACATGTGCCACAACTGCATACACTTTGTTACCCCATAGTATCTTCTCCCATTACCATATGCAACCTTCATTATTACCATTCAAAATACATAAACAAATTCCCTGATAGCCAACATATTTTTGTAATTTCAATCAACAAAGTTGTTGTGAATTATTGTTATTGGAATACAACAAACAAGCCTTTAATACTTCAACAGCAATCATTGTTAAAACACACCACCCTGGGTGAATATCAAGTGTGTCAAAGAGTACTTGCTCAGATAGCTTATCAAAATATTTATTACACATAGTGCAACATTTGCATATCCTCACCAGTTCCACAAAGTGACACAAACTATACAAAATAAATTAACCCATAAAACGTGATTATTTTACATATTTTGCCAATATTCATCAAAAGCTTGAATGTCACTAAGCTTTCAAGCTGAAATATGCTACATGATTTCACTACTTAGAAACAACTATACTAAATGACACAGTGACACTATGCTTTTTCACACACACTAAGTCAATTCACCACACTATGAACACCACAGCCTATGTAAAGTTTGTGTGACTTTGTGAGAATGTAGAACCACAGTGTACTGAGTTTCACTTTGTGAATACGTTTTATTCTGTTGTCCATATTATATTGTCAATGGTGAAGTGACTTAGTGTGTGTGAAAAAGCATAGTGTCACTGTGTCACTATGTGACTTAGTGACATGCAAACAAACTTTGTACACTTTTCGTTAACACAACCTAACACAAACCTTACTGTCTTTTCAACGTTGAATTGCTTACTATTTACAAGCATCAGAGTCAAAAACAAAACATTTTCATAATTCACAAGTTCTACACACACCACAAAGTGACAATTATGCAAAAATATCACTTCTTAATCTAAACACGTGTCTTTCTACATTATATAAACTTAAAATGCCATTTGTTTAAATGTACATTTTTCTACTAAGCAAATTTGTGTTACTTTAAGAAACCAGTGACAATATGATTACTATTTACCACCTGATGCACCATGCCATAATCCTTCATGCATCTGATCAAACAAACAACTACAACAAACCTTTTGATAACATTTCTGACATAAATGCTCACACTGTCAATCATCTTTGTTACATCAATGTACGTTATTGACACAGTAATTGGGAGGGCCACTTGAAGGTCATCAAGATTTGCTATAGCCACAGCAGTCAGCAAGACATCCTCCTCTACTTTATAATCCACCTTGTCATCTGTTGCAAGATGTAGCAGGCCACTGTATCATAGATATAAAAAACATTAACATACTAAAACCAGCCATATGTAACCTGTACACATTCACTACCAACTGTACAATAATACATCAATACAACCTTTGCCTCCAGTACCGGTATCTATGCACAAAACACACTAAACGTACATGCAACTAAACACTACAATACCAACCACCCATTTGCTAATAATTTTAATGCACTATATGCTGTATAGCAAACTCCACTATATCTGGCAATGAACTATTTCAACTTCCCACATAGTTAGTATACAGTGTGTCTAAAAATTTTTTTACAGAATACCAGACGTAGAATGAGTAACCAACATAGATAATATAGGTATTTATAGTTTGAAAGATACACCTTTCTACCTTAAAATGAGACATCAAACGTCCAAATCTGAGAATTTTTTGACAGAGTTATAAATACTTTTCCAAGAGAGGTCAAATCAATGATGGGACCAAGTTTTTAAATGCAGTAATAATCGATTTTGTTTAGATGTGCAAGTGTTGCAATGTGGATGAACTGTTGATGATTACATCCCTTCCCCCTCAACATGCCCTCCCTCTCGCTCGATACACAGGTGACATCATCTCTCCATGTCTCCCATCGCTCTCCTAACAACATCTGGAGTCTGCCGCAGGACATCAATCTCAGCTGTTATTCTGTCACAGAGAGTCTGCAGGTCCAGAGGGAGTCGTGTACACCTTGGATTTCAAGTATCCCCAGAGGTAGAAATCACACGGGGTGAGGTCTGGAGATCTTGGTGGCCATTCATTCACATGATTCAACACTATGACACGGTCTCCGAACACTTCATGAAGGCGATCTCAGACAGCCAGTAGACAATGAGCCAGAACGCTATCTTGAGCCCACCACAGGCACCTAAACACACCTCGCTCCTGAACCTCAAAATGTTCCTCAAGGATGGGGATGACATCATCATTCAACATCTCAAGGTAACGTCGGCCATTGATATATATATATATATATATATATATATATATATATATATATATATATATATATATATATATATATAGGTTGCCCTGAAAAAACACCGGTCCGACAATGAGGCCACTGCCGCAGAGGCCAATTCAGACACTCACTTTCTCACATTGGAAGTTGTGCTCATAATTGAAGGGAGGTGGATGTTGTTTGGGAACATACTCTCAAACATTGCGTGACTTGACTTTTCTGTCGAGAGAAAATCCAGCTTCATCACCAATGACAAGATGATGGACAGATCACACATCTGCCTGCAGCTGGTCAACGACCCACTGACAAAAATTGAACCATCTTGGCAAATCCAGCGGTAGCAGCCGATGTCACTCGCACATTTGGTAGGTGTACATGCCCAGGTCCAGCTGAGTGATGCGATTAAACGTGGCATGTGGTAAGCCCAGTCCATTCCGTCTCGCACTGACATGCGGGTTGGCATCCAGCTGCGCCTCCACCAATTCGATGTTTTCCGCTGACCTCCCAGTCCAATGTCGCCTGGAACACCATCGATTGAGATTGAGGCTGGTACCCTCCCTCCGGTACTTTCACAGGTTTCTCCAGATATTGCTGGCTGCAGGTTGATCTCAATCTGGTAATCGCTGCATAAATCCATCAATAACACCATTTACTCCTCCAGTACAGATGTACTACGTGACACAAAAAAACTCTCTGCTCATTAGTTAGCTGAACACCAACCATGATCAATGTTTGACGAAAAATGAATTGATAGTACACAGTTGCACAAGTTAATTAAGCAAGTAAACACTTTTCTTGGTATCAGTTTGTAAACATGTTTACTAGCTGAATGCACATGTCCAATTCCTAAACATCAATTTACAATGGCTAAACACTATCCGTCCTCATGCTAAAAAGATTTAGCATGTAAACATGTTTAAAAACTATTGATTTAATTTTGCCCTACACCAACGTGTGTATAGCACTGTATACTCAGTGCTTTCCGAGTGTCTGTGAAAAAACTACACAGGCGACTCGGGCAGGATTCGAACCCACGACCTCCTGCTTACTAGTGCAGACGTCTTAACCTCTCAAGAACCTATATGTTTACAAACTGATAGCAAGAAAGTGTTTAGACTTGTCTTTACTCACTAAACACATTTTTGTAGGCCAGACAATTATCCACACTGAAGCAATTAGGCTAGTCCCAATACCTAAAATTGAAAACTTTGTTCCATCGTCAATTTGACCTCTCTTAGAAAAGTACTCATAACTCTGTCAAAAATGATCAGATTTGGACATTTGATGTCTCATTTTTAAGTGGAAAGGTGTATCTTTGGTGTATCGTCTGGCATTCCATTAAATTTTGTTTGCATTTTTTTTTCAGACACACTGTACATCCATTCATATATATTCTCCCAGTATTTGTATCCTAAATAACAATCTCACACGTCATCTACAGAAAAACAAATGCTTCACGAGTATGTCACATTTACTCTTGACATATTCAACATTGCCACATCTACACAACGATCAATAACACTACTTGCCAACCCCACAACCTGTAGCTAGTACAACCCTGCTTAAAACACTCACCTGCAATACAAAAAACACCAATCATGATTGTACATATACTGTTCTTGTAGTACATATCAATCAATTCAAAATAATTTTCTTCATAATATTTATGCACACCAAAACCAGGATTCCAACAAACCCTCAAACACAATGCATTTGCACTCTTACCATGAACCCAATCCAGGGTCCTCCAAAGTTCACGCTCTCCCAGGCCACACCCCAACACTAAGCATTCAATAACAACCACAACCCTAGCACCTTTAATGCTCAAAACACTTACTCTCCCCCAACCATGATTTGTCAATCATGTCCCTGGATTGTGCAATACCACATAAAATCATGTCTGGACCACCTGCTTGAGTCACAGGTGGGTGGGCCATCATTTTGTACACAACCATATGCAATATAACAATTAATAATAATAATAATAATAATGTGTGGATTTATATAGCGCACGTATCCACCAACTAAGTGGTGCTCAAGGCGCATTATATTATTATCCCTGCTCATAAGGCTCATAAGGCTCATAAATCATTCCTGAAACCATCTCAGCTCCCTGGGGGGTATACAGCTCAATTGCTGCCATTTCTAGCGCATATAGAGCAAACCAACTCTGCCTTCACAGGTACCCATTTAACCCCTGGGTGGAGAAAAGCAATTATGATTAAGTGTCTTGCTCAAGCACACAAGTGTCACGGCCGTGATTCGAACTCACATTATGTTGCTAACACCAGAACTTGAATCCGGTAAGCTAGACCGCTCGGCCACGACACCCCACTATGTACACAACACCACTATGTACACAACACTATGGACAAGGGCACTTACAATGACATTTTCTAATTCAATCACCAAAACCTAACTTAGGAGTTTGCTACCAAGTCATTTGCCTGTTTATAAGATAGCAACAAATTACATCTCCCAGTTCCTCATCCTCAAACAGGCTCTCCACAAATACTTTGGTTACTAAATACATCATACAACCCTCATTCCATCAACCAAAAAGTCCACATTTTATTCACACATCAATCCACAACTATTTCCTAACACCATGCACACATCATACCAAACAAATTTCAACACTTAACACTGATATTAAT
>CM055816.1:69176544-69199643 GCA_029582265.1 Zoroaster sp. YZ-2022
GACGTCTGCACTAGTGAGCAGGAAGTCGTGGGTTCGAATCACTGCCCGAGTCGCCTGTGTGTAATTTGTTCACAGACACTCTGGAAAGCACTGAGTATACAGTGCTATACACACGTTGGTGTGGGCAAAAATTAAATCAATAGTTTGTAAACATGTTTACATGCTAAATCTTTTAGCATGAGGGACGGATGGTGTTTAGCCATTGCAAATTGATGTTTAGGAATTGGACATGCATGCATTCAGCTAGTAAACATGTTTCGGCAAACTGATACCAAGAAAAGTGTTTACTTGCTTAATTAACTTGTGCAACTGTGTACTATCAATTCATTTTTCGTCAAACATTGATCATGGTTGGTGTTCAGCTAACTAATGAGCAGAGGAGTAAATGGTGTTATTGATGGATTTATGCAGCGATTACCAGATTGAGATCAACCTGCAGCCAGCAATATCTGGAGAAACCTGTGAAAGTACCGGAGGGAGGGTACCAGCCTCAATCTCAATTGAGGGTGTTCCAGGCGACATCGGACTGGGAGGTTACCGGAAAACATCGAATTGGTGGAGGTGCAGCTGGATGCCAACCCGCATGTCAGTGCGAGAAGGAATGGACTGGGCTTACCACATGCCACGTTTAATCGCATCACTCAGCTGGACCTGGGCATGTACACCTACCAAATGTGTGCGAGGTGACATCGGCTGCTACCGCTGGATTTGCCAAGATGGTTCAATTTTTGACAGTGGGTCGTTGACCAGCTGCAGGCAGATGTGTGATCTGTCCATCATCTTGTCATTGGTGATGAAGCTGGACTTTCTCTCGACGGAAAAGTCAAGTCACTCAATGTTTGAGAGTATGTTCCCAAACAACATCCACCTTCCTTCAATTATGAGCACAACTTCCAATGTGAGAAAGTGAGTGTCTGACTTGGCCTCTGCGGCAGTGGCCTCATTGTCGGACCGGTGATTTTTCAGGGCAACCTATAGATATAGATATAGATATAGATATAGATATAGATATAGATATAGATATAGATATAGATATATATAGATATATATAGATATATATATATATATATCCCTCTTGTGCGCAAAGTCCTCATTTGAGGACGGATAGCATTTGCTGTACTGTAATGTAACCAATGTGTGTATCAATGCTTGTATTGCACCATCCCCTCTATGAGGACACCTATAATCTGTTTGTCGCCCTCATGTGGTTGAAAGAAGTATAGACATTTATAACAAAGCACATTCTTCAATGCCAATCAGTGCACGTTCTACATTCTTTGACACATCCTGCAAGTTTCTCGATACAGTATTCATCTTTTTCTGCAAAGTTCAGCAGGTAAGAATTTTTTAGTGATGAACATATATCCTATAGATACTACACCTATATACCTATTTATTTTTATTTCATGTCAAATGTGTGAGTATTCATTCGATTTATATGTGTCCTCATTCGAGTTTGACATTGTGCAATAATGACAGGAAACCACGCGCACGTGAAAGAAGCGCCCTCAATGCCCTCATGTGGGTACACTGTGCATTACATGCAATGAAATTTGTTGTTTGATGATGCACATTTTGATAGCTAAATTCTTACCCAAAGCATGAAAACAAATGCATAATTACTCTTCTACCTTGATGTAAGCAATGACATACTTTTCAGAAAATGTTTATTTATTAATAGTACTAGTAGCGAGGACAAAATAAAGATTTTCGAGCAAATTATAATACTCAATAGTACTTTGTGAGAAGATAATGAGCTAGTAAAATTAAATGAGAAAATTTGCCATTGATCCCATTCATTCTATGTTTACGGTGTCATGTGTTTTTCCTATGTATTTTCAATACAAATCATTTCAGCTGTGCATTTTGGTTTAATACAATATACAATTATGCTTTTCAAACTACATGCATAAATTAAATACACAATTTTATCTCTTTTTAAATTTGCAGTTTCTGAGTTTTGTGATGCCTGGGCCATTGGATGTATTGGATATTCTAAATATCCTTTCTGACGGAGGTCAACTTCAGCTTCAGATTCCGAAAGATGACAACATTTCTGATGAAGATGTAAATGAAGTTGAGTTAAATGAAGAATGTGGTATCACAGGTTGACGAGAAGAGAATCATCTGATGAAGGTGGGGACATCCCGTAACCTTCCACATACAAGTCAGCCCTCCAACTTCCAACCTATAGACGGCCAATATGGGTGTTGGCAAAGATAATGAATGTGCTGGAAATTGGCCACCATTTCTTGGAAGAGTTCAATATCAACATCAACTGATGATGAACCGGTTGACGACATCTTCCAGCGGCTGTCACCACAGTGACCTCCTGAAACGACATTGTGTTTCTTTTCAAAATGTCTACGCCATGCAGAAACAGAGGGTCACGACAACGAAGCTCACACTTCCTGAACTGAAGAGCTTTGTTGGCATCCGCTTTTGTCATGACCTATATTCGCTATGCGTATTAGGATGTACTGGTCACGTCAGCAGGCACTGCGTCAGAACCTGATCGCAGATCACGATGTCTTCACGACGATTTGAGAATACGGAGATATCTGCACATTGTGGATAACGATGACAAACCAGAAAGAGTGTAATGACCGTCTTTGGAAGAATTCCCGGCCATTTCTGGACACCATTCAGAAGGGACCTTCAAGGCTGCGGTAGACATGGAGGAGCAAGTTTCCATAGACGAAATGATGATACCATTCAAGGGCAGGTCATCATTGAAGCAATACATCAGGGGTAAACCTCACCCATGGGGCTACAATATCAATGGCCGGCGTTACCTTGAGATGTTGAATGATGATGTCATCCCCATCCTTGAGGAACATTTTGAGGTTCAGGAGCGAGGTGTGTTTAGGTGCCTGTGGTGGGCTCAAGATAGCGTTCTGGCTCATTGTCTACTGGCTGTCTGGGATCGCCTTCATGAAGTATTCCGGAGACCGTGTCATAGTGTTGAATCATGCGAGATGAATGGCCACCAAAGATCTCAGACCTCACCCGTGTGATTTCTACCTCTGGGGATACTTGAAATCCAAGGTGTACGACTCCTCTGGACCTGCAGACTCTCCGTGACAGAATAACCAGCTGAGATTGATGTCCTGCGGCAGACTCCCAGATGTTGTTAGAGGAGAGCGATGGGAGGCTTATGGAGGAAGATGATGTCACCTGTGTGTATCGAGCGAGAGCGAGAGGAGGGCATGTTGGGGGGAAAGGATGTAATCATCAACAGTTCATCCCACATTGCAACACTTGCACACTTCTAAACAAAATCGATTGTGCCTGCATTTAAAAAACTGGTCCCATCATTGATTTGACCTCTCTTGGAAAAGTACTTATAACTCTGTCAAAAAATTCTCAGATTTGGACGTTTGATGTCTCATTTTAAGGTAGAAAGGTGTATCTTTCAAACTATACCTATATTATCTATGTTGGTTAATCATTCTACGTCTGGTATTCTGTTAAATATTTTTGAGACACACTGTATAATAACTATGTGGGAAGTTGAAATAGTTCATTGCCAGATATAGTGGAGTTTGCTATACAGCATATAATGCATTAAAATTATTAGCAAATGGGTGGTTGGTATTGTAGTGTTTAGTTGCATGTAAGTTTAGTGTGTTTTGTGCATAGATACCGGTACTGGAGGCAAAGGTTGTATTGATGTATTATTGTACAATTGGTAGTGAATGTGTACAGGTTACATATGGCTGGTTTTAGTATGTTAATGTTTTTTTTATATCTATGATACCAGTGGCTTGCTACATCTTGCAACAGATGACAAGGTGGTTATAAAAAGTAGAGGAGGATGTCTTGCTGACTGCTGTGGCTATATAGAAAATCTTGATGACCTTCAATGGCCCTCCCAATTACTGTGTCAATAACGTACATTGATGATGTACACAAGATGATTGACAGTGTGAGCATTTAAGTCCAGAAATGTTATCAAAAGGTTTGTTTGTTGTACAATTGTTTGTTTGATCATGAAGGATTACTGGCAGTGCATCAGGTGGTAAATAGTAATCATATTGTCACTGGTGGTTCATAAAAGTGACCACAAATTGACTTTAGTAGAAAAATGTACATACATTAAAAAAAAGGCATTTAAGTTTATATGTATGTGAAAAGACAATGTTTTCATTAAGAAGTGATATTTTTGCATAATTGTCACTTTGTGTGGTGTGTGTAGAACTTGTGAATTATGAAAATGTTTTGTTTTTGACTCTGACAGTGCTTGTAAATAGTTAAGCAATTCACCGTTGAAAAAGACAGTATGGTTTGCAGGTTAGGTTGTGTTAACGAAAAAGTGTACAAAGTTTGTTTTGCATGTCACATGCTAAGTCACATACGTGACACAGTGACATATGCTTTTCACACACACTAAGTCACTTCCACCATTGTGACAATATAATATGAACACCATGGACAACAGAATGAAACGTATTCACAAAGGTGAAACTCCATGAGTACACTGTGGTTCTACATTCTCACAAAGAATACACAAACTTTTACATAGTCACATGGGTGTTCTGGTGGTGAATTGACTTAGTGTGTGTGAAAAAGCATAGTGTCACTGCTTGTCATTAGTATAGTTGTTTTCTAAGTAGTGAAATCATGTAATATTTCAACGAAAGCTTAGTGACATTCAAGCTTTTGATGAATATTGGCAAAATAACAAAATAATCACGTTTATGGGTTAAATTTTTTTTGTATAGTTTGTGTCACTTTGAGGATATACCAAATGTTGCACTATATTATGTCGTATTTTTAATAAGCTATCTGAGCAATTACTCAGGGTGGTGTGTTTTAACAATGATTGCTATTGAAGTATTAAAGGCTTGTTTGTTGTATTTAATAACAATATTCACAACAACTTTGTTGGTGAAATTTAAAAAAATATGTTGGCTATCAGGAATTTTTGATTTATTTTGAATGGTAATAATAAGTTGCATATGGTAATGGGATAAAGATACTATGGGGTAACAAGTGTATGCAGCTGCAAATAATTGTTGTCCAAATTATTATTGTTGTGGCACATAGTTTATATTACTATATTTGTAATTGTGGTAGTTGTGTTTTGAAATGGTGTTATTATTGTGTTATTTATTATTCCACTGTTGTATTGAAGAAAATTTATAGCATAGTTTTCATTTGTTAGTTTATAATTAAAAAGAAATTAAACACAATGTTTGTAATTGTTGTCATATGAATATGTTGGATTTTTATGGTTAATAAATATGGTGATAGGCTTTTTCTTGTTGAACCAGTTGAGGAGGATCATTTAATCAAGGTGGCATTAATGTGAATCAATGTATGCATACATAATAATTTGCAGCGAATGAATGTGTGAAATGTTTGTATGTTCGATATGTTTTTGGTAGGTGTTAAAAAGCAAGACAAGGAGGTAGTCATATTCTAGCAGGAACAGCTAAAGGTGCTTTTTTGATGACATGATATTGTGAGATGATTTTGCAATGTGTTGTACACATACAAGTGTAGTTTCATAGCAGTGTGAATGTTAATATGCTGTAACAATGATGCAACGTACAGTAATATTTCAAAAACATGTTATGGGGTTTACATTGTTTTGATGACATTGTTTAAATAATTTGATATTAAAAATGTATTGGTTGTGACATAAGTGGTGGCCAACCAGTAGTTAAAAGGAAAAAATTTCAGAGAAGGTATGCATATTTTATAGGTGGTTTAGTTTATAAGAATCCATCGGGGAGCAAGTAGTATTTAGAAAGGAGATACAAGTGTTGGTTGTAAACCAAACTGAATTGATGCTTTTTTGTCATTTACATATTCATGGAAACGGTTATTACAGTGATATGAAAATAGAATATTTTCAGTTGGCAGGATTGTTTTCAGTTGGCTGGATTGTTTTAGTTGGCTGGAATTGGTGGTGAATACTAGTATTGCAGTAAAATTCATGTATTGTTAGTCTTGCTCTATCTAAAGGTAAATGAGAATTTAAATACAGGGACCATGTTTGTTTGAAAATGGGTATAGAAGTATATGGCAGAAAATAGCTAAACGAAACAAAATAGTTTATTAATGAGTGAGATAAGTTGGATACAGATGTGATGTAGGCCTACATGGACATACGTTTGATTGAAATGCATGTGTAACAGGGTTAATGTTCTTTGGTTGATGTTTGAGTGTGCTAAACATGAAGTTGATTGACCTCATAAATGTGAACATGCATATATAACGAACAATATTTTATATTTTGATATGTGATTGTGGCAATTGGTGTCATTTTGACAAAAGAAGTTATGCATGTATTAGTTATAGCATGAGTTGTTAGTTAAAGAGATGTTTTTTAAGGGGTTGTTATAGTTAAACTCTATTTTTTATTTATTCCCTTGTTAATAAAAAGTTTGTTTACTATAGTCATTAGTGTTTGATGTGTCAAATTGTGTTTTGTTGTATACATATGTGTCATAACTGTTGTGGGATAATGAATGTCTAGTGGTACAATATTGGTTTTTATCTGCATGGGTGAAACATTCTTGTTGTTACTGAAATTGGGGAATTTTAGGTTATGTTACCTTAAACCAAGAATGATGAAAGGTTGTGTGAAGTTATTGGGATGTATAAAATCTTGTTTTCACTTGAAAACAAATACCTGCAGTGTTGTAGTTATAAATATATACCCTCACTATGTCCTGGTACATGCTCAGAGCGTGATGGGGTTTTGTATGAATTCTTTTTTGTCACAAAGAACATACCAGGATGTTCATGGAAATCTTGGCCATGTTTGGGTGATTGTATCGTCTCACCAAGCCGTTGTGACTTACCAAAATCGACGTTTGCTTAAAGGCCAAAGGAGAAAAAACAGTTGATTATCCAAGTTTTGCAAATGAGGCTGAAGAGCCTTTGTTGTTATGTTTTTTACAAGATGGCTGCCAAGCATTTAAGTTCAAAATAGCCACCGACTTTCGGTGCAAAAATGAGCGGCAGCTTTTATTATAACTATCCTGCAAGTAAGTTGAGTCAAATATCTAAAAAATAATAATAATGTTCTATGTATGTTGAAATTGATTATCCGAAGAATGGTGCCCATATGATGAAGCGAAAATACATGAAAAATGTAGTATTTGTTTTTATTGGGGGTGGATGGAAATAATAAATAATAACACTAGATATTGAGTGTTTTGTCCTTTGGACGAACACAGAGTTGACTGATTCATAATGTATACATGTTTACATTTACATTACAATAAGTAAACACGGGCTCAGTGACAAACTTTAATGAGCTATGTGACATCATCACTTATTTACATAAGCTTAATTACAACGCGCGGTGGTTTGGGAAGTAATGAATATTCATTTAATGATCACGCAGTGAACCGGTGACCTCGCGTCCGATTAGCCAATCGGCATGCAGTACCGTGGTGCACGCGGCGCACAGCTGTGTCATTAGAATGCAGTCGATCCTTCGGTGGTCTGTGAATATTACCAAGTACATACAGTAACATTTGTAAATTTCATTAAAACTGTGTTTGGACATTCATTATGGTCTGCAACAACTAACTGTGCGGTTACTTTATGAATGAACTACATGGTGTTCCAGCAAATGAACCCACCGCCTACTGGGCCCACGTAGGGCGTCTTACCACCGCAGAAACACGATATTGTTAATGGTCGTGCGTGACGAGGTTAGTGCTGAAGTGCAAAAGTTGTCGTTTTGAATTCGATAGGTATAATGTACAAATTTCAAAAAGCAGAAATATTTGAGTTTAGCAAGTAGACAAACTAAATTTGCATGAATTGGCAGATTAATATGTCAGTACCTGTTTCTTTGGGAGCATGGGTTTTCCCATAAAATGGGGTATATGCATTTCTATACTTGTCTGTGTGCGTAATGCAGTGCGTATTCCAACATGGTGTTTGTATGAAGATAATCCGTTAACTTATTGTAATGAATAGCATGACTTTTGATACTTATTTTAGTAGGCCATGAACTTTGTGTGTTATGGCACATCACTGATGATTTCATAAAGCAGACGGTTGGGATTATGTTTTGGGGTGTGGTGCTTGTTTTATTTACATATTGTTGTGTGAGTGTTAGTAGTGTGCACAGGGATGCCCTTAGTTATATGTGTACTATGAGCCGGTACAGTACCTCCATGATGCGTCCGATGAGATTATGGGAATTGCTGGGAAACAAAGAGTACAATGTTGTTTTGTTGTCCCTCGTGGACTTTGAAGAAAGGATATCCACCGAGGGGTACGAGCGAATGTGGGGTTGTTAGCAGGTGTTACATTTTAGTTGTGGGGTCGACGTCGAGTTGACCGTCGATGATGGTGCATGATGTCATTGCCCATGTGTTGGGGTGTAGAGGGCGCCCCCATGGGTGGGGTGCCGGTGTCGTGTTGCTGCATCGACTTGCTTTGATGCCGTCGCGTCGCAGCCTCGCAACCTATAGTAACGCGTAACAGGGTTGGTGCGGGGCCGGCGGTACTCTGTACCAATATCGTATAGCGGCGCTATAAATATACGTAGCCACGATCTTTGCTCTGTACCTGGAACTGTACTCTACTAGTGGTAGTACTGTACTGGTCCACTGTCGACTGTCTTCGTTATATTTGTGCGTACGTGGTGTACAGAACTAGTGCGTTTGCGTTCATGTTGTACAGACATACATTAAATATAGTGAGTTAGAAACAGACCGCTACTTGACAGTATTGGTAATGTGACGAATAATAACAGATGATCTGGAATATATTGTACATTTGTTGTTGTATGTTTTGTTCCAGCCTTGTTTGCAGTATTGGGTTTTTTTGTAATGTTCTTAGATATTTTGCTTTATGTTTTATCCAATAGCGTTATGTTTGTTATGTATTATTATGATCGATGATCTTGACGACAGCATAATGAATGACTAACTTTGCACTGTGTGTGTGTTGCAGCAATACTAATTATTATTAGTACACATCCCAACGTGACACTTGTAATTGCGGTAGCCGTTGGCTTCAATGTGGCAATCGTAATGGTTTCCCTCTATACTTCCAAAACGGTTTGATACCTGAACAATGAAAGGCTCAAAGAAGCAGACATAGTTATTTGATGGTTGTATTAATTATATAAATTCTGTAAAAGATGTATTATTGGGATTGGTTACATTGAAAATAAATAAATACAAAACATCAACAGCAGTTTGTATCAATAGATGTGTTGCTATAATTGTAAAAAGTGTGACATGCAGATGTTTAGAAATATTCATTCAATTGTTTTTTGGAGTTCTTGAATAGGATGTTTTCTGTTCCTATTATTCCCCAGAACTATTGTAATCCATGTGTATAAGTTTGAATGGGTGTTTATTTTAGATGGCTCCTTCGCTGGACCATTGGGATGAAAATATATCGTTTAATTTATACAATACTATCGCTCGTTAGTTTCATCGGCATCGATATGTCGGATTTTCAAAAACTTTTATCATCGTCAACAACATCACTCGCACGATAGGTCCGTAAATGCTCGCCATATTTATTATAGTATATAAATAAATTTAAATTTAACGGTAAAGTTTAAATTTTATATTGAAACAGATTTTTAGAATTTAGCGCACGAAAAGGTTTCGCCTCTACAAAAGCTTTTGATTCATCGCGTTTTAAACACATTTCTTATCTTAAATGCGACATTTCATTATCGATAAAATAAAATTTGTGTTAGCCCGGAGAAGGAATATAATAAGCGATTAGCAATATAATCATTGTTGAATATGAAGTAGGTTATTTGCTTTACAAATGTACAAAAGAGAGAGCAGTACATTGGCGCCTCATTAAACATGAAAAAGTGTAGTTTAGACGCAGCCCACCATCCGAGTACGACACGTTGTATTTTTTCGACTAAGTACCGTTTGTAGAATTTCATCTCTGTTTGATGTATCCGAAATGTTCATAAATTTCACTAGCGCGCTCGCTCCTGTTCGTAAAATTTCATCTCTGGCAACAGCTACACCACCCGCTCGTTCGTGGAGGTCCCATAAATGCTCGCCATTATATGTTCTGAATTTAAAATAACGGAAACCGTGATTGTTGCCATCTCTACCCTTTGAATCTTTAAATTTTGAAAACTCAATGCGTTAAAAAGTACCGACTTTAAATTTGTTTAACAATGGTTTTTTTATTCCATCCACATACTTGATCCGAACAGTTTACCTTGCAAGGAAAACGTTTAAAATGAGCTAAGGTCTACCGTTAAAAATAATTATAGTCGTAGAAATTTGATCGCAATGAATGTAAATTTTAAGGTTTAATCTTTTTACTATTTTCACCACGGTTAGAAATTCGTTATGAAACCCCGGTAAATTGACTAACCCAGATGTAAATTTTAAGCTTGGTTGTTTCTTGGGTCAAAACAGCAAAGAAGACACCCGTTGTTTTATCGATGACGAACGTTATCCGAGACGCATCTTTACTATAATATCAATAATTTCGTTAATGTTGTAAAGCCCCAGTTCGATAAACTTTTCATCTTTCTCGTTCATCCATGTTACGATAAATTACTTCTACTTTCTTTTGCCACGTTGTAATATCCTACCCAAAATGTTTACGTTATGTAATAATATCGCGATTACCCTCACGATTATCGACGACGTCGTTTAATTCTTCGACCCACCATTTTTTCAATTTCAACTTCAAAGGTATTATATTTATTATTAAAATTTATAATTTAATATAATAAAATGACGTTTCAATGGTTTGGTAATTTTACATTTTCATATAAGCAATCTATGGAGATTTTGGGATATCTCTGAAATTTTAACGCTAGCGATTTAACGAGTATAAAAATTTACATCAACGAGCAGGGTTTTTTAACGCACAATTCGATAATGTTTTTAGCAACTATAAGTTGCCTCGCGTTGATAGCGATAGGATTGTCGGTTGAATTCTAATCCGCTAAAATTTTATCAAATCAAATAAATTTTACAACGTATTGCGCTACGAC
Source organism: Zoroaster sp. YZ-2022 (assembly GCA_029582265.1). Lineage (NCBI taxonomy): Eukaryota > Metazoa > Echinodermata > Asteroidea > Forcipulatida > Zoroasteridae > Zoroaster > Zoroaster sp. YZ-2022. Next base: position 69,187,517 of record CM055816.1, read on the forward strand.
AGATGTGGCGTGAGTTATCAACATTTAAATCATTCGAACGTGATGATTCATGAATTTTTTGTTCCACGTTTGTTATCAAATGAGACGATTGCTCAAGAAAATGAAGCTGCCCCGCATCATTCAAAATTATTTAGCGCGTTCGATAACAATAATAGACATTAGCGCGTATAAAAAATATGTAAAGACTTTCACCTTTCGCAAGTTTCAATTTGGAAACAACTTAGTGAATTGAAATTCAAACCGATTGGGAACTGCTTATTATTACGATACAAGCGGTACCCAGGCTGCTTCGATAAAGTTTGAACGTCATCTCTACCGAGGTGAGCGATTAATTGATTACAAAACTGCGACGAGAACGAGTTTTGGGGTCATCCTCAACCTACTGATCGGATACATTTACAATCTTCCATCTACAGAGCTCGCTTGGACCATTTATAATCGCGACTCTGAGGTTATACGGATATCTGGTACAGAACGCATAAACGACTCTATAAGAACGTACGTTTACGCGTTATTAGGGCTCAAGCGCAAGCAAACATCATTTTACCAGGTACCGGTTTGGAACGCGCATCGTGAATTTTTTTAAATTTGATCGATGCTGAGATTGATTCTCCGGTTGATTTAATCTTCTATTCAACGATATAAAAGATAATTTACAATACGCTCGTTCTCAATTAAACTTTGCTATCCCGGAGAAAATATACATGATGCCGAGTGATATGAATTTACGAATGAAGTACGTGCGGGATACAACAATATTAATCGCGATGAGTGATTTATCGTGGGATTCAAATTTAGATACAAATTCAGAACTATTCCTCCATATTTACCTTTACAATCACCGCCGCCGGGTTTAAACCGCAAAGCACGCTAGCGAGCTGCGGAAGAATCTAATGATGATCTGGTATCAGGCCTACTACGCTTCGCGCCAGCTAATAATCCAAGACCCTTTGGAAGAATCGGGTGATAACCACCGAGAAGAAAAAAAATGCTTTAATTATTGGTTTTGCAATTTTAACCGGGCTCGGTGTTATGATTTATGGTGCTATTTTAGCGTTTTCTGCATGTATGTTAAAACTAGTACTCCAACGTTGGCTTCAACCACAAAATTTTTCCGCCGTCCGCGCGACGACGCTAGAAGCTGTTTTAAATAACCAGCTTACTATCGATCGATAATAGCCGATAAAGCAATAAAGCTTTATCTAATTTGGCCATACACTCGCATATATTTAAATGTTTTTGTATCCGCTCTTTTTACCACCGTCGCTCGGTGTGAGTTCTGGCAGTGTTGGTTTTGGTGGTGTGGGTATAGGTTTTTAATTGGTGCAGGTTTGGGTTTAGGTGGCGCGGGTTTGGGTTTGGTGGTGTAGGTTTGGGTTTGGGTAAAAACTGAACTTATTAGCAGTACCGATCGATTCTCCGATAGCGGTAATGATCATACCAAACACTAGTTAATACACTAGCGATCGTAACGCAGCGTTTGTTAAATAAACGCTAATTCTAACTGCCAACGATGCGTTCTCTGTCATTTATCACTTCAACAGTTTTTTCATTTTCATATAAAGGTAATTAATTTCGCTACGTAAATTTTGTATAGCCTCTTTAATCAACCTAGCTTCGTCTTTTAAGTTTACTCTTTCTTTACAGAAGCACATAACCATCGCATCTTCATCTCTATCTCATTTTCATCGATTCTTTTGTTCAACATTAGGTAATTTTTCGATTGCTCTGCGTATCTATATTTTAATTCTAATTCACACCTTGGCTTCGTCATATCAGTTTCCGAGACCCTCAAGGGTTCTTAGATCAAAACCATCCTTTAGATCAAGTTTTCTGATAAAACTTCAATTGTATTTTCGTTAGCTTCTATCGTTTCGTTTACTTTACCGCCACTAGACCGGTAGAGTTGATCCAGTCTTAATGGTAACTGATGAGCTCCTTCTTTGCGATGGTGGTTTTATCGACAATAATGTTTGTCTAATGGTATGGGTTGTCTTTGCGCCTCCTCTACCGTATCAAAATTATCATTTACTACTTTTTGTTCTCATGACTTTAATGGTTCTCGTTGCAGCGCTAAAACCTCGTCTCTTCTTACAAAATCAACGCCATATTTTACCGCCATATATTTTAGACTTTTAAATTTGCTTTTATTTTTTTCATCACTTATTATAAATTTTTCTCTACCTTTTTTAAAGACTAATAATTTTTTTTAAATTTATTTCATAATTATGGTATTCTTCTATAAATGGTCGGACTCCAACCTGGTTGTAAAAATCGTTAACGTACGTTTTAATTAATTCTTTGTTTAGAGCTGACACACCATTTTTTTCAATTTCTTTTTCTCTTTCCATTTCTCTTTCTATTTGGGCGTCCAAGTTTCTTTCCATTTCTCTTTCTTTTTCATTATTGAAAAAAGTTGTTGATTCCTCTTCAACATCATTCTCATCATCATCACAATCGCGACCTAAATCTTTCATCGGTATATCACCTCCTGCCATTTTACAATTACTTTTTATCTTTTTTTAACAATTTATAACTCGCATATACAGCGCTCATCCTATACGATAAATATGATTTCTCGCGTTTTTTTTATCTTGGCTCGGAACGTAAATCTTCTAGTTGCGGCTCGTTGTATAAATCTTTGGGTAAAATTTTTATTTCACCGGTTACATTATAATGTTCATTCATCGCATCGTTAACGTTGTTGAACGTTCTTACGGCGCTCGATTCTTTGCTTATTTTTTCGTTTAAATAATCTAGATATTTTAAACGCTTTTTATAAATTCATCTCTAGCTTTTGAAAGTTGTTCTATGGCGCTAAATCGTACCTTTACGTTCTTGTTCCGCGTCGCTAGAACGTAAACTACTAAATAAAGAAATTTGATCCAGTAAAGGCTAGCGCGTTGACTACGCCGCCTCAATCATCATCGCTATAGATACCATTTTTTTTTTTTAAAGATAAAAAATGTTTATATTTGTAAATTGCATAAAATATGGCTAATACTTCACGGAGATGTACTCGATCCATACAGAAGAACGAGAGAACCTCGGTATAAAAAAAATTGCGTCAAAAGTTGTCATTACAAACAATCCGAGTACTATTACCGAAAATCAATTGTTGTGATGACGGTTTCGTTTTAAAAATTTAGGATAAACGACGTCATCGTTCCGGGCATACGGTTAGTTAGCTTTCAACATTGCTCTTCATTCTGACGATGACGATACGAAGAACGATGGTACAAAACATTGGTGAAGAGCTATCGTAAAAGATATATATTATTGAAAATGGAAGGAAATGTAAATATCTTCATTAAACGATGTGGATGTATTCAATTGTTCCTCTAAAGCGACGAATGGTTTAACGAAAGATCAACGCGAAAATCTAGCGCGTATCAAGGAATCGAAGATGCTAACGTAACTAAATTGCGGAGTAGATCGCCAGCGATAAGGTTCCCGCGGGTAACGGAGGAAAAAGATAAAGCTATCGCGGATACGTATATAAATATAGATATTACATTTCGCGCTGGATTTTTGAAATTGTTGACCGATCATCAACCCTACTACCAATCGGGGATCGGAGATCGATTAACCTTACGAACTCTGTATTTAATAAATTTTCAAACGTGATTAAAAGCGCAAACGATAATGCAAAATATATCATATTGGAATTTCTTTAGAATTGAAGTGAAGTCGTTCCTTATGCCGGAACTCGCTCGAACGATTAAAATCAATATAGCAACCGGTTGTCGATATTATTTGATCGCGTACTAAGACAGAGTCTGACCCCGTTAAACAAACGCGATACGACGTGGAATATAAATTTAAATACCCCCGCAAAAAGTATGAAAGGAATATTGTTTTTATTTATTCCAAAAGAACCCAACATGCACAAAGAAAGCAACAAATTTTGTAATCCAGCGAAAATAGATAAAAGTTTCAATAACGATCGAAGGCGTTCCTAATCAACTCTACGCCTTTCCGGAATGAAAAGGTATCAACATTGGGAAGAAATTTCAAAAAATATTTCGGTGATTCGAGCAAACAACTTACGCTAACCTGAGTCCGTTAAGCTCTAAATTTATCAACATCAAACAAGCCGATTATTTACTCAATCGATACGGGTTATATTTTAGATATGAGAACGAAGCACCGACAATAAAATACGGAAGCGCGAAGACAGTACAAAACTTATCCGAAGGAATTACCATACAAATTGATAAAGCTGTGGGAAACTGCGGGTGGGTGAACTAAACATGTACACACTTTTATTATTATGGACGCGCAACTCGTTATAAGAAACGGACGTTTTGAATCCATCGATTATTAGTATTAACGACTAATATTAAAAGGGAATGTTGCCTAAATATCCACACGCCGGGCTCATTACTTCAGTGGTCAAACCGGATGCGGTATGAAACTGAATTGTTTTTAAATTTCGTTACAAGAGAATATTTAAATCATTTTGAAAGGATCGTTATACTATGTCCCACTATCGCGAAACAACGACGCGTATCAAAATAGAGAATGGATTGGAAGGACGATGAGCAAGTGCTCGATGACGATTAAAAATTATACGTGTTAAAACAAAGCGATAGAAATATATAGCGACGTATTAAAAGGATATGAGACGTTGTTTATCGTCGATGATTCTGCGGTAAGAACTCGCGATATAAAATGTTTACCGAGATGAGACAACCGTGCGTTAATACGATTGGCTTTTAGCGGTCGACACGTTAATCACAGCTGTTGGATCATTTCTTGCAAAAAATATAATAGCGTATTAAAAAGATTTTAGAGAGCAACTCAAATGGGTGTGTTTATTTATTGTAAAGATAGAGATTCATTCGAAAATTGTCTTCGAGAAAACGATGTTATATCAACTACCGAGTTGAGACAACGTGCGCGAGAAATTAAAACAAGTTAAACATCGCAAATTGATTTTAAAACGGATCAACCTACCGGTTATGAGATTATAGACTAAATGTTTTAGTAGGTTACTTGGTAATTACTTACCTAATTACTTATAGTTGTTAGTATGTTGCCTTAGGTTGTTAGTAGGTTACTTGTAATTACTTGCTAATTATATGGGTTGTTAGTAGGTTGCCTTGTAGGTTACTTGGTAATGCCCACTAATTACTTATGGGTTGTTAGTAGGTTGCAGCAGGTTACTTGGTAATTACTTACTAATTACTTATAGGTTGTTTAGTAGTTGCTTGGCAATTACTTATAGGTTGTAGGTTACCCATAGTTTACTCGTATAAATTATAACATACTTTTATAAATGGAACAAAGTCATTGTATTACCCATCATCATTAGATGATGCTAACGCGAGCGCGAAAGTGACAACCTGCTGCTGCAAACAAAAGCAACAGAGACAAACAACCTTTTCCACGCTCCGTAAGCATTACCGATTGGTTATCTAGCATTAATGTGGTTTCTATATTTTGTTTTAAATTTAACTGATTATTCTATAAATACTTATAATAAATGGAAGAAGTTGTTAAAATTTTAAACGAAAATCCATCCGTGTTAAGCCCACCACCTGTGAATGTTGATATAAACGATGATATGTTGTTAAAGCAAAAACTACGAGATAAACGACTCTTGGCCGTTGTATCAGGAGGAGATTCGAGAATTTGTTTTGGTAAAGAGTATTCTATCGGTGACATTGAAGCTTTGTCTACGGAAGAGCGAGATGTATTACACACGCAATACGAAACTAAATTAGGTCGTGATATAACGCAGTCTTTAGGTAGCGCCATTCTAACGCTATACGCTAAACTATTAGGATTTAGTTTAAATCGTATTGATTTATACGGCTATCATTTTGAAATTGACGATGAAGGTAAATTAATTTCAGATTTAGAAAAAGATCCATTCATTTCGAACATGCTTTCTACCGTGGCGTGTGAAATATACTACAAGTACGGTATGTTGGTAGCGCCGCTCTCAACAATGATAATTACGGGGAAACATTTAAAAAGAAAAGAAGAATCTTGTATAGATAATAAAAGCGATGGAAACGAACGAGTTGGAGAATGTGCAACCGGAGCAACCGCAAGCTGTAAAAACGCCGTCGACTGTAACGAAACCGACCAATAAAAAAGAAAAAAACCGAAACAGAGTCGCGGCTGGAAAAAAGGTCGCCGAACTTAATAAAAAGAAAAAACTACAACTTGCTAAAGACGCGACTAAAACTCGTTATGCGACCCGCAAGTGTCGCGAGGCGCTATTCAAAAAGAAACAAGCAACGAAACGAGTTACTACTACTACTGTATTGCCATTGCCTTAGCCGTTGGAGGTCTCTCTTATTTCTTTTTTAGTAAACACGCTAGCGAAGCAGAACCAGCATCGGTAAAAGAGCCGTTAAAACCATTACCACTACCACCCACAAAACCTACATCCCAACCAACACCGCCAACGAGTTCTCTCGATGTTTATGAAATGGAATAAGTTTTTATTATTATTATTATATTAAACAACTATAAAATATGTCTTCAATGATAGATACGAAAACGATCGCCGATTCGGCTTATCACAGTGTCGTTTTGGGACTTTTTACCGTTTTATACAGCGTGCTCGGTAAAAAAGTATTAAGCGTAGAACCGGCCAATTTAGGAAAATTTAATATAAAAGACGGGTTAAAACTCACCGTGACGGTTGCGGTGGCTTCAATGACTCAAACATGGTTGGTTAAGCAAACAATTTTACCAGACTCTATCATGCCTAAAAATCCTCCCGAATAAAAAATATATTGTATATATTAAAAATGGATAAACGTACGAGACAAAAGCTTCAAAATGTATATTATAGTCCGAAAGGATACTACAAAGGTCTCGACGCGATTAATAAATTAGCTCAAGAAACTAAAGTGAATAAAAAAATAGTTTCGCGCTGGATAAAAAAGCAAGCGTTGTGGCAAATTTATTTACCCTATCCTAAATATATTCCAAGACCAACCAGTTCAAATAGTACGTTAGAAAAACCAAATGAGGTTCATCAAGCGGATTTATTGTTTCTTCCACACGATACGCTGACGATTGGTGTAGGTAAAAAAACGTACAAGTACGCGTTAACCGTTGTGGATGAAGCTAGCAGATATAAAGAAGCGGAACCGTTAACCGATAAAACAGCCGCTCAAGTTGGTAACGCGTTTGAAAAAAATTATAAACGTTCACGGCTCGCTTGGCCGAAAATTTTAAAAGTCGATCCTGGAAAAGAATTTATGTCTAGCGTCAACGTATTAATGAGTAAACATAATGTAAAAATTCAAAGAAGTGAAGCCGGTAATCATAGAGCTCAGGGTATAGTAGAGCGATTCAATAGAACTTTGGGTGAAAGAATATTTTCTCATCAATACGCTAAAGAAATAGCGACGGATGAGAGAAATAGAGAATGGGTTAAAAGATTACCTGCGGTCGTAAAAGCATTAAATAACTCAATGACGAGACTCATTAATTTAAAACCTAAAGACGCGATTAAATTATCCGTTGTTGAGCAAAATCCAGCTTCACCAGCTTCACCAGCGATTACCGCTAAAAAGAATGAAAAAAGAATCACAAATAGCAGTTTAGTTCGGTATTTATACGCACCGGGTGAAGCAGAAAAAGATACGAGACGTCGCGACACCGATCCTATATGGAGTATAACAATTTATAGAATAGCTAAAACGATGAAAGCTCCGAATCAACCCATCTTGTATTATTTAGAAGGAGGTCCCGCTCGTAGTTTTGTAAAAGAAGAATTACAAATTATTCCTCGAGATACGGAAAATCCTCCTAAAAAATTATAATTATTTAGGTTATTGATGGAATCTTATAATGTTCTTAAGCTCGAGTATGTATTTTATCTCGTAAAATATGTATTTTTGTATCGAGACCGTCTAATGATTTTTTGTCAACTTTTATAGTGTAAAGATGATGACCCTGGTTTCTAATAAAATTCATCTTGTGATGATACGATTTATTTTCAAATAAAACGCTTTTATAGTTTTTGTGGTTAATTTTCTTTTCTAAAACTTGTTTTTTAACACCTTTAGCTTTTTTTATTTCTTTAGGTTTTTTAGTTCTTTTTCATTTGATAAAAGTACAGAGTACATTTTTGCTCTTAAACCCACAAATTCAGAAATGGGTACTCCAGCAGTCTCGTCTTAAAATTTTCCAATCACTTTTTTAAAAACTTCAGAATGCAACAATGATCTTGTTTATAATTATTACTAAAGTCGTATAAAGATTTGTCTTTTAATAAATCTTTATAAACATCTTTGGTTTCAATCTCAACCATTAAACTATCCGTATCCGTAAAGTAGTTTGCACTCGTTGTCGTATTTCTTTTTTAAATTATTGTAATAATAATCGTACATGTAAAGTTTAGATAATTCTAAAACAGTCATTCCGACGCAGATTGGTTTATTGAGTACGAGGCTTGTTTTGTACATATGAATCGCCGCTAAATCAAAGCCCTCAAAAATCTTTTGCTCAGCAAAAGTCGGCTTCGCTATTTTTTTTACAAATGCATTCTTTGTCCTTGGCGTCGTTCAGTCTCACAAGGTCCACATTAATACGATTTCGTACATTTTCGATCGTTTTTCCAAAAACTGAATTATTCATGAGTTTGTACAAATCTTTTTCAAAATCACTCGTTGCGTCTTTTCTGAGTTGAGTGTTTAAATCGATGTATGATTTCATCCAAGGTGATTCATCAAATTCTAAAACGCGATGAATTTTAGTTAGTTTCATACCGAGTTGTAAATATAATTGTAAATATAATTGTAAATAACGATAATGATGCACGTAAGTAGTATGTATACAGCATCTTGACCTTGATTGTGGCGCAGCGGTGGTGCACTGTGGTGCATTGTGGTGCATTGCCATTACAAACTGCACAAAATCACTGCAGACAAACTGCAGACAAACTGCAGAGAAACTGCAGACAAACTGCACACTGTGGAGGTGGAGCCACCATAATTTTTTTTTGATGGCCAACTTCAATTTTTTTTATTTATTATTATTTTTTTTTATGACGTCATTTCGGCCAAGTAAAAAAAATTGTGTTACCACTGCTCCACCTCCACAGTGTGCAGTTTGTCTGCAGTGATTTTGTGCAGTTTGTAATGGCAATGCACCACAATGCACCACCGCTGCGCCACAATCAAGGTCAAGATGCTGTATACATGATTGAATTTTTTTTTTCAATTTTTTTTTTTGATGGCCAACTTCAATTTTTTTTAATTTTTTTTTATGAAAAAAAAATACTTACTCCCTCCTCACAAAATACTGCACACTACTCCCTCCACACAAAATACTGCACACTACTCCCTCCACACAAACGGCACACAAAATACTTACTCCCTCCACACAAAATACTGCACACAAAATACTTACTCCCTCCACACAAAATACTGCACACAAAATACTTACTCCCTCCACACAAAATACTGCACACTAGTACTGTGGGCATCCCTCCTCCCTGGCGCGCGGGCACGTCTAAGCGCGCGCGTGACTCCCTCCACACAAAATACTTACTCCCTCCATACAAACTACACACAAACTGCATGAACAAATTCGTCTGTTAATATATACATATATATATGTATATAGCGCAAGCGCATGCCAAACTGGAGCATATAAGACATTTGTGTGGTGGAGGGAGTAGTGCGCAAGCGCAGCATGCATATTGATGATTTTTCCTTAAGGGAAGTAGAAAGGGGAGGGACAACAACGTACGAAGACAGACAAAAGAACGACTGTACATGAAGCTATTCAAGTATGATTTGTTAAATTTAATTTTAACAGCAATCTTTGACATCAATATATTAACAGATGGTTTTTATATTGGTTTTAAATTGGAAAACATTTGATAAACTGAAAACATTAAGTATTATTATTGTTATTTTAAATTCTAACAAATTCGGGGCCTTTAGAACATTGAGTCTTTACTCATTGAGTCTTTACTCTTTGAGTCTTTACTCTTTGAGTCTTTACTCTTTGGATCTTTACTCTTTGAGTCTCTACTCTTTGAGTCTCTACTCTTTGAGTCTCTACTCTTTGAGTCTCTACTCTTTGAGTCCCTACTCTTTGAGTCTCTACTCTTTGAGTCTTTACTCTTTGAGTCTTTACTCTTTGAGTCTTTACTCTTTGAGTCTTACTCATTTCGCTACTCATTTACTCATTTCGCTACTCATTTACTAATTTCGCTACTCATTTGCTCATTTCGCTACTCATTTGCTCATTTCGCTACTCATTTACTCATTTCGCTACTCATTTGCTCATTTCGCTGCTCATTTACTCATTTCGCTACTCATTTACTCATTTCGCTACTCATTTGCTCATTTCGCTAATCATTTGCTCATTTCGCTACTCATTTCGCTACTCATTTGCTCATTTCGCTACTCATTTACTCATTTCGCTACTCATTTGCTCATTTCGCTGCTCATTTACTCATTTCGCTACTCAATTGCTCATTTCGCTACTCATTTCGCTACTCATTTGCTCATTTCGCTACTCATTTACTCATTTCGCTAAACATTTGCTCATTTCGCTGCTCATTTACTCATTTCGCTACTCATTTACTCATTTCGCTACTCATTTGCTCATTTCGCTACTCATTTACTCATTTCGCTACTCATTTACTCATTTGAGTCTTTACTCATTGAATATTTACTCATTGAGTCTTTACTCATTCAGTCTTTACTCATTGAGTCTCTTTACTCATTGAATCTTTACTCATTGAATCTTTACCATCCTCGTTCTCTTCATCCTCATTTAGTTGAAGTAGTAGTCCGTCAAATTTGGTATGGTGTTTAGGCATTACTCTGTTCAGAGCTTTGTTTACTTCCATGCCTTTATTTACTTTTTCTTCGAGATCTTCCGCAATATCCTGATGAGTCCCATTATCTTTCAGATGTAGGTAACTTGACAAAATCCTTGTATTTGTTGAAAAGATTCGCTGACTGCCCAAAGAGTTTTCCTATTGGCTTTTCCTTGGCTTGATCTTCACTCATACCCCGTTGACGTACTTTTCATATTTTTCACACCACATCTCTTCAGTAGCCACTTTAGCCTCTTCCAACCAGTCTCGAAAAGTGGTATTGTCTTCCAGTTCAGAACTAGACTCATCCTCTTCCGATGATTCGTCATATTCCACCTCCGTATCGGATTCTGAATCATCTTCCTCGAAATCTTCGTCTTCATCCTGCGTAGATTCAGTTTCACAAGTTTCTATTTCCGAATCTTCAAATCTACGATTTTTAACATCCGGTTCAGAATTATCGATGTCTGAATTGTCAGATTGGATAGCTTTAATTTCAGAATCATCGTCAACTTCATCCATTTTAGATTTCTCTTCATTATGTACATGTGCTGCATGCCTCCGTAGGTTATATCTCCGTCCAAAGCTTTTGCCGCACTGGTGACAAGCATGGGGTTTGACAGCAGAAATAACATTCATGTTGACTCTCTGATGCTTAATCTCCGATTGACAAGAAACGGAAGAAATAGTTTATATCTAGGCTCATAACTACTCATTTCGGAATGAGTAAAGACTGAATGAGTAAAGACTCAATGAGTAAAGATTCAATGAGTAAAGACTCAAATGAGTAAATGAGCAGCGAAATGAGCAAATGAGTAGCGAAATGAGTAAATGAGTAGCGATAGCGACAATCGTGAGTTTTGTGTAAATGGGGGGCAGACAATTTCATCAAATTCCCCCCATTTACAATTTTGGTTGTAAATGGGGGTTTGGCATTTTCAAAAAAACCATTTACAAAATTGTAAATGAAGGGTTTTGTAAATGGGGTTTGTACCCTCGTTCAAGAACTTTGTTTTTACGTACGTACAGTACAGCCGTATAACGCGTAAAGCAAGATGGCTGCCAACATGAGACGCACACGTGTGAGTGAGTCTTCGTATATTTCAGGAAAAACTATTGGTAAAGGTTTGTGTAGGATGTTTTCTTTTTAGTTGGGAAAAAATGATGTTTTAATAGAACCACACAGTTCTTGGGTTGTATTGGGTTATGTAGCTTTTTTATATTTTTGAGTGTTTTTCAGAAACCGCGTTTTTCACACAAAGTAGCGCGAGAACAAGACGATCACCTCAAGATAGTTAGTTAATTAACACAATTAAC
>CM055816.1:69200143-69215426 GCA_029582265.1 Zoroaster sp. YZ-2022
GGGGCCGTGTGGCGGCCGAACCCTTTTCCCAGGTGGCAAAACAGCCACAAACGGGGAAAAAGGTTCCGCCGTTTTTCGCTGGGTTATCCCCTATCTCAGCTTCAAATTATATAGAGTGCTGCGTTACAACTCTGGACGCTGCGCTTCACCTGGCAATACAGAATTGAGGCCGATGCCCTGTGAAACCACTCAGGTCTCTCTACCCACCTTCCCCTCACAATTCTGCCCATTTTCATTTCCCAGATCATTTTCCAGCCTCATTTCCCTGTCGGTCAACCCCTATCAGCCCGCCTTACACTGCCGCCGTCAATGCTGTAGAATCCTCCCTGGTGCAGCTTCTTGAAAAACTTGATGCTCGCCTTGGTCACTTGGAATCACAGTTCACTAGATCCTCGCGCGCTCGCAGTCCCGATTTCTCAACTTCGTCATAATAGTTCTCGACATCGTTCCCCATCCCCGTCCCCGTCTCATGAGTATACCCGCCATACTAGCCCCTATCCCCGTTCTCCCCGTGATTCTCGGTACCCTCGTCGTAACTACAGGGATACCAGTGACTACCGTGATTCCTATCGTTCCCGATCGAGGATCGTCAGGATAGTCGTGATCTGACGCGATCGAGTTATGATCCGCTCTCCTTAGCCGTGATCGGTATCAGTCCTCCTCCAATTCATCCCGTGCTCGATCCCCAGGCCGCCGTTCTGATAATCGCACCCCTCGCCCCCCTACTAGCCCCAGCCCCCGTCGCGTAACTTTCACCTCCAACCCCAACACTCAGAACCAGGAAAACTGGCAGTAGTTAGCGAAACGGACCCTTCCCTAAACTAAAGCTTCACCAGTGGTCCCAAGTTATGTACCTTCATCACTTCCCCATCCTCTGACATCAACGCCTCCCCAACTACGTTTGTTTCCACTGAATCCTTCTGCTCAACAGCTTCACGCTTACGTTCCGGTTATAGTAGAGGATGCAAATGTTCTTTGCGTTCTGCATCGACACAGGTGCTGGGATGTTTCGATTATTTAGTGATGATTTCCGCATGAGTATTCCCCTACTGAAACGCAGACCCTTACTAAACGTTATGTGAACACCCACTTTCTGTTACTGGCCAACCTTCTGGATAAAATTGGTGAAATATCTGCAACCATTCGTATGTGGGTCCTCCACGGCATCCCATACATTTCAGGGTCATGCGTGGTATTTCCAAAAAATTCTGTGATTGGGATTGCCTTTTGTGCCCACCGGATGGTCATTAACCCTAACTCCCTAGGCATTGTATTAAAACAATAAAAATCCTTCAAAATTCTCCAACTGGCTTTGTTGTCTAGGGAGTTAGGGTTAATTTAAACAGTGGTACGGTTGACTTTGGTATTCAGTCAATTCCCTTAGTCAGTTTCCCCCGCGATGTCCCCCTTTGTTGTGATGTTCAGGTTTTGTCCCCCATCACATTACCTGCTATGTCAGAAGCTAATGTCTCAGTGGCACTCGAGTCCCCAGTGCATGGTTACATTGCTGATGGTTATGTTGGTGTTTTTGAACCTGACTATAATCCCTCTGTATCCGCTATTGCTATGGCCCGTACGCTTTCCCTGCACGATGGTCACACGATAGTGCGCATTATGAACCCCACTATTGATGACGTTCAATTATACCCTGGTACTCATATTGGGCAGTTTTTCTCTGTCTCTAATGAGGCCCATACTGAATATACTTTGTCTGATTCCCTTCCATCTGTAGCCCACGTGTCCACTACTCAACCATCCCCTATGCCTCCTGTAGATTTATCTGGGCTGATATTTCACCATCACAACGTTGTGAACTGGAAAATCTCCTGTGCAAATATTCCAATGTGTTTAGCACTGATCCCCCATGATTATGGTCGTACTGATTTGGTCACCCATCGTATCCGTACGGGTGACGCATCACCAATGCGTCAACGCGCATACCGCAGTTCCCTGTCATCAAGCAAGAAATTCACAAACAAATACAAACCCTCCAAGATAATGATATCATTGAAGACAGTCATAGCCCCTGGTCCTCTCCCATTGTAATGGTCAAAAAGAAAGACGGGAGTTATCGGTTTTGTGTGGATTACCGAAAACTCAATAAGGTCACAATTAAGGACTCACATCCACTCCCCCGTACTGACGATACACTGGATGCCCTATCTGGCTCCGTATACTTTACTACTGTTGACTTGTCCAGTGGCTAATGGCGAGTAGCGGTCCACCCTGATGACAGAGAAAAGACCGCATTTACCACCGGTGACGGTCTTTACCAATTCAAAGTCATGCCCATGGGTCTTACGAATGCGCCCCCTACTTTCCAACGATTAATGGAACTTGTTTTGCATGGCTTACACTGGTCTGCATGCCTTGTTTACCTTGATGATGTCATAGTTGTGGGAAATTCATTCTCTGATCACATGACCAACCTTGAACAGGTTTTATCTCGTTTCCAGAAGGCACATCTCAAACTCAAACCAAGCAAATGTCACTTTCTTCAAAGAGAAGTTTGTTTTCTCGGACATGTTGTTAGTAAAGATGGTATCCTCCCTGATCCATCTAACACTGACCGTGTTCAGACATGGCCTGTCCCCCGCAACCCCACGGAGGTTCGGTCGTTCCTGGGCCTTTGCTCCTATTACCGGCGCTTTGTCAAAAATGTTGCCCAAATTGCAGCTCCACTGCACCATCTTACTCAAAAAGGTGTGTCCTATGACTGGACACCTGAGTGTGACAATGCATTTACTTCCCTCCGCGATGCACTCACACACCCACCCATTATGGCGTACCCCGATACCACAAAACCATTCAGTCTTTTTACTGATGCTTCAAACTCTGCTGTTGGCGCGGTTCTGTCCCAAATTCAGAATGGTCGGGAACGAGTCATTGCTTATGCCAGCCATGTTCTTACGGCCGCTGAACGACGATGGTCAACCTATGACCGTGAACTTTGGGCCATCGTTTGGTCTATCCGCCATTTCCGCCACTATTTGGCATGCTCATCGTTCACTATTATCACTGACCATAAACCCCTCGTTGGTTTGCGTAAACTGCCTGTCCATAATGACCGCACTGGTCGTCGTTCCCGATGGGCCCTTGAACTAGACCCCTATGACTGGCTCATTACACATCGTGATGGTAAGCGTCATTCTAATGCAGATGCTCTCTCTCGCAGGCCCACCCATGCCGACGAACATGAAACACTTGATCTTTCCCCTCCCATCCAAACAGTCCCCGTGCTAGGGCTTAGCAAACCCCTGCCCACTCATTTAATCCCCACATCCTCATGTTCTTCAGTAAATGTTCCACCCCAGTCTACTGATACCATTCCCTCTACCCCCACTAATGACACTAGCTCATCTCAATACTAACTTCCACAAGGAAATGACTCTGAGCAATGTGGTATTTCCTACAAACTTTCTCACATGGGTTATGATGTACGTTGTCATCAACAATCTGACCCGGACATAACAGGTCATACCTTGGGTCACTTCTGGCAAGCGCCCTCCTTCCACGAGATTACGTCAGTACTCGCGTACCATACGTCGTCTCTGTCTAGACTTCAACAAACTTGTCATCATTGATAGTATGTTATATCGCCAATCTCGGCCAATCCTTGGTAAACCACGTGTGAACCAGATAATAATCCCACATTCCTTGCAGCCCTCTGTATTAACACTTCTCCATGGTGATCCACTTGCCGGCCATTTTAATTCTAATAAGACATTCCAGCGATCGCTTGCCATGTGTTACTGGCCTTACATCCGCCGTGACATTGACAGGCATTGCCGAACGTGTCATGCTTGTGAGTCTCGTCGCAATCCCATTCCTCGCAATAAAGCGCCAATGAAAATATCTAACTCCACCTCTCCGTTTCAACGTGTTTTCGTGGACCTCACCGAACTACCCGTAACTTCCAAAAATAACCGTTACATTCTCGTGATCATGGATCAATTCACGAAGTATGTCAATTTATATCCCCTCCACAATCAAACCGCAGAGTCCGTTGCACACTGTATTTTTGACCATTATATTTCCGAACATGGCATCCCCGAAATGCTGCACACAGATCAAGGTCGCCAATTTGAGAGCTCCCTTGTTCAGGAGTTATGCAAACTCCTCGGCATTAAGAAAACCCGCACTTCCCCATATCACCCCCAATCCGATGGTCAAGTTGAACGTTTTAACAGGATTTTGAAAGATCAGCTTGCCAAGTATTTAGCCACGTCTTCTACCACCACTGAATGGGATGACGTTCTCCACCAAGTAGAACTTGCATATAATTCTGCTATCCATTCTTCTACAGGATACTCCCCATTCTATCTGGCCAAGGGTAGAGAGCCCCGTCTTCCCGCCCATGTTCTACTCGGATCCCCCTTCCCACAATCTTTTACATCCCCTCACTCATATGCTAATTCCCTCCGATCCTCTCTTGCATCTGCCTTCGCCCTGGCCACAGACAATCAAGACCGTGCCAGCGCTTCGCAAAAGGCTAGTTATGACACAAAAATGAAATTTTCTCCATTTCAGCCTGGTGACTTGGTTTGGCGGGATGACCCTGCCAAATCTCGAACTAAACTTGCCCCACGATGGAAAGGCCCATTTAAAGTTCTTTCCATCCACCCCGCAGATCACGAGGACCCGGTCACATATTCCATTGTCGACATTTATGATCCTAAGGCCAAACCCCACATAATCCATTATAATCGATTAAAACCCTATATCTCCCCTAGTGACCCTAGCCGTGGATTACTTCCAACCCCACAGCCCAAGCACAATATGTTGCCTGCTTATAGTGCACTATCTGGTTCACTCCCTTTCCCCTCCCACTCCAACCCTACGATCCTCCCACCCTCTACTCCCGTATCATCCCCTATTGCTCCTTCCCTGCCTGACCCTATAGTTTTGCGACCAACCCCATCCTACCAATCACCAACTCCCCGTCCTGCGCAGCGTACGCGTAGCGGCAGAGTTGTGACACGACCTAATCGTCTTGGGTTTTCTACTTGATGTGTCAATTAATTTCATGGTATAAACTGAATACATTGTACATGTACATCTATATTTTCTTTGTTTCATTAATGCTATAACTTAAATAAGTAAATATATTACTGCGCTTATACCCATTGCTACACTTTATGTGTGCTACATTTCACCTTTTTTTTGTTCTGAGAATTATTCCCCCTCTCGAATTGTCATTGTCACGACTTTACATTTATTTTGATCTATGTATGATTTTTTAAATATTATTTCACGATGCTTTTGATTTATACGCACTTCATTTTTGTTTTATATTAATTGTTGAAAAATGTTCTCTTTATTTGGGTTTATGTTCCTTTTCATAGAACTTTGTTTGTATTCCTTTATTTGTATCGACTTTTTAGTATTTTTGAAAATGAGGACATTTTCTTCCCCCAGATGGAAGTAATGTAAGCTGACATCTGGTTGACTTTACACTGAAGGCCACTGACCACATGTGGGGTCAGTGGGGGTCATAAAAATAATTTCCCTGTGTCCAAGACTGACATCCCCTAGACCAATTTAATTATCACGTATACCTCTCTGACATCCCCTAGACCAATTTAATTATCACTTAGACTTCCCCTAAATTATAATCTAAACACAATGCCCCCACTTAATTATCACTTAGACCTCCCCTAAATTATAGTATAAACAAAATACTTCTACAGTTGTAAGTGACCAGATCCCATTATTAATATATACATGTTGTTAGATTAGAAAAGTTCAGTTCGTCTCTTGTCTCTCTTCTCACACGTCTCGTCCCTCTCTCTCTCTACTGTACTGCTAGTCTTATGACCCTACAGTCAGTATTGAGTATGATAATAGATTTTGTACTTCTTGTTATAGCCACAGACAAATGAATAAAACATTCGTTCGGCCCAAGAAGCTTCTCTTGTACAAGTGTGTCATTTCTTCATCTGGTAGCACCCCTCTTTCAAGTGTTACAGTAGTGTAGGTATTTGTTTGTCTTGTTATTGTAGGTAATATGCGTAGCCTACAAATTGTGTGTCTGGTAATTGTAATGAGGGCGTTATCTGCGAGTCTTGTAGGTAATATGCGTAGGCTACACACTGTTTATTTGTCCTGTAATTGTAGGTCATATGCGTACACACTGTTTGTTTGTCCTGTAATTGTAGGTATAATAAGCACACACTGTCTGTTTGTCTTGTGATTGTAGGTAATATGCGTACACACTGTGTGTTTGTCTTGTAAGTGTAGGTAATATGCGTACACACTGTTTGTTTGTCCTGTAATTGTAGGTAATAAGCATACACAGGTTTGTTTGTCTTGTAATTGTAGGTAAAATGCGTACACACTGTTTGTTTGTCTTGTAATTGCAGGTAATATGCGTACACACTGTTTGTTTGTCTTGTAATTGTAGGTAATATGCGTACACACTGTTTGTCTTGTAATTGTAGGTAATAAGCATACACAAGGTTTGTTTGTCTTGTAATTGCAGGTAATATGCGTACACAC
Source organism: Zoroaster sp. YZ-2022 (assembly GCA_029582265.1). NCBI lineage: Eukaryota > Metazoa > Echinodermata > Asteroidea > Forcipulatida > Zoroasteridae > Zoroaster > Zoroaster sp. YZ-2022. The sequence continues at coordinate 69,206,642 of CM055816.1, forward strand.
TGTTTGTTTGTCCTGTAATTGTAGGTAATATGCGTACACACTGTTTGTTTGTCTTGTAATTGTAGGTAATATGCGTGCACACTGTTTGTTTGTCCTGTAATTGTAGGTAATATGCGTACACACTATTTGTTTGTCTTGTAATTGTAGGTAATATGCGTACACACTGTTTGTTTGTCTTGTAATTGTACGTAAAATGCGTACACACTTTGTTTGTCTTGTAATTTTAGGTAATATGCGTACACACTCTTTGTTTTTCCTGTAATTGCAGGTAATAAGCATACACACTGTTTGTCTTGTAATTGTAGGTAATATGCGTAAACACTGTTTGTTTGTCTTGTAATCGTAGGTAATATGCGTACACACTGTTTGTGCACTTGGAACGACTTCGATATGATTCGGTCCTTCAATTGAATATAATATTCGTGATTCTGTTTTGGTCCTTAGATGTAGGTGCAAGTCTTTGTTTTGCGTGTCACATCAAAGCGTGTGGTTTGATGGACAAGTATTTGTGGTTTTCGGAGGTGTATTTTATATTTCTATCAGAAATACAAAATTTTGCTTGAATCAATTTAATCGGACCTGGAATTCAGTGCATAATCCCAACTAGTCCCCACTTTGTTCGTAGAGAATGTGCCCAAGTGCTGGTCCCCATATTACATTGGAGGTACGTATGTGTGAGTGTGTGTGTGTGTGAGTGTGTGTACGGGAATTCGCTACCTTGTGGAGTCCTATAAGAAAAGGGAAAGCAAGAACAATGGGTCTCCACAGGGTAATTATAAAGACCCTCGGGTCTCCACAAGGAATTTTGTGTACAAACTCTATGAGGAAATGCTGAAGTACAGGAACAAAGGAAAAGAACAATAGATGTCTACACAAGGATACAAAAATGAGTATGAGTATATGTGTGTGTGTGTGTGTGTGTGAGTGTGTGAGTGTGTGCAGGAATTTGCTACCTTGTGGAGACCTATAACAAAAGGGAAAGGCAAGAACAATTGGTCTCCACAAGGAATTTCTAAAGAAGCCATGTCTCCACAAGGAATTTTGTGTACAAACCCTATGAGAAAAGTTAAAGTACAGGAACAAAGGAAAAGAACAATAGATGTCTCCACAAGGATACAAAAATGGGAATGTGTGTGTGTGTGTGTGTGTCTGTGTGTGTGTCTGTGTCTGTCTGTGTGTGTCTGTCTGAGCTTACGAGAGCTACATTGTGGGAATGCTTTTAAGTTTTTCATTCATTGTGGGATTAACCCCACAGTGCAGGTTCCTTGCACATGCCAAAAACGACATTACGGGCTGATTTTGAATAGAGAACCCCATGACGTTTTTAGTCTGTCTTCCAGACACATTTAGCGTGAATGAAGGCGTCATAGCGGCCTCTATTGATTACTCCTGCTGTGCTACCGCGTTGAATTGCCGCCATCTTGTTTTACAGTTAATTTGTCCATGTGTCGGCGAAAATCCACAAAAAGCAAGACATTCGGTAAGTTTTTCTTCTTGAAAAGTACAGTAGGCCTAATGTAAACACTTTATAATATTTTCACACACGCACATACATTCGGTAACTTTTGTTGGCAGTGAATTGTTTTCCTAATGTAACGTTACGTTTACGTTAAAATGTTTAGCGTTAACGCCAGGTATGTTTGTCAGGACCTTAGCATGCTTAGTTTAACGTTAGTTAGTTTGGGGTTTTTCCTAAGACTAAACGTTAACATTAAGTTACGTTGTGCCCGCGTGTCATTCTCGACAAGTGGTCTATCAATCTCAAAAGCCCTACTAAAATCTCCAAAAATTAAAAATAAAATAAAAGAAAGTGTAACGTTAACTGTTATTGTTAACATGGTCATGATGGTTAACGTTAAACATGTTAAAGTTAAAAACAACAATGTGAAAAACTTGAAGAAAAAAAATCAAGGGGGCGAGTTTGTATGTAACGTTACAGGGGGGGCGAGCTTGTTAGGGGCGACTTTGAGGGAGCGACTGTGTAGGGGCGACTTTGCTGGGGGGGGGGGGTGGTATGAGTCTTTATGACTGGCATCCACTTCATCTTATTCCTTACATTTTTAGAATTTGTTATGATTATTAATAGGTCTTACCAAAAGATAAATTCGTCCAGATATGATGTCTTCTAAAAAAAAAAAAATACTAAAACCATAAATTAGCCTATAAACCATAGAAAATGTCGAAAGTTACAGTGTAGCTAATATAGAACACTGCTCATCTTTTCCATTTTTGGGTTTATGTTGCTTTTGTATAAACTTTTAATATATCTTTCTTGATCTGTTTTCTTTTGCAGAGTTAAAGTTACATGGATGACGTCTACATCAAAGTTTTTTGGATTTTATTTGCTTTTGTGATTATTTTGTCTATTTTTTTGATATTTGCTGTCTTGGGCTGGTTTAAATTCCGAACCAAATATGACCTTCTGAAACGACAGAACCTGCGGTTGGTGTCGGCTATTAAATTGCAACCGTTGCCACTTTTAGAAAACACCAGGACAGCTGCTGTTCACAACATTTACTATGTCTAATAAGGTAAGTGTTTCGTGTTGTTTACCCACTACTTTGGTCCCACAGTACATGCGTTTGTGGTATTTTCCACTAAAACAAATAGTTGCATCTTTCTACATCTCAAAATTTTGCATTTTTTGTCCTCTGGCCTATTTGACACCAGACAAGTTTGCAGTGCATGTTCACCCACTATAGCAAGCATGTATGTTTCAATTTTGAAATAACGTACCCTGTTGTCATTGTATTTCCCAGAATTCAGCATCGAGATAGAAAAGCATTATTGGAGTAATTCTCGCAGTTTATAAACTAGTCATGACCTTCTGCTGGGAAGAATGCTGCACAAAGTGTGCCCAGCAGAAGGACGTACATGTAAGAGCCTTATGACCTACTGCCGGGCAAATGAAAACATTGTCCTTATTTCGATTAGCCCAATCGAAATACATGTAAGCAACAGTGATATGGGAGGTCTTCTTATGCTATTTTCTTGATTTTGACAGTATTTCAAATGGAAATATTTCTATGGAGAATTTGTACTGGTATTAACTCATAATCGGTCATCTTTCAGACTGATACTAATAAATTTTTTATTTATTTATTTTTTCATCAGTAGCAGTCCTGTAATATTTATACATGTATATATATTCTTTTTCTATAGGTGGATTCAAGGAATATCACTGATTACAGAGGTGAGATTAACCTTTGGAGGGTTTATGCAACACTTTGACATATTCAAAGATCATTGTACTAGAAGCCCATTACCAACACAAAGCATGCCACTCCACAGTATAGGATGGCCATGGTATTGTTTTGTATCAATCATGCATTCCATGTAGAACGTGGGTGCAGAAACAGTATAGTGCATTCTGGGTGTGGCGTGTTGCTCAATATTTCCAATGATGCAACTTTCAGAACACTGCAAGAACATTACACATACATGCACAGTGTGTGCGCATGGAATTCAATTGGAATTTTATTTTTGTCTCTGTGCCACATGCACAGATATTCACCCGAACGTTTCACAAAACATCCTACTTCCCCGATGCATTAACTGAATGGCCAGCAATGACAAGTGTGTGGCTGTTTCGCATCTTTTCAGTGTTCATAGACATTGCGTAAAGGAGTACTTTGCTATGGCCTGACTTAAAGGACACTGGCCTACTTTGTGTTCCTCTATTCTCCCATGCACTATCAGAGGGTGCTGTTCTTCAGCAAGTGATTTAGAGGCCATGCACACGTTTTATGACCTTTTTATGCATTTTACATGTACATTCCTTGTTTTATTTCAACCAATTGTTTCCTACTTCAAATAGTCCACAATGCATAATTGTGTACTCTATATTATACACCCACAGTGGGAGAAATAGTATGGATCCGCATTGATGGAGTTTGGTGGCCAGGGATAGTTGAGTCTGCCAGAGGAGGAAACTTCAAGTGTGGCTTCTTTGATGAAGATACTTTGTAAGTACACTAACATTGAATATGAATGGAAAAACTCATCAATTTTCATTGATATGATGCATTACAATTGTTTTATAGGTTTTATAAGTAACCCACTATTTGCCTACAGTGTTCTATGCAGTCTGTGTGATATAACAGATTTTGTGTCAATGTGGTCAGACTACAACGTCTGAGACATGATATAACAATTGATTTTCATTGTATGTTTAACGGCACTCTTTAAAGATATATTAGCATAAACTATATATGAGCAATCTAGTGAGGTTTGTGGTAACACCATGTACATGTAACTATCTCTCTATGTAAGTTGTGGTGGTTCTGGAAAGAGGTGTAAAAACTCAATGTTTCGATTAGTCTGCTTATTGTTTTCAGGCTCCCCTATGTCCCGACCAATTGATCTTCTATATCCACCATCACAACACTTTAGACTTGGGACGCCTATACCCTAATTCTCCACTAGGACCCCTCACCTGTGTGCTTGTTCGTACTGATGACACAGTTCATTGAGAACACATAAACACACTCCCCACAGGATCTAGTTCATACTGATCGAAACATCCAGTTGTTTCACCACCGGTTCTTTTCAGAGCCTCCACAACTCGTAAAGAGATAGTTACATGTACAAATGCTATATGTGCATATGTACATGTATGAACAGAACTTTAAAATATTGTTCACAGAGTCAGGAGAACAAGGTCAGGTATCAGGAAATTCCTGAATAATGACTTTCTTAGTAAAGGTCAAGGTATGCAACTTGAGTATTTTGTTAGGCTTGGATTTGGGGGTTTGTTTGAGTTAAATTTAGCCCCTGTTTGATTTGCTTGTTCAGCTGAATTTACAAGTTAGGAATGCATTGATGTTTTTCCAGTTTCATTCGTAACGCCATTCACAATTTCATGTTTAAGACCACTCACACTGCGCAAACATATGTTGACACTAAATGAATTTTGTCAATCACCCTTGCCACCCATCACTTTCGAAATAGGTTGATACTACAATAACACCTTCACAATCTGTTCGTAATCTTGGACTGTATTTTGATTCACACATGTCTATGTCTAATCATTTGCTCAACCTCCGCCTCATTATCAATTTTCAATTACACAATATCTCCAGAATAAGACGCTAATTAGATTTTGACTCATGTCATCAAGCCCTCTGTGTGCTCATTTTGTCCCGACTCGATTATTACAACTCCCTTCTCTCAGGTCTCTCTAAATCCAAGTTTTAAAATCCAACAACTGCATAACCCTGCTGCCCACCTTTTGTTTTTTGCTGTTGACAGGTGTGAACCTGCTTCCCCGCTTCTCAAAAAACTCCACTGACTCCCCATCCAGCAAAGGATTCAATTTAAAGTTGTCTTCTTCAATTGCATTCACGACACATCCCCACAATACCTCAGCCATTCTATCCAACTTAACACCCCTAGGAGATCCCGACTTTGATCATGCTCTGACTCAACTTTGCTATCAGAGCCTAGGACAAGTAACTCCTTAGTGAATAAATCGTTTTCCATTTTTCGACCCAAGCTCTAGAATAAACTTCCCAACCACATCAGGTCACAGGAAACCACTGCATCATTCAAGAACTTACAAACTCATTTGTTTCAATCTACCATGCATTCTCCTTAATTTGTTATGTTCTCCATCTTTGTTTGCCTACTCAAGAACTTCCCAGAAGCGTCATGATATCAAGTTGGTGCTATAGAAATCATTTTATTATTTTATTAAATAAAGGATTAATTTGAAGATTTCTAAGCAAATGTCAATATTTTAACACTTTGTTTCAATGTTCATATAAAAACATTGATATTTTCATGTACTAACATTAATGTTAAAATGTTGGAAATAGTTAACAAGTATGGAGTTCTTGTTATTTAAAGGTAAAGTATAGGATTGGTAAAGCTGACAGTATGGTGTTCGTCCTTTTAGTGATTCAACATACATAAAAAAACATCAGAGTCAGGACAAAATAGTATAAAAAAAACTGCCCATTTTTCAGCAACTCATGGGAAGTTTACGACATAAACCCACTGTCTGGTTTCGATTGGCTAAACAGAAAAAAGCGACAGTGATTTTTGGGGGGTCTTGAAATGCTATTTTTGTACCTTTACAGTATACATATGTATTTACATGTACTATAGAAAACAGAGAACAACGACCTCTATACCGCCTGTGTAACTGCGTCGTTCCTTATGTCGTCTAAAATAGTGTACCCTCGGAAACCCGCCATGAACCGTAATTGAACGGTAGACAGCGCATCAAAATAGCGCGTCTGAAATATGGCGTGTTTTCTATTTGTGATCCCATTGATAGTAGAGATCAATGCGTGTTCCGCAGCTTTAGTGTGCCTATGTCAGCACGTACAGCGGGCTGTGTGCAGCGATGGTAACCGAACGCGTTTCGGCACAACCGAGGCATGCCGAGGGCACACTATTCTGTGCTCCATAGATGACAGCAGTGGTGGCAAGCTCGCTGTTCTCTGTTTTATTTCTATGGTATTTATGAAAATATTTCTGGGGGGATTGGTACTGGTACGGTCTTCATAATCATTGAGTTTTTAGATTGAAACTAATTTATTTTTTTGATGATTACAAATCATATATTTTACCTTTACCTTTACCTTGCAAGAGTAGAAGTAATGTATACATTTTCATGAATAGAATCAACTAATCAATATTTGGAAAAATCAGATTGTGGCAATTTTGGGAGAATCTGTGTAGAATGAGGTTGCTCTTTACTCTCTGGTAAATTCTACTATGTAATCACAATTTCACAAATCATTACGTTTTGTAATTTGAATACCATCGTAAAATGTTTTTTGCTTATTGTGCCTATTTATTGTATTTTTTCATGCTTTGGTGGTTTTTGTTTACTTCCAATAGTGTTTGTGTTCACCAGTTTTACAATATTTCTACTTTGCCCATGTTTCCTGATTACCAATTCTCTCCTATTTTTATAAATTCCAGAATTTCCCAAGAAGAAATATCCTGAACAACTGGAGAAATACCTTGCAGATGTGAACAAAGCAAAGTTACAGCATGGCAGACCGTCTGAAGCAGGACCCAACAAAGCTGATGAATACATGCCAAGTGACCAGCATGGCAGACCATCTGAGGCAGGACCCAACAAAGCTGATGAATACATGCCAAGTGACCAGCATGGCAGACCATCTGAGGCAGGACCCAACAAAGCTGATGAATACAGAGCAAGCGACCAGCATGGCAGACCGTCTGAGGCAGGACCCAACAAAGCTGATGAATACATAGCAAGCGACCAGCATGGCAGACGGTCTGAGGCAGGACCCAACAAAGCTGATGAATACATGCCAAGTGACCAGCATGGCAGACCGTCTGAGGCAGGACCCAACAAAGCTGATGAATACATAGCAAGTGACCAGCATGGCAGACCGTCTGAGGCAGGACCCAACAAAGCTGATGAATACAGAGCAAGCGACCAGCATGGCAGACCGTCTGAGGCAGGACCCAACAAAGCTGATGAATACATAGCAAGCGACCAGCATGGCAGACGGTCTGAGGCAGGACCCAACAAAGCTGATGAATACATAGCAAGTGACCAGCATGGCAGACCGTCTGAGGCAGGACCCAACAAAGCTGATGAATACATAGCAAGCGACCAGCAGGACAGTCCGTTCTTAGTAGATGGAGCAGAAGATGTCGAAGACAACTTTGATGATGATGATACAGATAGTAGTTACAGCATGCCTAGTGAAGTGGATGTTTCAAGCAGTTATTCAGAGTCTTCTGAATATGAAGTACCAACGAAAAAACGAAAACATCCATTGAAAGCACTTAGATCAACCACAGAATCCATTGTGCCAGACAGCTGTGATGAACCTGACTCCAATGCTTCAGTTGAGTTTCCAATTCGGATGATGAATGTTGTAAAAACTCTAGACAGTTACAACACTACAATGGGTCAAGATGGTTCAAGTCAAGAAGATGATAATGCAGAATCCGACGGGTGTGAAGATGACATGAGTGATGAGGAAATAATGAGGGACGTCAACTACAAAGACATCTTTGTGAGGAAAATACTTACATCAGAGACTTCCAAGCGAGGGGGGAGGAAAATAACAAATCGGGTCTACAATTCTCGTCACTGCTGTGTTTACTGCAAAAGGTTGTACCAGAATATTGCACAGCATCTTCTTGGTGTTCACAAAGAGCGTTCAGATGTAAAGAGAGTGAGACAAATCAAGGTGGATCCTGATGATAGTAAACATCTTCAACAGAAAAAGCAAAAAAAGTGGAAGAGATATCTTGATGTAATTCGAGCAAAAGGAGATCATATCCATAATGTGAATGTTATTAAACATCACAAGGGAGAGTTGATCCTTGGTAGAAGACCAACAGATGTGCTTGATATACACGACTATGGCCCCTGCCCCAATTGTAAAGAGTGGCTACGACTGACAATAATAAATCGACATCAGTCTTCATGTCCAGGACTGGAGGAGGAAATGCAGGCAAGTAAAACGTCTAAAGGGTGTCTGCTTCTTCAGTCTAATGTCCTCGCAGGAAGGGTAAATGATCAGGCAAGCAAAGCTTTGATAAATGAAGTCTTCTCTATTATGAGAGATGATGAAATAGGTCACGTAGCCCAGTCCGATCCTCTAATCATTGCCGTTGGTAATGACTGGATGATGAAAAATGTAGGAAACAGATTAATGCGCAAGTATTATACCTCCAGTAAAATGAGATTGGCTGCTCGAATAAAAATTCAGCTCAACCGTCTAGCAACTCCACAGTCGGGGACTGAATTACAAACCTATCTCCATCCTCAATACTTTTTAAAAAA
>CM055816.1:69215926-69245765 GCA_029582265.1 Zoroaster sp. YZ-2022
ACGGCCAAACATAGGTCTTATTAACAAAAAACAACAACTTTAATATAACGATAATACAGAGCCAATTGATGGCTGCTCGGAAGTAACGGAAAACAAAGCGACCACGAGAGGGCACTAGACCGAACTGGCACTGGTGATGAGCACGTGCACAAAACTTTGCACATTGATTCTCTTGTTGTAGGACTAACGGTCAACATTGGCTGAAGAATGGCATGATCTAACTGCAATAAATGTACCATAGATTAGGTCCATTATCAGTGGACACAACACTCTGAATGTTTATTCCTTTGTTATGGTTGAGATACTATCATACAAATATAGATTCAAATTCTCCTGGTGAGGTCTTGAAATGAAAATAATTTAATAATAATAATAATAATAATAATAGACATTTGTAAAGCGCCTAATGCCAAAGCCTCTAAGCGCATACGTGGGGGAAAAAAGCATAGAAAATACAATGAGAGAGAACAAGATTACAAATAAGCACATTCAAACAAATGAGTTTTTAACAGAGATTTAAAACGGTTCACAGAACTAGATTGGCGAATATGCACGGGTAGATTGTTCCATAACATTGGTGCAGCGTAAGAGAAAGACCTTTCTCCATAAAATTTGGTAGAAGCCCGTGTAGATGAAGCAAGCAATGCCTGTTGAGATGACCTTGACCCAGATGGAGCTTGACCCATTTGTGCTTTGAAAGTTAACAGAAGAATTTTGTAAATTGTGCGCATCTTAACCGGGAGCCAGTGCAAATCCATTAATACTGGTGTAACATGGTGAGAGCGAGGTAAACAAGAAACGAGGCGAGCAGCTGTGTTTTGTACACGTTGGATTTTTGAGAGTTCTTTATCTGGGAGTCCGTACAGAAGGGAGTTGCAGAAATCAAGTCTAGAAGTGACAAACGCGTGAACAAGACGAAGAGTAGTGGCATCATCCAGGTAGCGACGAATTTGACCTATTTTTCTGATTGCCATGAGAGCTGCTTTACACACATTATCAACATGGCTACTCATGCGTAAAGAAGAGTCCATAATCACACCAAGATTTCGGGCAGCATCAGATGGTACAATAACGGACTGGCCAATATTTAAAGTAGGAGGTGGTGTGTTTTTTGTATACCGAGAACTTAAAAATAAGATCTCAGTTTTTGAGTCGTTCAGAGCAAGTTTGTTAGACAAAGTCCATGATTTTACATCTTGAAGGCAATTTTCAACTTTAGCAATAGCGGAAGCACGATCTGCTGGGTCAAATGTGACGTAAAGCTGAGTGTCGTCGGCATAAACAACACTAGAAATACTATGAGCAGCAATGAGATCCTGTAGGGGCGCACTGAACATGACAAATTCAAGAGGCCCAGCTACTGAACCTTGAGGAACACCACAGCAGAGATGATGACGATCTGATTGAGCATTGTTAATGAGGACACACTGATTTCTATTGTTGAGATAGGAAGTGAACCAGTCGAGGGCGATGTCAGTAATTCCATAGCGCGAAGATAAACGATGAAGGAGATGTTTGTGATCAATGGTGTCAAAAGCAGCTGAGAAATCTAACAGCACCAAGATGGCTTCCTTATGATTGTCCAGTGCACGCAAGATGTCGTTCTGCACACGAACAAGGGCAGTCTCAGTGCTGTGGAAAGGACGATAAGCAGACTGCGTTTTGGCATGGAGGTTGTTTTTACAGAGATAGTTCTGAAGTTGAGTGACAGCCGCACGCTCAATTAATTTGGAGATGTATCTCAGGTTAGAGATTGGACGATAGTTTGACAAGCACTCTCGGTCCAAATGTTGTTTTTTCAGAAGTGGCAGAACACAGGCTTCCTTGAGATGATCAGGGAAATGTCCTGAAGACAAAGACATATTTATAATTTGTGTCAAGACCGGCAATAGTTCATGGGTGCATTCCTTAAAGACAGATGATGGCAGAGGGTCCAACTTGCAAGAGGTAACCGGAGAACATTTAATCATCTTCAACACCTCATCCGGAGTAACCTCATGAAACTTGACGAACGAAGAGTTGCAATGATCCTGAATGTCAACAGAGATTGGTGAAGGATGAAAGTTATCAAACCTTCCATACAATGTCTTAATTTTGTTCTCAAAGAAATCAGCAAACTTGTCGGCGAGTTTTTTAGCATTTTCAAAGCTTGGGAGTGGTCTCAGGTATTTGGTAGAGGAAAGCTTATCAACAACACGGAACAAATTACGTTGGTCACATTCAGATATTTGACGGCGATGATAGTTAGATTTAGCACTATTTACAAGATCTCGGTATGTGATGCATTGTTCCTTGTATAACTTCTCATGCACAGTAAGGCGGGATTTCAACCATTTTCTCTCACGACGACGTTTTTCCTGCTTGACTGCGCGAAGGGTATCGGTATACCATGGAGCATGAGGGCGTAGTATAACTGATCTTTCAAGTTCAGGAGCATAATGATCGAGAAGTGTGTGAAGAACAGAATCATACTGCATAACAAGCTCGTCTAAATTGACAGCAGGATCCGTCAACAAAGAAGAGTTACAAATGTCAGATTTAAAAGAAGCCATATCAATTGAACGTAGTTTGCGAGTGAGTATTTTCTTACATGAAGCTGGTGGACGAGCAACATTGATAAGGCACTTGATAGCAGCATGATCAGATGGAAGATCATGATGGGTGGAAACAGAAGAAATCAAGTCATCAGTGTTATTAGAAATCAATAAGTCCAACGTATGTCCAGCAATATGAGTAGATGAGGCAACATGTTGTTGAAAGTTCGACGTATCCAATAAACCACTAAAAATAGCAGTTTCATGGTTGTCAGGAACATCCATGTGTATGTTAAAATCACCAGCCAAGAGAAATCTGCAGGGGTTTGAGATGAGCGATTCAATTAGGCATCCAAAGTCATCAAGAAGACTTTTTCTGGTGACTTGCTAAATATGCTTTGTTGAAGACCAAACTATACCACTATTTCCAATTCTTGCTTTCCAGTGGAGAGAATATTAAATATTTATTTATTTAAATATTTTTATTTCGTTTCAGGTTCAGCTACGCAAACTGCTCAGCGTGCTGAAACCTGTCCAAGGTAAAATTCATTTTACCTTTCAAACAAAGTTCTCCAAAAGTTTGGCAGATGAAAAGATGAATATTTTTATAGCAAATAAGTTTCAGCTAATAACCGCATGATTACAAAAAACCAATAGCCAAGGTGCCGTAATTCACAGAGCACTAGAACAAACAGTGTTGTGGGTTAAACGTAAATGCAGTAATCTTACAAAATATATTATATAGAGCAACTATATTGATGTGAATTACCATTCTCAAAAGAAACCTTTTGCAACGTCAAATTATACCATTTGAAATTATCCATATGCAACTTCTCTCTTCTTTTTTTAATGAAATTCTTCCTTTTTTTCACTATAACTATTCCAATTCTTTCTTTTTCAAGTTAATTAGTTAAAGAAAGTAAATTGTTTGCATTAGTATTTATTGGAATTTTGTATTCGTATGACAGGAAACGCCAGGAAGTTCGCTCAGATGATGAGTAAGTACTTAAGATAATATAACAAGTAAATTATAGAAACCATCAATAAATTATTATTGTTGTCAATGTTCTCATCATCGTCTTACTTAAACTATAAGCCTTGCAAACCTGAAATGAAATATGTTCAGTTATAGAGGTAGGAGGAAAAACCCAGAATGTTTGGGGAAAACCTACCTTATCAAGCAGGGACTGAAAACCTAATCCACATATTGGTCCACGGAGGACTCACACTCATGTCATAGAGATGTAAGGCGAGGAAATTGCCACTAGGCAAGGTTGGGCATGGCCTTGGGCATGACATTGGGCATGCATCAGTAAAAGAAAAAAAACACTAGTCAAACTCGGCTGTAGTCATGTATTTTTGCTAAAGTGTTGGCTCACTGCAAGAAAAACTTGCGCAAATGTGAATACAATTTGTTAAAGATTCCAATGCTGATTAATGAAACTTTTTTTAATTTTTATTACAGGATAGCAATTTCATCTGTCAGTGAAGTTGAGCTCAAGAGACATATTCAAAGGAACATCACATACCTAAGAAAGGTATCTTGTGGCAAGGTAAGTTATTCTAGTTATAACTGTAGCTTGAAAGGGTCTTGTATTTCATATTTGATATATGAGCCAGTTGTTTGAAGTTTAAGTGTTGGGCAAATTAATTTTGACATATATTAGTCAAAAAAGCAAAAGTCAAAAGCTGGGTGTAGCCACATTTTTGCTGATGTATTAAGCTCTTTGTAAAAACAAAACTGTTGAAATGTGAATGAACATTAATTTTAAATACTTTAAAAGCGAAAAGATACATTTTAAAATGTTCATATAATATAAGGACAGTATAACAGATATTCCTGTAACAATTTCCTGGTAGCTGGCAGTTTGGTGAGCAAATTGTTACATGATTTATCTAATATACTCGAATGAGGGTGGCCTTTAGTTATCTGCTCTTGTGTCCAACATTTAAGTAGTTTGTGATGGTGGTGTAAGAAAGGCTATAGTATGGTTTCCACGACTTTTCCAAAAAGGTTCATGACTTATCAAAAGGCAGCCAATGTTTTTTTCCTCGAGTATGAGCTGTACGGATGTCTAAAATATTGTTTTGTTATATCCTTGTGACTGGGGATAGGTTAAGGGTGGGGTTGCAGGGGGGAGTGGTGAGGGGCAGCCTGCCCCCTTTAGCTATGCCACTGCTTATTAGTAATGTATTTATGATGTGCCACATATACACACCAGTGCAGTGTCTTATGTATGACTATTCAATGATAACCAAAAGTAGTTTATCATGTTGAACCCCTGAAAGATGATGTTTATCTATGATGATTAAGAAAACATTGTCATGTATTAAGAAAGTAACACAACCATGTTCTCTTAATCATACCAAAAACAACCATTATGCATACACATCAATATCCCATAGTGTTAATATATTTCCAAACGATTTTGTCCTGTGAAATAACACACCCGATATTGTGCAATAAGTGGAAACTTTACCTTTAACCATTATATTTCAGGGGAAAGTCCCTTCGAGTATTTTGCTTTGGAGACTATGAACTGCTAAACAAAATGTATGGCATATGTGGATGCAATGGTAAGTACCATTTTTTTTATGATTATACTTACGTTGTGAATGTAGAACAATTTTTATTGAACATGATTGTTCTTGCACTCCATTCGTTAAACTAAGCTCATGGACATCAACCACAATCAATCCATCAGGAATTCTATCAGGAATTCTATTTAGGGCAAATTAAGATAAAAACTAGTTATTATTTAATATGTAATCTTTTCCACTGCAGCTCGTTACTGTTGCATTTATTGCTTTGCAAGCAAGCACAGAATGCAACAGCCACTTTCAGAGAGGGGATGGTGTTTGTCTCGTAACTTGCAAAATATCAAAGAACACCATCAGCTATACAAGCAGGATGGGGCTCGGCAAGTAAGGGCTAAAGATATATCCTTCAGCATTGTGAATCGTCCAATGATACCAATTGAAATAGATCATGTAAGTAAATTGTTAATTTAAATATTATGCATTTGGCAAATTACTTTAAAAACAACTTTAAAACCACCAACAACTCGAATAATTGCTTCTCTAATAATTGCTGCTCTAATAATTGCCCCATAGGTCATACTCCCTACCCTGCATATTTCCCTTGGCATCTTCAAAAAGTTATTTGACCTGTTTGAGAAGAACTGCCACAACCTGGACCTGCAATTGTTTCAGCTGCGTGTCAAGGCTCAAGACAGTGTAGACAGCAACAACTTTGATGATCAGATAGCCACAGAAATAGCAAGGCAGGAAAGAATTCATCAAGAGCTTCAAGAAAAGCTGGAAAAATTAGAGTGTGCAGAAGAAGAATTACCACTCTATGTCTTGCAAAATGACATCAATGACATTGATGATGCATTTCGAGACATGGCCAACACAGCCTTCACACTTCGCACTGACATACAGGAATTGGTAAATGAAATCATACAAAATATATATGACCCGTCGTTTCAAGATATGTTTGTAGGAAACAATTTTTGGTTGTTTAATATTGAAACTGGTAATAACTATAGTATACTTATATTTGCAGGAAAAAGAAGCTGGAACTCTGCAGCTTGAATATGCCTCTGGACCAGTTGCAAGCTCGTTAGACAAGGTACTCAATGCTCATAATGTCCAGCGACAAGCTTACCATGGCAAGGCATTCGACGGCAGCCATGTTCGTAAGTGCTGCAAGGTAAACATTAATGTATATGTACTTAAATGTTCTGAGATCAATTTTTTTGTAACTTAAATTTTTTTTTTCCAGTCAATTAATTACTCATTCTGTTTCAGCCCGATGTATTAATGCCCTAACAAGAGTTCCACAAGACAGTAGAGAAACACCTGACAGATGACATGTCACTTGGGTCACAGGAAAGGCTAAGGCGACAATCTGCACAGGTTGGAGCAAACTTTAGAGAAATTTTTCTCAAGTTTGCAGATGTCCATTGTGGTATCAACCACACCCGTGCTGCAACAGCCGATGACATCAACTGTTTAGGTAAGTGTCTTATTGTTGTCATCAAATCATCATTAAGATTTTGTATGGAAATACATGTAATATGTAACTTGTACAGTGTATACATACGCATGTATAGCTTAAAACATACGTAAGCGATTTTATAACCCTCCAAACATGTTTAATGTACAGTACATGTAGTTCCATTTTCTCACCTTCATATTTACAGATGTGAGTATTCAAGAACTCATCAGAACCTATCGGCGACTCTTTCCTCATGAGAACATCACTCCAAACCTGCACCTCTTGGAAGATCATGCTGTTGGCCAGCTAGGACAGTTTGGTGTGGGTTTCGGACTGTTGAATGAGCAGGGGGGCGAGCTGATCCATGCAGAATTCAACAGAATTTCGAGAGTAGTGCAAGGCATGAAGGGAGAGTTAGAAAATCTTATGGCCATAATGAGACGTCATCATATCAGCACAACACCTGAAGTCTGTAGAAACATGTGGAAAGTCAACCTTGAAAATGAGCAATAAATTGTGTGCATGTGTTTATTATTATTTAACCTTGAAAATGTACAGTGCAATGAGTCATGGGATAACATGCCCCCTGACAAAGCCAAAATTAGGGTAAATACCCAAAACCAAGCACATGAGTTTGGTTGTGTGTGTGTGCATTAAAAAAATTGTCATCAATGAAAAACATGTACAGCTAGGTGTTTACATATGTACATGTACAAAGTTGTCTTCATTGTCACAGAAATGTACATGTAAGACAACTTGATGTGTATCTTCCTGTTTGTATGAACATTGAAATATTTATTGCGAATAGAAATACATGTACTGTATGCCCCACAACAAGATGTTTGGGTATATGCTATCTACATGTTATGTAAGGGGCATTGCTTAGTCACAAACATTGATGTCAATTACAGAAGTACTAAATATAGTACAATATAGAGTCTCTAGGTGTACAATATTTAATTCGCAAGGGGATCCATGTCATTTAATACATGTGCAAAGTTTACATAAACAATCTATCAAAGTGATGTGTTTTAATAGTAGCTTGAAAGCTTAAACATTGCTTTAAAAATCTGAAAACATACTTTTATTCTTAAAGATCAAACCCCAAAAGTTAGGAAAACACAAATTAATACATTATTCAACATATTATTCTTTTCAGGTTCCAGCTAAACAAAAAAGGCAGCCTCTACACTGGGGTTTTTCCCACTGGCATTTGCAGCATTTGATGAGATTAATTATGGCATTGACATGATTGCAGCACCAGAGCAGGGTCAGTTGGAGAAGGGGGGTCAGTTGGAGAAGGGAGGTCAGGGTCAGGTGGAGGGTCTGGTGAGGTGGGGGTTAGGCTCAGGTGAGGGTGGCGGGTCAGGTGGAGGGTATGGTGGTGGGCCTGGCTCAGATGGGGGTGGCAGGTCAGGTGGGGATCATGGTCAGGTGGGGGGTCATGGTCAGGTGGGGGTGGGGGTCTGGTGGAGGTGGTGGGTCAGGTGGAGTTGGAGGGTCAGGTGGGGGTCAAGTAGAGGTGCCGGGTCACCCTTACCAAAATTTCCAATTCATTTCCAATTGAATTTTTAAATTGGAACCAATTGGATATTTTCCCATTGGCAATTGGCACAAACCAATTGGAACCAATAGGAAATTAAATTTCCCAATTGGATATTTACCCATTGGACTTTTTGACTCAAATCCCAATTGAAATATTTTCCAATAGGAACCAATTGGACATTTGCCTCCATTTTCCAATTGGATTTTTCCCCAATTTGACTACTTGCTTTTTGACAGTCCTATAGGTTTATTCCCAATTGCAATTTTTTCCTGATGCGAACGAGTTGGACAATATATTTCCCAATTAGATTCTTTCTATAGTCCCATTTCCAGGACTTTTTTCCCTTTTCTGCAACAGGACGGATGTTTCTACTTAACTACATTAATTTCTTTATTTGGGTTCTCTGTGATTAAAAGATGGGGTCGATGGCATTCACAAATTTACAAACACAGAACAAGAAGTCATAAAGAAGTCATTAATTGAACTTCAAGGCATTTTTATAAATGACAACACAACAAGTGACAACACAACAAGTGCATAAATATTGTAGAAGCAAATTGAACACAACCCTTACATGGTATTACATGGAAAAGCACAATGACTCCATTTTTATCTTTAATTGTTTTCGATCTGCTGATCAATAATGTTAATTTCTGGGAAAGTTTTCATGATGAAGGTAAGTAAGCAAACTGCCCTTTACTGCACAGAAATAATGTGACAGAGACTCAGGGGCGGGGGTTGATCATTGTCATTTCTGCTGGTTCTACGTCTGGGACACTCCTTCGAGGAAGGTCCAAGGTGTCTGTTAGTTACATCTCAGCCCTATATTCTTCAATTGTCCTACACCTCGTCACTGTTCACATGGTTCAGTACCTTCTGCAAGTCAGTTGCGACCATTTGTTTTCTCTGCTGTCTCTCCTGTCCCCACTCCTATGTGATGGATACATGGTGAGACCATTATGTCGTGCTCAAAGACCATATTCAAGTCTCTCATGTCGTCTGGTAGATATAGCTGGATGATACTATTAATGTCTTCAACTGTATCCTGCGTGCTCACTGATGGTTCACCCTCTGGCTACATGTCCTGCCTTCTTATCCCCTCAGCTGATGTCGGTAATACTGGCTCATCTTCTGCATGGTTCCACTTCCATTGTACTTTGGTGGGCTGAGGGTACTCATCACAGTGTAGGGCCGTAATTGTTTGTCATCTGGTTGGACAGTAACACTCAGTCTGACTGCCAAATAACTGCAGTTACATGGGGTACATTAATGATTCAATGGCTGATGACCCTGAAAGAATAAAAGATGAACAGTCAGGAGTTGAATAAGATAACTTCTCAGATCTTTATTCTTAATGGTGGTGACGGAACATCACATGGAATATACAATCAATCTTGATAAAAAACAATTGAAATGACATTCTAGGAAACCTAAACTGTAAATTAAAAACCATTTAAAGGTAAATGCTAACTCTACTACATTTCATTCCTTTCAATCACAGATGCATGATTAACATACTTTTGTCATTGAAGTTCTTGTTCTCATAAAATAATGCAAACTCATAACTCTAATGTTTACTTCCACTCAATGTACTTTGTACTTTAGTGCATTGCAAAACTACTGGACCATAAACATACTAGGGTATCAGAATCAAGGCTCTTTGTTCAGCATGGGGTCACGCACGTTCCCAGTATAAGCTGTACAGCCATAGCCAACACATGCACACACCATGAATACTAATGAGCCACACTGACCACATATACATGTAGTGAATGAATGGCTTATTGTTTCATGCCTGATACTCCAGCTATATGGCTTATAGTATACATGGAAACTGAATAATACTAATAAGCCTATATGTAAGCATGATGTAGGTAACAACAAAACTTATTTTGACTAGATATAAAAGCACTATACATCAATGCTCCTAGATCTTCATAACAATAAGTATATACTGTATAAAGAAACTAAGGAATTGAAACTTCCTTTTCTTCACATCTCCCATATACATTCTATAAAGCAATTCAAAGCAATAACAACTAAATTATTCCATATCAATTCAGTTGTATAAACTATCAAAGTTATGATAATGAAAGTAACATACCTGAAAGAAGAAAAGATGAACAATCAGGAGATGAAAAAGAGAACTTCTCCAAGCTTTATTCTTACTTGTGGCATAAATCCATCCATGCTGGTGGTAACTGATCACATGGAATATAATGACCTTCACATGCACAAAGATCCTGCACAAGGTGTTTATTTGGTCTTTGGGATATTCCATTGTCAGGAGAGGTCAGTGCAATTATAAGGAATGGGTATAAAAAAAAATTATAAGGGGTGGTTAATATACAAAATTCTAAACAGGATGCCACTTTTACTATGTACACGTATAGGCCTATGTAACATTTGTACAAAGCACAGGCATAAATCCGGGGAAGGGAGGGGGATAGGGATAGGGGTGGGGGATAGGGGTGGGGATAGGGGTGGGGGATGGGGATAGGGTGATGGATAGGGTGGGGGATGGGGGATGGGGGTAGGGGTGGGTTGATGTATGTACCCACACTTTTTGGCCCGGGGAGTCGGTGGTCCATAGGATATTTAAACCAATTGATTCTTTAAAAACTCAATTGGTTTTCAACAACAATTCAATGAGACTGCAAAATGCCAATTAGTTCCAATAATCTTCAGTTGTGTAATTCCAACCACCTCCAATTGGAAAATATTTTTACTGCATTACCCATAGATTCCAATTCAACCCAACTGGTTTCCAACTGAAACTCCAATTGGACAACAAAACTTCTCCAATTGGAAAAAGATTTGTACATTTAAACCAATTGGTTCCAATAATCTTCAGTTGTGTAATTCCAACCACCTCCAATTGGAAAATATTTTTACTGCATTACCCATCGATTCCAATTCAACCCAACTGGTTTCCAACTGAAACTCCAATTGGAGCAAAACTTCTCCAATTGGAAAAAGATTTGTACATTTAAACCAATTGGTTCCAATAATCTTCAGTTGTGTAATTCCAACCACCTCCAATTGGAAAATATTTTTACTGCATTACCCATAGATTCCAATTCAACCCAACTGGTTTCCAACTGAAACTCCAATTGGACAACAAAACTTCTCCAATTGGAAACGTAAAGACACAAGTCAGTGATGATGAAGTCCAATTCAAACCTATTCATTCCAATTAAAACAAATTGGATCCAATTAAATTTTCCAATTGGAATGAATTGGAATGAATTGGTCATTTTGGTAAGGGCATGCTCAGGTGGGGGAGGGAGGTCAGGTGGAGGGTCAGGTAGAGGTGGGGGTCAGATGGGGGTGGGGGTTCATGGTCAGATGGGGTCAGATAGAGGTGGGGGATCATGGTCAGGTGGGGTCAGGTGGTGGTTAGAGGTCAGGTGGGGGTTGGGGATCAGGTAGAGGGTCAGGTGAGGGTGGGGGTCAGGGTCAGGTGGTGGTAATAGGGGTGTGGTGGGGGTCAGGTGGTGGTGGGGGTCAGTTGGGGGTTGGGGATCAGGTAGAGGGTCAGGTGGGGGTGGGGGTCAGGGTCAGGTGGGAGTTGGTGGTCAGGTGGAGGTGGGGATTTGTTGAATGGAAAGTGTTGGAGATGAAGAGGTTGCTGTAATGGACTTTAACGAAGACTGGTTTCTTTTATATTGGTGTGGATGAAGGTGTAGATGGTGCAGAGGGTGTGGGTGAGGGGGTTGTTGAGGAGGGTGTGGGTAGGGATGGTAGAGTGGAGGGAAGAATAGGTGGGGGAGAATTATTTTGGGGTTACTTAGGGATTTACTCAAGGGCCAGCAAACGATCAAGCTGGACCTCGTCCGGCTTGAACAAATCCGGATGAACTATTTTCGATAGTTGATATTCCGGATTTGTTCAAGCGGGGCGAATGGAAGAAGTGCTGTAAGGCCATTGATGCCTCTGGCCGTGAACTTCTTCGCAAGGAACGAGTGGCAGCTCAATTACTTTAAACATTATTAAAACACATCATTTCCTTTTTCCTATTTTTTCTCTCCAAAAAAGTACACATGATCTTTTAACACCTAAAAATGTCAAGTAAATTTTTTACAAAACAAAATTGGGAATATCTTAATACATTTAGAACTTTAACTGAACATGAAACATTTTATGTTTGAGTCTTTATGAGTATCACTCTGTTCTGATCTAACAATGTGCTAATTTATCTACCAGTGTGCCAGTTTATAAAAATGTGTTCTTTAAATGTGTGTTTATTACTTTGTCACTTATTTTCTGTGTGCAACAGAATCCATATTCTGATAACTGAAATGGCATAATCAATCAAAGATGTATCATTTGTGTGTTTTGCTATTCATCAAAAATGTATGACGGGACCCACAATCATATATTTTATCATATATTTTAAAGTTTTATAGTTGAGGCCCCCCTTAAAATAGTATCCAGTTTCTGGTCTCTGCGCACGTCGCCTCAGACCTGCGAGTCGGCATTTTTAAGATTTTTTTTTTGCTATGAAACGATGTCCAATTGCAGCCAAAATTGCACGATCAATTGGAATTCTGCCGTGCTGTGTTTTAAATGACTTGTTCACATAATGGGTATGAATTTTTGCACGATTTGTGAGGCCTCTCTTAGCCAACATACTTTGTATATGGGAAATTTGGTCCCCGCCTATACTGGATTTTGTTAAATTTATTTTGCATTTTGGGCACCGACTGAAATTGCATCGACCAAAATTTAATACAACCAATCATGTGATTGAAAGGTCATTAAGCTCAACAGCTGTAGTTATGACAGGATTAGAACATGAGCATGGAATTGGCTTGGTAATTTATTTTCTCTTCAACTGACCAGCAACATGCATACAATACGTGGACACAATCTGAATTGAAAAATGTTGGTGCTGAATGTGTTAAAATGACACTTGCTAATTACAAGAGAACTGTATTATTTTATTTAATGAAAATCTTTTTAAAATAAAATAATTACCATTATTTAGCAAAAGCACTCTTTTGAATAACAACATGGACAACATACCACGACATTTAAGGACTTCATGCGCCTGTAATAAGTAAGGTAATTTTCAAGTCTGTAGCTGGGAAGGTGGGGGGGGGGGGGGTGTCTGTGAATGTAACCAACATGCATATAATTTCAAAGTCGGGGGGCGGCTGCAAATACTTACTTTGTAGTTTCACAATATCAGTGTTGTAGTTCCGAGTCCACTATTCAATATGGAATTTGGTTTTCAGGCTAATTCCAAGTTCAGCTGAAGAAAAATATATATATGTTATTTTTAAATTGTATCAAAAAATTTAAATAATTGACTGAACATATACTGTGCATTTTAAACAACCTCAAGAAAGTCTGTGTATACACTGTATTACATTTGTTACTACAAAAGATTTTTGAATGTATGCCAAAAGGTGCATGCATCATTGCAGTAGATATTCAAATTTACCAGCGTAAATGTAAATGCAATGTACATGTACATACTATGCATACTATGCATTTTAGTGTGTGTATATATATATATATATATATATATATAGGCCTACTGTCTGTATAAGTCCATCCCAATAATTAAAGGGAATTTTTCAGTAGAGATCCCATGCTTGTAGCAACAAATCTTCTAAATCGTACACAACCGAGCGGAAAAAGTACAGTAGGCCTTAGTCCCATTCTAGGGCCAATACACTGGAATCCCTCCGTATCCTTGGCCCCATGCAGGACCATATACATGTACAAAAATGGAGCAATTTGTTCAACTTTTGATCTGCTAATTATTACAATCTAAAATGTTGTGAATAGGTAAGCTTGCCCAAGCAGACACCTTTGGTATAAAGTTCACTTTTTAGACATTTGTAATTTTGGTGAAATTTAAATTTTATTATTATTATTATTATTTTTTTTTTTTTTTTTTTATTTCAAAAATATTTCGAAAATTTCATGAAAATGAGATATCCCAGAAAAATTGATTTTATGCCAAAAGTGTCTGCTTGGGCAAGGTTACTTAATTACTAAGTTTTAGGTTGTAATAATTAGCAGATTAAAAGTTGAAAAAAATTACAAATCACTCCATTTTTTACATGTGGTGCTAGGGCCAAGGATACGGAGGGAGTCCAGTGTATTGGCCCTAGAATGGGGCTTAGTAGGCCTATATCTAAATGGACATGTACTTTGACTTTTACATGTACACCTGTACCTACATTACTTCTGCACTTTGTACATGTACATACAATGTTACCCCACAAAAAAGGCTTAGTACTATATACTTGACGTAATAAGTTCAGTGAGCCCATCATCATCAATTACTTTCCTTGTTCCTAAAATGATTTTTGAATGTATGAAATCTACGCTGAAAAGTGTATGCATAATTGCAGAAGAGATGCTCTTGCTGGTTGAAACAGCATACAAGAGTACAACAAGTACATGTACATACTGTACACACCGTCGAGCGTGTCAATGCCAAACTGATCCGTGCAATGTACATGTACATATATGTACATGTACATATATCTGTGCACATGCACGTATACGGCCGGGGACATGTAAATGTACCTACACACACCTTTGGCTTTGCGTTTGGCCATATTATTAATATTATATGTACAATGTACGGTAGCAGCGAATGACTAAGTACATGTACATGTATATGGGCAAGTCCACGCTAAATGTTACAACTGCACAACACCAAAAGTAGCTGTAATTTAAATTATGTTGAAGTTCCAGATAAAACCTGTAATGATTCCCGCGGTAGTTGTATGATTACATAGATACAATAATAAAGGATTTGGTTGTTAGTTGTTCAAATAATCAGTAATTTGTTAAAAATGTCCAGCTTATTTTGGGGGGTCTCTGTGGGACATGCGTAAAGCCGTGCGTGCTCTTATTTTTAGCCATGTATTCATGTAGGCCTATTCGAACAGAAATAAAAAATTACTTTCAAATATGACAAATAAAAGTATTTCAGATGAAAAATCTACTTTTTAATAGTTAATTCTTGTTTAAAAACATAATTTACGACCGATAAATTCAGCGATCACGTTCGTCACAATGTCTGTCCACAAAGTGACAAACAGTGACCATGAACGACAAGAAGATAAATACGGCTTGCCAAGAAAACTACCATGTTTTATAATACTAACAGCATTTTACGGGGTTTTATTTCATTGCAAACAAAACCTTCCATATTTAAGGGAGTTACAAGATTCTGTCCCTTTTTGATAACGTACGTCACATTTATTAATTTCCCGCCAAATTAAAAAAGAACACATTAAGGTCTATTTTTCGCGCGCACGTACATTTGCAACTTTAGTTTACGCTGTGGAGTGTCGTGGCCAAGCGGTCTAGCTTACCGGACTCAAGTTCTGGTGTTAGCAGCAGAATGTAGGTTCGAATCTCGGCCGTGACACTTGTGTCCTTGAGCAAGACACTTAACCATAATTGCTTCTCTCCACCCAGGGGTTAAATGGGTACCTGTGAGGGCAGAGTTTGTTGATTAGCCCTATATGAGCTATAATGGCAGCAATTGAGCTGTATACTCCCCAGGGAGCTGAGATGGTTTCAGGAATGATTTATGAGCCTTATGAGCCTTATGAGCAGGGGTAATGATATAATGCGCCTTGAGCACCACTTAGTTGGTGGATACGTGCGCTATATAAGTCCACACATTATTATTATTATTGCGGGACTGCCATTGTGTGAAGAAGTTACTGCGTTGTTGTTGAACAGCGGGGGAGAAGGTCGTCGGTCCGCAGCTGCAGGTAAGTAACAAACGTTATCTTAGATTTCCACGTAACGAATGGGACCAAAAAATGTGCGTTACCTGGACAGACATGCCATTTCTGTCTTTGCGACGTACTGAGGGGACGGCCGACGCATCGAAAAACGTTCGCTACAAGGACAGATCTTCATTGTCGGTCACAGTGACGTACATTTTTAACAATATTTTTGCCCATTGAAAATCCGTTCGTCACATGGACGAAATATTTGGCAAAATACTTCGTCCGTAGTAGGGGGAAACATTATTTACGAACAAAATAGGCATATTTAAACCAAAACTAGGGGCATTAATTCTTTCACCAGGGAAACAAACATGACAAACGGTGTGTTTCACGCACGAAAACGGTGTTTCTTGTGCGTGTCCGAAAACTGGGCATAACGCTGTATCCTCAGTCTCGTCCCCAGGGCATTCGAGCACTATCGTCCAAAATGAACGACGTGGAGTAAACAATGGGGACGAAGTTGTTGTATCTCGTTCTCCACTTTCTTGATACAGATACAGCTAGGAAAAGTGGAAAAATTGAAAAAATTATGGAAATTCAAAATCATTCACAGTAGGCCTAAGGCCAAAATAAAAAATAGTTTTGTTGCCCTTCGCGACCGATCCTAAGTCACAAAAGATGGGTTGTGTTTGTTTGTTTGTTTGTTTTTTCAATTTTTTGTTTCTTTAAAAAAAAAAGATTTTATTGTAATTTTCTCGAAATCTCAACGTTTCTTCACACAAAATGATCTTGTTTTTTGAAAGCCTGTAACAGCACAATCGTGCATTTAACCATCTCAATTTTATGCAGTTTTTGCTTTCATGGATGGTAAACAATTTGTTTATAAATCCAATTTTTTTATGAAAAAGGAGATTGAAGAACTTTTTAATCAGGGAGGATAATATATTACAAAAAAAATAAAAAATTAAAAAAAATTAAAAATAAACATAAAAAGGAAAATGACAAAAGGCATGTTTAAAAATTGTTAACAGTCAAACATGAAAAACATTCAAGGCAGCCTGTGATTTTTTTTTTAAATCACAGTTGACAGAGCATTGGTGGCCTCATTCAATCTTCATTT
Organism: Zoroaster sp. YZ-2022; assembly: GCA_029582265.1. Taxonomy (NCBI): domain Eukaryota; kingdom Metazoa; phylum Echinodermata; class Asteroidea; order Forcipulatida; family Zoroasteridae; genus Zoroaster; species Zoroaster sp. YZ-2022. Next base: position 69,232,845 of record CM055816.1, read on the forward strand.
CATCCTGAAAGTACTACATTTTATATCAATACAGGTTTACCGGGGCCATAGTATCAGCAGTGTCGAGATGGTGCGTCAAAGTAAAAATCAATTTTGCCATGGCACACCATAATGAATAGCCATAGACCAGAAAGCTCACTTTGGTTCATGGGAAATGTGTGAAGTCAGTGCAAATGATGTATTTGAAGGCCAAAACTAAACAAAGAACAAAATAAATAACTAAATTTGACTGGTTACAAACCTTTTATTTTAAATATGTTTACTGTATTTTCCATTACTCAATACAATAAGACTTTTTTTTCGTCTTTTTTTTGCTAGATTGTAACATCCCACTCAATGATGGAATGCTGGAGGCCACAGCAGCTGATGAACAGAGCAGTGTAAAACTTAAAGTTGTGGAGTGGTGTGTTGTCAGATATGACAACACATCTTATCCAGGGGTGGTTGAAGATGCAATTAATGACGAACTCAAGGTTTCTGTTATGGTCCAATGTGGTCCAGTCCGTTGGAAGTGGCCTGATCCTGCAGATTCTCTCTGGTACACAAAATCAAATGTCCTGAGGGAAATACAGCCTCCCACTCTGGTATACTCCCGGAGGCATTTTGAGTTCCAAGAACCATAAGAGGTATTAATTGTACAGAAATTGGTGTATAAGGCCAGCATCAAGTCGACCTGTAATTTACTTAAACTGCAACAGAACAAGCCTTGGTCAAGAATTTTGACACTACCAAGTCGTGACAGAATTATCATAATGCATTTACAATTATACCTTTCCAGTATTTCAATTCCAATCGATTTTAGTTTTATATTTTACCTCTTTAAAGGTAGTGCACCATTTGCTTTTGCTGTAATTTTCAGATATACATATAAATGGATTTGGGGGTTAGTATTTTATAGCGTGCTAGCAAATACTGGAACACTCGTCTTTTTAAAAGCATCAACAACTTAAGCAGGTCGGTGATACAGTATTTGCTAGCACGTTATAATATACTAACCCCAAATCCATCAATTTCTGAAATTACAGCAAAAACAAATGTTGTATGCTACCTATATTCTGTAGTTTGAATGAATTAAAATAAACGTTGCCATGAATTTTAATTACAATCGATTTTAGCTTTAAATTTTACTTCTTTAAAGGTAGCATGCATCATTGCTTTTGCTGTAATTGTCATGGATTTGAGGGTTAGTATTTTATAACATGCTAGCAAATACTGTAACACACGTCTGTATAAAAGCACCAACAGTTTAAACACGTCGGTGATCAGGTGATACAATATTTGCTAGCACGTTATAAAATACTAACCCCAAATCAATTCATTTCTGAAATTACAGCAAACACAAATGTTGTATGCTACCTATATTCTGTAGTTTGAATGAATTAACTTAAATGTTGCCATGAATTTTAATTACAATCGATTTTAGCTTTAAATTTTACTTCTTTAAAGGTAGCATACATCATTGCTTTTGCTGTAATTGTCATGGATTTGAGGTTTAGTATTTTATAACATGCTAGCAAATACTGTAACACACGTCTGTATAAAAGCACCAACAGTTTAAACACGTCGGTGATCAGGTGATACAGTATTTGCTAGCACGTTATAAAATACTAACCCCAAATCAATTCATTTCTGAAATTACAGCAAACACAAATGTTGTATGCTACCTATATTCTGTAGTTTGAATGAATTAACTTAAATGTTGCCATGAATTTTAATTACAATCGATTTTAGCTTTAAATAATTTTACTTCTTTAAAGGTAGCATACACCATTGCTTTTGCTGTAATTGTCATGGATTTGAGGGTTAGTACTTTATAACATGCTAGCAAATACTGTAACACTCGTTTAAAAGCATCAACAACAGGTCGGTGATAAGTATTTGCTAGTACATTATAAAATACTAACCCCAAAATCCATTCATTTCTGAAATTATAGCAAACGCAAATGTTGTAAGCTACCTTTATTCTGTAGTTTGAATGAATTAAATGTTGCCATGTACTTAAACTGATGTTAGCTTTATGAATTGAATGTTCCCATTGATTCAACTGATTTTAGATTTGCAACAGAAACACTGTCCATTCGAAGTATCCACATCAATTTTACATTTTAGAATGCTCAACATAAAATTACATCTCATCAAAATGTATGAAGTTTATTCTTGTGGTAGACTTCAGGTTGACAAAAGGCTAGAGAAAACACTTTTTACAGGTTATTAGCAATACTGATCAGCTTTTATTCATGTATCGGTACAGTATTGAATACACATGTCTGTCCATGTAACAAACGTGATGTGTGTACATGCATTTAAACAAAATTACAGTGTGTGAATAGAAGTTGTCTTTCTGGAAATAAAATCATCCCATATGGAGTTATCGAAATATAAACTTGTTTAGCTCATCAATCATGTTTTACCTTTAAATTTAAATTTAAGACACACAAATTTCTGTCCATGTGACAAACGTGATAATCAAAGTCTGTCCATGTGACAAACGTTATGTCAGAAAAGATAACAGTATTTCTTCAAATCAGGTTATATCGATGGTTGAACATCCTAGAAAACATTGATGTGGGTTTTACAGGGTGTTAACTATTTTTGTTTGTTAAAAAAGTCATCATCTACATAAAAAAATACATTTGAAACTGTCTTGTCTGTCCCAGTGACAAACGTGATTTTCTCGCCATCCTCCTCCATATAATTTCTTAAGAAAAAAGAAAGGTTTTTTGAAAGTTATCTAAATATAAACATTAAGGGTATTAAATCATACTAGAACAAAATTTTGATGGTTAGGCAAAGAAAAGTGTCTGTCCATGTGACAAACGTGACGTCTTCAAGATTAACCTCCCATAACTTCTTAAATACTGCTCAAGTTATCTTGATCCTTCTGGATTAACAAGTATAAAGGAGGAAGATTATGTGGAAGCCACAAATATCCCCCAAAATTGCAGTTGAAAATTCATACTCAATGTCACACAGTTGTAACATTTAGTGTGGAATCACTCATATACATGTATGTGTCATCTCAGAAATATTTACAGGGTATACAGAGCTGTTTAAAATCACAACCAGGAAAGCTATAGTAATACCAGATTACACTGGTTGTATTTTGTAATAGAAGCCCTCGAAGCAATGGTGAACCGTGTCGTACGTTATACGCTATGTAGCACTACCGTACATGAGCATACTGCATGAACTGGATATATGTATGTGTATGTAAAAAAATTGTTATAGTACAGTATGTCAGATATTTGGGGCTAGCTAGATTTTTGTGCCAAAATGGATTTTTGGGGTTACTTTTGTCAATTAGAGTATGCTGAATTCAAAAAAGTTTGGTACTATTTTTTAAAGAGCATCTTCAGCCGCCATTTTGGATTTCGAAATGGCCGCCATTTTTCGTATTTTGGGGGAAAATACGTTAACTTACCAGCTACTGAGAACTGTTTTATTGTTGAAATTGCTACATTTTGATGAAATGGAACCTTCATAAAATCATTATTCTTAATTGCTTGTGTTTTATATCCATGTATGCCACCCCAAGCACTGCAAAGAGGCCATTGCCTAAAGTCAAGCCCTCCGTATAAGACGTATCTGTTCCAATGATACCTTATACAGGAAACGGTCGTCTGAACTGAGGCAACACCTTGTATCCCAGGGTCACAACAAACGCAGGGTCCAACTAGCTATCAACAGGGCCCTCTGTACCCCCGTAGCACCCTCTTGGCTACCCGGGGTAACAAGAAAACCCTTCCCAACAGAGTTCCCCTGGTCACTACTTATCACCCAAGATTACCCAGACTTTCATCTATCGTAAATGATAACATGACTATTTTACACTCCTCCGATAGGTTACGCTCAGCCATCCCTGAGCCCCCTTTGATTGCTTTCCGTCGCCCCCGTATTATGGCGCTTTGCTGCATGCGAGCAGACAGCGATAGAGAATCGTTCCTATGCCTATAGGGGATTGACACAATTTGATCAGTTGAAACAACGTTGAAAAAAAGATGTCATCCTCTTGTGTAGCAATACATTCGACATCATACATGGGAAATATTACAAGGGGTTCCTATGTTTGAAAGAGGAGATGCTTTATACAATCCAACAATTGACTTTCCCATACCCAATGTTGAAGATGCAGCAGCAATGGCACTCGTAAGATTAGCAGATCCTTTTATTCAAGGTGTAGATACACCATTTTCTCCTAATTACACACCTCCACGTGAACTCGAAGAAACCACTAAAATTCCCATTATCACCCATTAGTACAACTAAACGTGGGTACGATGAAGTTGACAAATCTCTATCTATTATTACAATAGATGAATCAGAAGATGTCAACTTCAATAAATCAATGCGATTAGCAGAATGGTTGGATGATTTACCAGATAAATATCCAGATGTTGATCTAGATAGACCCGATACGGAATGGCAAGAAGTGCCAATAGACTTATCCATTGCACCTATTTGGCTCCAGAAATATGGGAACAAATACCACACACAAACGTAATGATGGAAAGTATTCACACAGAAGATAGAGGAGAACTGTTCACATACAGTACTTTGGATAAAAATGTCAGTATTCATGATGAATTGTAATTGTCATTTATTACAGATATGGCAAATTTTACAGCGACTCAACAATGTATGAAAAAACAATGTTTCATATATGTAAATTTAAGAAATGTAAAAGAAACCACAAAATTTAACTGTGTTGTTTATATATTCCTGAATAAATGGGTTTACTAATCAATGATCATAATTAGGAAAGTTTTCGGAAGCACCATATAACAAATCTCTAAAGTAGAGGTGTTGGCTCTGAGAAGAGCCGGTTTTGTTCTCAACGTTTCGGCAAGTATGCTCTGGCCGTCGTCAGGAGAAACTGATCAATGATCAGCCCCCATCTTTGAAGATTATCTTATTATAATTGGCTATCAAAGCAGTAAATTTTAATATTATGATACCCAATGCAATTCATTGTCCATTATTAAACAATGTATAAATTATATCCTTTACATAAACTCATTATATTGCAAACTTTTAAACACAAAATCTTAACTCTCCAAAAAGGATTGCATTGAACGGTATTGTTCATTTACAATAGTTTTACATGTAAACGACAGATGGAATACGAATAGGGTGTCCAAAATTTAAACACGGTGTCTGAAAGACACCCCTCTGGCTAACACACTGTCACCACTTGACTATTATCTTTCACTTAAATGAACAACGTGTACATTTATTTCGCTTCTAATTTTTTTTTTTTTAATTGTTAAAAATGTATAATTTAAAAAAAATATGTTAAATTATGTAATTTTATTTTTTATTGTTATTTTTATTTTTAGGGGGTAGTTTCCATGCTACCTTTACAGTTTGTGTTTGCATTTTAAAATGTGTTGGAGTTTGACTTGTCTATTTTGCAAAATAGTTTAAAAGAACATAATCATGGGTCTTAACAAACATGCCTTTTGTATTGTCATCCTTTTAGGCAATGTCGATCCTTGAAGAAATTCAGTGCGAAATATCAGATTAACATGAGGATACAGTGGAAGATGAGGTGTTGGATGGTCGTGAAAAGATTTGGAGAAGAATCGGCTTCCTCCTCCGTCGACGTCGTGGTGTCCGGGACCGGCTGTAGTGGGTCCCAAGTCACCCCCGGCAACATCATCCGTCGTTGAGGTACTTCAGGTTCCAAAACCCCACTGTCCGGTGGTAACGTTGGTGGAGGTCTTTCAGGACTCTCAGGTGGCGTGGGTTCGGTGTCCGGGAATGGTTCTCGGTCTGGGAATTCCTCGTCGGGGAGATCTGCGAGATCGGGAAATTCGGGGCCTAATTGTGGTTGTTTGGCTAGGGGTTGATCGGACTCACACCGCCAGTATCGCTTTCTCCTGGGCGCTTAATTCCTTCTCCGTACGGTCCAGTATCTTGGTCCGCAGTCTGTTGAGCATCTTGATCTAATGAACAATCACTTTCTGTCCACGCACTAAATGCATCTTCTGGCGTCGGAATTATAAAGAATACGTCTAATGTATTGGCGATTGCCATTCGTTTGAAGTTAAACCGCACGCGTTTCTTTCTTCACTTTAAGGTAACCAACACTACAGGGAATAGTTTGTGAACCGTCGGATGATGCGATTCTCCCATTTGCGAATTTGCTCTATGTGGTGCAAAATTATATCCATAACTATAATCAAATGTATAGGATCCAATGTACGCATTTTGATCATCAATTGACAACGTACGTACACTACCTCCAGTCGATTTCCAAAAAGACGCAACCTTGTTTTACAGTTGGCGAAACAACACCAATAGAGGGCGCTATACAGAGCAGAAAAAGCGCATGCGCGCAACTCGCTTGTCACTCTGCGCGTAGCGGTGATACGTGATGTGATCAATAGAATGTGTCTCTCGAGCGCGGATACTCTCATTTCTTAAATATAATATTTTATGAATTTTTCATTGTGATTTGCCATGTTAATGAATTACCCCTTACAAAAAAAATCAATGGTATTGAATGGTACAGAATGGTACTGAATGGTGTCCAATGGTTTTTCAATGGTGCTTTTTAATGGTAATGTAAAAATGAATGGTACATCTTTTCATTTAACAATGGTATTGAATGGTATCCAATGGTAATGAATGGTACTGAATGGTGTTCAATGGTGTTTCAATGGTGCTTTTAATGGTAATGTAAAAATGAATGGTGAATCTTTTCGTTTAACAATGGTATTGAATGATACACAATGGTAAAGAATGGTCATGAATGGTGTCCAATGGTGTGTCAATGAAAAAATGAATGGTACATCTTTTCATTTAACAATGGTATTGAAATGAAATCCAATGGTATTGAACTGTCATGAATGGTTTGCAGTGGTGTTTCAATGGTGCTGTTAATGGCACTTTTTTTTTCTCTGGAATATTCGCGTTACCATTTGTAGGTAATGGTATCATCATGACAGTAAATGGTACATCAATGGTAACAATTGATCATGAATGGTGTTTTAATGGTGCTTCTGATGATTACGTGAAAACGAATGGTATTGGTTCATCTATTCGTTTTCAATGATATATTCTGATACCATTTGTCATGGTAGTAAATGGTTAGTCAATGGTAGTTAATGGCCATCATGTGGTGTACTGGTGCCAATGGTGCATTTAATGGTAATGTAATATTGAATGGTAACAGTACAAACATAATCATAGGGATTTCTGAGATAAAAATATATGCATATACCAATGGTGTAGAACGGTACCCATTGGTAGCCTATACGTACTTAATGGGAAACTAATAATGGTACTCAATGGTCAAAAGTTGGTATCAACATGGTCAATGGTAATGACTGGTGATGATTCACGTAACACTGGTACTGTATGGTTGCCAGTTGCGAGAGTCATTGATATTTGATGGTATTCAAACTTACTATCAATGTTTATGGTGTGATTATAATTAAGGGTGTAAAAATATAATATAGTAATATTGTAAAACGATGACAGCAACACATGTGCTCTATTTGACATTTTCTTGAGATTATTTTTTGTTCTTTTGAAAAAATAGCCAATGGAAAACATTATTTACATTAAAACATAATAGAAATTTATTTCAAATTATTTCAACCAATTATAAGGTTCCAGTTTCATTGTTTAAATTTAAATAGTTTTTACAAATAACAATCATGGCGTACATATTCACAAAAGGAAAATATTTCCACACACTACATAAAATGCTTACACAATACATGAAGTTGAAATAAGGGAATAAAAGAGTGGTGACGAGTTCTTCAACGGCAGTTTAAGACCGTCAGGGTCATGGCTGTGCGATAAAGGACCTCACATCAAACTTGTATTCCCACTCATAAATACTTGTCTTTAGTGTAACAAATTCTATCAGAATTCAGTGACTTTGTGGCAGAAATTTTAAAAGGAAACTGTTCGCAGGGAAACTTCTGCATGCTATTGGCTCGTTGCATTAGCTCCAGCTACAGTACATGTATATGTTTTTAAACATACTATGGTCACCTTAAACCAGATGTCAAAACTGTCTTTGGGTATTTATGAATAAATAATAAAAATATTTACACATAACATGAAGTTTACTAGATAATGAAATATTTACACAATACATGAGGTTTTAATTAATATTAAAATAGTGGCACAGCACATAAAGGTTTACTAAATACTAAAATATTTACTGAGTGCATGGAGTTTAATCATGGTGTCAAATGGACAATATGTAGCCTTTGAAAAAAGGCTACATCATTTGTTTTTGTTTTGTTTTTCCATGATTTTTTCCATTGTAGCTTTCAAAAGACGAATGGAAATACCATTTTGTGAAAGTTTGGACTAAACCGTTATAAGTAAATTGCAACAAAATAAAACATGTATCATGAACAGTTTATAGGCCTCCATAATAATGGATTAAATTTTATTAGAAAAAAATTCAAAATCAATGTGGTAGCTTGTTTTTCTTCATGTTTTATATAGTTTGGGTGAAATTACAGCAAAAAAGATTTTAAAAAAAATTAATAAAATAAATAAAAACAGATGGTGAATTTCAGAGATTTTGATTTTTTCAACATAAAATTCATTATTTTTCAAAAATGACTGCATGTCTGAAGGGATAGTTTTTTTTTTAAAGATACTTGGTACCATTTACCTTCAAACCAGGTATTTATTTATTAATAATTACAGTTAAAATATACAAAAATGCATTTACTCAAAAACAACAAAACCGCTAAAAACCTGGGGACTGCCCAAAAGTGAACTACAATGACTGTACATGTAAATATTTATCTTCAAGAGTAATCCCCTTAACATTATAGATAATACAAACTTTAAGAACGTAAAAAATACAAATGGAATTTACAAGACATGTACATGTATAAAAACAAATATAGACAAACAACATTATTCCAAATGATGCCAGCATCAGGGAAAGGATACAAATCACAAAAGAGGAAATAGAAGGAAAACTCCACCACCATTGTGATTCCTAGGCAGGATGATGGTTAATTTAATGGCGCGATAAAAACAGATTTAAAACTAGTTTGGAGCAAAATTTCATTGTAAGCTTAAAGTTAGACATTCAGACATTTACTTAGGCAGTATTTTGCAATGACATGGCAATTTAAAATTTTGTAACATGAAATTCACTTCCATATTTTTAATACACAGATGGTATACAACTTCCTTTAAAAAAACAACTCTGAATTTCAGTTGCCGGCTGGCGACTTGTGGATATTCTGTAGCAACAGTTTAAAGTAACACTTTAAAAAAATGTTATAAGTGAAGAGACCTTAGTAAATTGGACCCTTGTTGTGACAATCACATAGAGTAATTTAACTGGATTATTATTTGTTTTTTACTTTTTGTAGAAACAATTTTACAGCGTTGGCAAAAAAAAAAAGAGAACAGGCAAAGAATGACTTTTTTATTCCTTTTTTGTCTATGGTCATTAAACTTTGAGCATCAAAAGATAAAATACAGTCAGTGGGGAATGTCAAAAATTGTGTTAGTCAAGTACAATAGGGTGTATAGTTCTGTAAAAATTATTGCATGTATTACAAGATTTGGAAGTTATACACACATTATGGAGGTTTGGAAATGCTCAATGTTATAAATCATTGTTTTTACAGGCACATGCAGTCTATCGGAAATGTAGTACATCTTGGAAGGTCAAGCCAAAACTGCAGTTTCCCACATTGCTTAGATGATCAATCCCGCTTAAACTTATTTGGCAAAACTACCACAAACATAATGTTACCCCTCTTTCTGCATACTACACACTTTTCTTTAATACTAGCCACACTGATTGCTCTTGATGAAATTCCCTGTGATGATACACTATGAATATTGTCTGATCTAATACCAAGCTGCCTGTCTACAAAGAGAGAGCCTTGATTTTTTTCTAAGAACATTTACAATAACAACTGCTGTCCTTACACAAGAACATAACCCAACACAGGCACACCTGAACTGCAATGTTATCAGGGCCTTGATGCTACCGAAGGTTCCGTCTGTGAGCTGCACTACACTGTTATTCCGCTTGGATGGTCTCCTGTAGTCCTCACTATGAAATAGTCTACCTTCATGCTTAAACCTTTTGTCGTAATGAACTTCTTCAGTCCTCATCAGCTGATCACCAAGGAAATGGTTAACTGCAATCCTGTCTGAAACATCATCTGGGTCCAGGTCATCATCTGGGTCTAGGTCATCATCTATCTGTGGGTCATCAGCTTGATGATCTGGGTCATCATCTAAATCCAGATTATCATCTTGATCTTGATTGCCATCTTGATTTGCTGCTTCATTGGAATCAACACCAACGTCATCATCTGTAAAACTAAAACCATTTTTCAAATCAGCAAGACCTCTACTTGTTTTCTTTTTTTTCATGCATCAATTGATGCCTGAAATTTAGATAATCCAAATTTGTAAATTTCTTCAAGCAGAAAATTGAACCAGGTGTTTTGGACAAACTAAAAAAGGATGATTTTAAGGAATTAAAGCAACCCCTCAAAATTTGAAGCTTCGATAGCATCGTAGCCTTGTCATGCAATTTTGAATTAGACAAGAACTTATGAGCAAAGAATTATTGCATATCAAAAAAGCTATATCATATCCATCAATATGACTGAATTCCTTGTTTATTATTATTATTCATTTGATAAATTTCTAAATAATTAATTTTTCTTTTTTAAATAAAAAAAACCTCCCTGTCAGGCTGCTTGCCAATTAGTGACCAACACAGTCATCGTACATGCACAGCCAGGTCAGTGGAAACTATTGTTTCTGAAAAGGGGAGGATTTTTTAAGAAGGGAAATAAAGTCCACAAACCATCATAAAATTAACGTGGATTTTAGATTTTATCTGTATGATTGTAACCCCAAAATCGTTAGAATAATTGTCTGTTTAGCATAGCCTATAGTAGTGCTAGTGGGTGCAAAAAAAAAATCCCCCGAATTCCGGACCCGGCAAAACTGTACAATAAAACATATGAATAAAATAAAGGGAGATCTATCGAAAGGTTCATTGATTAAGTTTAAACTAGAGTAAAACATAACAAGGCTAGAGAGGCGGAGGCCTACTTACAGCATGTGCTGCATTTGGTTCTAATTCCATCTCGTCGTCTTTGGAACGATACAGGTATCGACATCTGCTTGTAAATACCTCTTCTACGGCCAACTTGACGATCAGCCATAAAGCACATGCAATCCAAATCATTCAATCATAAATTCATAGAATAGAGCATAAAATAGCATGTAAACAAGGCTATGATGCAGCAGTAGCAGACGATCCGAGTCTCCGCCGCGGCCGGCCACCACCAGCTGCACGCATTACATCATCAGCGAGCCAAATTACAAGTAAACTCGTGCTGTACTGTATACGCGCGCCATGCCAACTCGTGATCGTAGACAGACACACTCTTACGCAGGTTGGTCAACTCGTACACACATGCCAACCACTAGAACTGAGATCAGTGATACAAACTCGACCCGTACACAGACAAACTCGTACGCAGGTTGGTCTACTCGTACACGTGGACGAAATCGTACTTGTACATGAACTAACTCGTACATGGCTCATATCAGGGCACCCGCGAAAGGTAATTTCTTTTAATTTTAAAATCTTTACAGTTAAACCGTAAATTAGTAAACAAACACTATAACTTAGAGTGTTATAAATTATTTTATTTTATTATAATTTTTTCAAAGTTACCATAATATCAATACTTATTCACTTTATTAAATTAAAACAGCGCTGGTTTCCATTTCGCGCGACGGACCAATCATATTCATCGAATTTATTTGCGCGCCATCGTGCTCTCTTTCAGCAGCAAACTTTCGTCTAATCGGATTTGTATGTGAACATACAAACCTTTAACTTCAAATTTTAACGTTATCGTTAGTTATATATTTTTTTTACTGTCATACAGTCATGGGTTTTATTGGATTTTGGGGAAGCAGTGTTAGATGTTGTTGAATCATCATGTTTGGATTATCCTGACAAAAGCATGCTATGCAACGAACATTTCGATTTCAACGATGCCTGTGTTGTATATACAGGTCATAATTCTTAGAAGTATGAAGCCCCATTGGTGCCACTTGACTAGTGCATATATACGGAAGCCGGATAGTGCCAAGGGAAATATTTTTCATGAGTGCGTGAATATTTTTTTGGTACCATTTATCTGGCACATAATTATCTGGCGGCCGCTACAAAATTATCTGGCGGCCGCCACTTATTATCTGGCGGCCGCCACATAATTATCTGGCGGCCGCTACAAAATTATCTGGCGGCCGCCACTTATTATCTGGCGGTCGCCACTTAATTATCTGGCGGCCGCCACTTAATTATCTGGCGGTCGCCACTTAATTATCTGGCGGCCGCCACTTATTATCTGGCGGCCGCCACTTAATTATCTGGCGGTCGCCACTTAATTATCTGGCGGCCGCCACTTATTTTATGCATTGTTTTGAAATGTAGCATGTCATCGGTGTCAACGCTCATAACCAGTTAAAATCAACAGGTAAGCCTCAACTGTCGGCTTTTATCTTTGTAATTATTGAATGTTCCGGCCGTATGAACACACTATCACAAAACGTTAGATTGTAATGGTTGCACAATCGTACGTTACGAAACATGTAAATTGTAATTTGAATTAAATAATTGTTTGTCCCACTTGCCTCATTAGGTCACATAACTCTTTGCTTAGGAGCATGCTTACTTTTGATTTGGTTATAATTAGATGTTCGTTTTGTTTATTTTATTTTAATTTTTTTAATTTTTTTAATTTTTTTTTTTCCCTTTCAGATCAGCAATGGATCATAAAGATATTATATCCATGTATTTCTACTTGGGATTCAGTTACAAGGAAATTTTGTGCGCACTCGCTATAAACCATCGAATCTTCATTAGTCTTAGGACTTGAA